>BLSH010192370.1:422639-448308 GCA_018402905.1 Glandirana rugosa | reverse complement strand
GAGACGGGAGGAGGGTCCGGGATGAGGGCAGAGAGGGACGCCTGGGAGGAGGGCAGAGAGGGACGCCTGGGAGGAGGGCAGAGAGGGACGCCTGGGAGGAGGGCAGAGAGGGACGCCTAAGATGAGGGCAGACAGGGACGCCTAAGATGAGGGCAGACAGGGACGCCTGGGATGAGGGCAGAGGGGGGCCCCTGGGATGAGGGCAGAGGGGGGCCCCTGGGATGAGGGCAGAGGGGGGCCCCTGGGATGAGGGCAGAGGGGGGCCCCTGGGATGAGGACAGCGGGGGGCCTCTCCTGGGTTGAGGACAGCGGGGGAGAGCAGGTAGTGGCAGGTGGCATCTCTTTGATTTGGGGGAGAGGGGTGGGACAAGAGGATATGTGCTGGCTGGTGCTTTTGGAGGGGAGAGAGCTTGTGCTAATGGGTGGAGGGGGGTCAAATTTGAAACCCTCCCTCCCACTAGCATAAGTCCTCTACCCTCCAAAAGCACCCCCCCCCAGCACATATACTTCTGTGTCCCCCTCTCCCACCACTTCTGCATGTATGCATCCCTGTTGCCTGCACCCCCCCCCCCCCTCCTGGTTACTGTGTTCCCCTCCTCTATTCATAAACTATGCACAGACCTCAGATGGCAGATAGATCAGTGCATGCGTCTCTTGTAGTGCAAGACCTTTCCTCCCTGGTTCCTCCTCTTGTCTGTGTACATTGGAGCCAAGGAGGAGGATCTTCAGAGAGCTCTGTGGGGTGTGCAGGCTCAGGAGAGAGAAATGCCAGTATCGGCTGCCACTGAGAAGTGAGTGCTGCGTAAGGGAGCCTGGGCCCCCCGCAGGAGATACTGGGAAGGTGTCCTGAGTGCCCGACACTAGCAAGCCTCTGTCAGGCTAGTTACCAGAGCTCAGTGCTGGAACTTGTTCCGGCACTGGGCTCCGGGATAAGCAGAGATGCCTTGGGAAGCAGATACTCTCATGGGGCCCCCTACTGGCCCCGACTTGAGTGCCAAAATGGTCACTTGCCCCTGGTAAGGAGCCTCTCACTGATCACCAATGTAAGGGCATTCTTCTCACTGACCACCAATGTAAGGGACATTCTTCCCACTGACCACCAATGTAAGAAACATTCTTCCCACTGACCACCAATGTAAGGGACATTCTTCCCACTGTCCACCAATGTAAGGAGTATTCTTCCCACCGACCACCAATGTAAGGAGCATTCTTCCCACTGACCACAAATGTAAGGGACATTCTTCTCACTGACCACTAGAGCTGCGCCTCTTCACTTGTCTCACAATTCGATTATGATTATCATGTCAACAGTTGGATTCGGCGATACATCTCAATTACTGCCCATGGTTTTCATCAAAAACCCATCAATGCAGCCTCGGTGGCCATAAGTGCAGCTTATCAGTGCTCATCAAATGCAGTCTTATTAGTGACTGGATCACACAGGGAGGCAATCTCCCACTGTATCATAAAGCTTGGATTTGAATTACTTGGGCTGGGCGGCTGCTGTCAAAGTCCCACCTCCTAGACCGGCTCCTATGATACACGTCACACTGATTCAATTTCCAAGCATTGGATCAGTGTGCTGTCTATCACAGGAGCTGGTCTAGGGGTGGAACTTTGTTACAGCGGCCGCTGAACATTTCAGATCAAGCTCCGTGACACAGTGGGAGATCGTCTGTGTGTGACATACACATGGAGAAGAAGACTGAAAGGGACGTGCTGGGATGACGTCATTGATGCAGTCGCAATTCAGCCATTCTCTGCATCAATGCAGAATTGTTTAAGGCTGAATTGTGATGCATCAATTACATCATCCTGGTGAGCCCCTGTATTTCAACACCCCTACTGGCCACCAATGTAAGAGGTACATTCTTAATATACTGGTGTCAGTGTTAGGGAAAAGCACTCAGTGTACACATTTTAGTGATATATATAGATATATATATATATATATCTATATATATTTGGAATAACATTCGCTAAGTGCTATTCCCTATATATAACTCTGATATCTATTCACTGAGTGGCGCTCAGTGTACCAGATATCAGTGTGCACTAGTGAATAGCACCTGGTGGTAGATAGGCACTGGCTCTGGGCTAGAAGGAAGTAAGTGGAACACTCAGGCAGAATGACTGGTTCTTATAAAAAAACAGCACACTAACTGCTGTCATTATCACACTGACCTGCTGCTGCAAACAAGGCAGGTCAGTAAGGTCAATCCCAAGATGACTCAGTCTGCTCTGACTGCACTCTGCAGCCTCCAGCAGCTCCCTCACTGACTTTCCCCCGCGGCAGTGATGTGTGGCCCCTCCCCTCAGCTGAATTCCCCCGGGGGAGAGGTGAGTGGAGCGCCTGTCTCAGCGCCATCATCCCCCCATGGCTGAGGGATCCATTATCGCTCTCTGATCCATCCCGGCCAGCTCACTCCTCTGAGTCCTCTCAGTCCTCTCATGTAGCTGTAGCAACCGGGGCTATATGATTCAAAAGTTCACTGCCTCCTCGGGGTATACTGTGCTCAATTATGCAGGATAAGCTGCGGGGGCACCTCCAGGGGCAGACTGAGTCTCTATGGGCCCCCCGTCCCCGCGCTCTCAGGCAGTGCCCAAATGGTCAGTCGGCCCCTGTGTGCAACCATTTACATACTATGTACTTAAATTAAAATGTAATTTATAACAGTGTTCATCTGTTGGCAATGTGTCACAAGCTTCATAAAGTCCAATCCGTGCTCATAAACTCTTGATGTCAATAGTGCAGACGTGCTCCCCTGCTACTGTGCCCCTACTCACCAAATCAAAGTATTTAATACACCTTGGTATTTTATTTCAATGGTTCCTCAGAATTTCCCAGGAAGCCAGATGGGTGTTGACTCCAGGTGGATGGGAGAATCTTTTTATTGTGGTTAATAAATTATTCCTCAATCTTCTCAGCAAGCCAGCAAGTGTCTTGAACAGGTTTACCATAAAGGAAATGAAAAAGCATCCATACCGTAAAACGGTTTATTTAATTTAAAATGGTATTAAAACAGTATGTGATCAACTCACTTTTTTAAAACATATATGTGCATAAAACCGTGTAGAACCCAATACCCGTGGCTCGTCTCCTGATCGTATCTTTATCGGCAGTTCCACCTAATGCATTTCGCCCCTCCCAGGAAGAGTCAGAGGTCACAAACTCTGGTGATGTATGGACTATTTGTACACCTTCTCCCCCTCCTACTACTACAAGACTAGACCTAGCCGCAGCAGTGGACATACTATGCAGGAAAGTCTCAGCTCCCTATCAGTGTTACTAGAGCACAGTGAAAAGAGTGATGCAGTACCTCAAAGGAACAATTCAGATGAAGTTACGATTACTAGCAACATCAAGTCCAAAACTGGTCAGATATGTGGATTCTGATTCGGCCGGGGACTGCACAGACCGCAAATCCACAAGTGGATTCATCTTCCAGTATGGGGAAGGAACTATAAGTTGGTCTAGTCAAAAGCAAGTAACTGTCGCTCTATCTTCAACTGAAGCAGAGTACATTGCAGCAGCATACGCATGTCAAGAAGCGATATGGATTTGTCAACTTTTTGTGGACATGATATGTCAAAACCGATTTCCATTTTTGAAGACAACCAGGGATGTATAAAGTTTAAACAATCAGAAAAGGTGAATCCTAGAACCAAACACATCGACGTCAAGTATCACCTACTGAGGGACAATCAAGAGCAAGGTGTTATTGATATTCAATACTGCCCATCAGAGGAGATGACTGTTGATGACTGTTGATGCATTCACCAAGCCTTTGTTGAAAGAACGTCGTACCTATTTCCAGAGGAAGCTGAATATAATTTGACAAAGCACACCCTATTGAGAAGGGGAGTTGGAAGAGCAACAGCATGAGTGCATATAAACTGACTATATATTACAGTATATGCATTATACCTGTCTATACCAGCAAGTGGCACTGCAGTGTTATAGTGTGTTATCTATGATAATGTAATCACAGGATATATGTTCTGTCTATGCTCAGTTAATTTGTATGCTCCTTGTTCCTGTTTATGTTCTGATACTCCTCCATGAAAGTAAAGGTGTTCTGCTGTATCTAAGAAGCTTCCATAGCATGATTTCAATACTCAGCTAATAAAAAATTGGTGGTCTTTTTCTTTCCCCTCATTAGCGGACATTCCTCTCTGAAGTAGTGCTTATAAGAGCACTTACGTCCGCCATTTTTCCTGATGACATAATGCGATGCACACACACATTCTTTTGAGCACAAGAAAGAAGTGTGTTCTTAGAAAGCCTTTCTATTCTGGATCAAGTCAAGTGGCCATTATATAATGATTGGCCTAACTCAGAGAGCTATGGAAGGAGAGTTAAAGCGGAGTTCCACCCTAAAGTGGAACTCCCGCTGGTTGGATTCCTCCCCCCCTCAGGTGTCACATTTGGCACCTTTCGGGGGGGAGGGGGAAGAGGACACCTGTCTTTAGACAGGTGTCCTTTTCCACACTTCCGGGAGTTCTGGCCGGCGGACGCGGCAGATGACGTCAGAAGCCGGCTCCCTCCTTCCTGCTCGCTCTGCTACTGGCCGCCTGGCCAGTAGCAGAGCGTGGCAGAGCTCGCGCATGCGTGGTAAGGTGCCCGGCGTGAAGCTGTACTGCTTACACGTCCGGGTTCCCTTACCCGCAATGGAAGCGGCTGCACCCGTCCCCCGATCCGAAGATCGGCGGCGGGTGCCGACATCGCTGGAGTCCAGGACAGGTAAGTGTCCTAATATTAAAAGTCAGCAGCTACTGTATGTGTAGCTGCTGACTTTTAATTTTTTTTTTTAGCCCGGACCTCCGCTTTAAAGAAGAGTTTTATGGAAGGAGAGTTAAAGAAGAGATGGATTGTTCTGGCTCTTTTGAGAGCTTTAGCTCCCCTGCATTCTACCTGAATCCCTCCTCCTTTTCTTTTGCTGCATAGGGAAAAGTATCCTGGAAGCCTCTCCTCCTTGCTACCCAGGGGATTTTTTTTATCGTTTTCCATGGGATTCTCTTTATCCCTTCCTCTTTCCAGCCTCAAGGACATGTCAAACACAAACCATTCATCTTATGGATGTGGTAAGGACAGTCATCTGTGGCTACCTATCCTGTATTACTTTGTCCACTGATCCCCCTTTGTTTTTTCACAGGGTGGTCCATATATGGGATTGTCTCCTTATTTTCTACCCTACTGGGGGGATATTTTATCGTTCTGCCTCAGGGAACAAATCCCACCTTCCCTACCTTCACCCTTTCCCACTGGAAGTTTGGGTTCTTGGATTCCTTACAGCATCCAGCATCTGACCTTTTCAAGGTTCTCAGGGCCACTGTCTGTTCTATTCATGTTTTTCAGACTGTTTTTTATCAGTTGGTTTTTTGAGACGCTGATGATCCTTGCTTTGGCTCCAGGGGGCTTCTGCTCTTAGCTGTCTGTTCAGGTCCTTCGACTCTTCTTGTTCTTCTTGTGGGCCTGTTGAGGCAATTTCGGCTGCCCACACCTAGATTTATTGCTTGGGGATATTTCATGGTCTAAGAATCAACTCCTGTGTCCTGTACTGCGCAATTAAGTTATTAAGAATTTTGACATACCTGTACACTTCATATCTTGAAGTACAGTACAGGACATAGATCTACCCCCTCTTTCCTTGTGATTTCTCTAGTACTTTTTAAGAAACTGGAGCCTCTTGAGGGTGTGGTTCCGAGGCAAGCTTTTGCCAGTTTTTAATTACGCGAAGGTAGCCGCATATAAGTAATATCAAAGGTGCAGCGCTGTATGAAAGTTCTTAATGAGAGCACCCAAAGTGCCGCAGTGCGATCGCCTTCAGAATAGTGCTGTAGTGTCACTCCACCTCCACCATAAACACTAGCCTCTCACCTCTCCAGGTAGGCTCTTATTACAGGAGCCAGAGTCAGCCTTGTTTAAACCTTTAGTAGAGAGAAGTTGCTTGCTCCAATACTCAAATGGACATCTCCGGTGATCCTCATGAGCAGGATCCTCCAGTAAGCATCAGCACATCATCACAGAAGGGATATGTAAAAACAAAGAACCACATCTAGTGCTCTCCGTCATAAAAGGCACGTTTATTAAATAAAAGCAGGGTTACTCACATACGTGGCACTGAAGCCCAGTGCATGGCTAAAAGCATATTGTATTCTCCTGGCTTCTCCTGAACATCACAGGGGAGGAGAAACCTCAGTGTGCAGACAGTGAAGGTCGCGGGTGACGTCACTTCCTGCTTCCGGACGCGTTGCGTTCCACGAACCGGAACTTCGTCAGCGGATGCGGAAGTGACGATATCACCCGCATATATGATAGACCTGCATGTCATCTGACCTCAAAAAGACCAATCAACATCCGCTGTGCTTAATAATAGCTACCAAACGGATAAATTCATATAAAATGTAAGTAAAAAAGGGGTAATTACGAAAGAAGTGGAATAAGGGATTCCTAAATCAGCCCTCATAAACCTGGGGCAACAAGGAAAAAATGCAAAATAATCGATGACTAAAATAATGTACTAAATAAATGTACATATCCCGCGACCTTCACTATCGCAACAATTATATAAAACACCATAATACATAAAAGTGATACATAAAATGAATGAGGAAATTGTAATAAGGAATCAATACAACCTAGGATTCACCGGTCAGAGATAAAACATTTAAGATCGAATTCGATGTTTAACCCCTTAGGGGCCAATACTGATGTCTCATGTATCCAGAACGACTCTCTCTTACTGAGTTGTCTGATATAATTCCCACCCCTCCAATGTTTAGTCACATGCTCAATTCCCCAAAATTTTAGAGAGCTAGGGTCTTTATCGTGGCATTTTCTAAAATGCAGGGATAGATTATGTTCCTTATATCCTTTACGGATATTATTAACATGTTCCCTGAGACGAACATGTAAGGGGCGGGATGTACGTCCCACATATTGATGGCCACACCCACACTCTACCATGTAAACGACACCTACTGTCTGACATGTGATTAACTGGTGAATATCATAATTTTTACCCGTGGCTCTAGCTGTAAAAGTTTTACGTTTCTTGATATTGCATTTAGAACTTTTACATGCCCTACAGCGACCACAAGCATAAAAGCCTTTAAGGAACGAAAAAAGTTTATTATCAACTTGTTTAGGTGGGTCCACCACCCCTGGGGCTATGCGGTCCCGTAAAGAGGAGGCCTTTCTATAAATGAATTGGGGTGCCGAAGGGAGGAGTGGGCCCAACACTTTGTCCATTTTCAAGATGGGCCAATTCTGTTTAATAATTCTTTCCACTTTTCTATAGTGGATATTATAGTCCAAAATAATTTTGAACCCCTGGTCATCCTCAACCTTTCTCTTTTCAGTATTCGCCACCAAAGTGTTGCGATCAAGAGCCCCTACTCTACTCATTTCTTGATCAAGTTGTTCCATGTCATACCCTTTCTGTTGAAACCTTTTTGATAATGAGTTGGCTTGTTCAGTGTAATCTGTCAAACGTGAGCAGTTACGCCTGAGGCGGATGAACTGCCCTCTAGGAATGTTCCTTAACCATTGCTGATGATGGCAACTCTCAAGGGGGATGAAAGAATTCCTATCGGTAGGCTTACAATGATTAATTAATCTAAACGATCGGCCTTCTCTGTATATTTCCAAATCAAGGAACACAATACGTTAAGTCACCGGTCAGGGCACAACCCCCGATTCCCATTAGGGAATACACCACATATGGTTCACATAATAACAATAGAGGTGGCCATAGAAATCCTAGAGGTGGATCTAGGGGGAGAGGGAGAGGCTCAGCCAGAGGGCGTCCCTACCCCCCTACAGGGGGCAACAGATATGCACCCCTAGAGGAATATGATGCTAGAAGACAGGGGGATTTTCAGGAACCCCAAACAGGCCCGGGGGGGGGGAGGATGAGAGATCACGAGGAGGGATGGTGGAACCCCCCTTACACAGAACCCCGGGAAGACGAATTCTCCCAAAAGAGAAAAGAACGAGAGGAAAGAGAGGAGGTAAACGGATACAAAAAAGCAAAACCCCAATAGGAGAGGGTATATATAATTTGAGTGGAGTTGAGCTCACACATGAGGAACTTAGGACCCTTGATAGAGGGCTGAAGTTTGCTCCTATTAAGAATCTTAATAAGTTTCAGACATATGTCAGTATAAACAAATATATGAGAAATCTTAATTTAAAAAAATACTTTCTGAACCAACCATTGGAGCGTAGAGTTGGAGTGGAGAATACTGGTCACCACTCCAACTTACGCAATAAGTCCACCTTCAACCCTCTCACCAAAGATAACAAGTTCATGGAGGTCTTCAAGAACAAAGTCCTATCAGACTTAGGGTCCTTAGAGGTTAAAAAAGTCAGAGAGCCACAATATCTGGCTAATGGCATTAAAAGCCTGGAAAACAGGAAAAATATAGTGATCAGGCCTGCCGATAAAGGAGGGGGTTTAGTGGTCTTAGGCAAAGATTACTACCTCTCCGAAATGAACAATTTATTGAGTGATAGAGAGACCTATCAACTGCTCACCAAGGATCCTGTGTTTACCTTTAAAGATGAGCTTCATGAACTGGTAGAGGATGGTAAGAAATATGGAGTACTTACTAAGAAGGAAGCACTTTATTTGGATCCTCTGTTCTGCAGAATGCCCATTATCTATTTTTTGCCTAAGATCCACAAGGATGCTACTAACCCACCTGGCAGACCTATAGTTAATGGCATTGACTCGGTATCTGCCAGGTTGGGTCAGTATATCGACTACTTCCTCCAGCCCCTGGTAGGAAAAACCAAAGCCTTTCTAAAAGACACCAAACACATTATACAGATTATTGAAGACCTGAAATGTAACTCTTCAGTGTTTTTGGTGACAGCCGATGTCAGCTCCTTGTACACCATCATAGGCCATAAAGCCGCAATAGATTCAGTACAATGGGCCCTAAATATGTCGGATCTGTCTGGAAAGGTGAAGGAGTTCTTGATGAAAAGTTTAAAATTCTGCCTTACTAGAAACTACTTCTGGTATAACAATCAATTCTATCTGCAAACGAGAGGCGTCGCAATGGGGGCCCGCTTTGCGCCCAGTGTGGCCAACATTTTTATGGCCCGCTGGGAGGAAGAGTCAGTATTCTCCAACAAGCCCTCGGAATTAGTATGCTATCGGCGCTATATCGATGATGTTATACTAGTATGGGAGGGAGAACGCTCTGGTTTGGAGCTGTTCATGGAACGTCTTAACTCTAATCAAAAGAACATTACCCTCTCTTGGACGGTTAGTGAAGAACGTATTGTGTTCCTTGATTTGGAAATATACAGAGAAGGCCGATCGTTTAGATTAATTAATCATTGTAAGCCTACCGATAGGAATTCTTTCATCCCCCTTGAGAGTTGCCATCATCAGCAATGGTTAAGGAACATTCCTAGAGGGCAGTTCATCCGCCTCAGGCGTAACTGCTCACGTTTGACAGATTACACTGAACAAGCCAACTCATTATCAAAAAGGTTTCAACAGAAAGGGTATGACATGGAACAACTTGACCAAGAAATGAGTAGAGTAGGGGCTCTTGATCGCAACACTTTGGTGGCGAATACTGAAAAGAGAAAGGTTGAGGATGACCAGCGGTTCAAAATTATTTTGGACTATAATATCCACTATAGAAAAGTGGAAAGAATTATTAAACAGAATTGGCCCATCTTGAAAATGGACAAAGTGTTGGGCCCACTCCTCCCTTCGGCACCCCAATTCATTTATAGAAAGGCCTCCTCTTTACGGGACCGCATAGCCCCAGGGGTGGTGGACCCACCTAAACAAGTTGATAATAAACTTTTTTCGTTCCTTAAAGGCTTTTATGCTTGTGGTCGCTGTAGGGCATGTAAAAGTTCTAAATGCAATATCAAGAAACGTAAAACTTTTACAGCTAGTGCCACGGGTAAAAATTATGATATTCACCAGTTAATCACATGTCAGACAGTAGGTGTCGTTTACATGGTAGAGTGTGGGTGTGGCCATCAATATGTGGGACGTACATCCCGCCCCTTACATGTTCGTCTCAGGGAACATGTTAATAATATCCGTAAAGGATATAAGGAACATAATCTATCCCTGCATTTTAGAAAATGCCACGATAAAGACCCTAGCTCTCTAAAATTTTGGGGAATTGAGCATGTGACTAAACATTGGAGGGGTGGGAATTATATCAGACAACTCAGTAAGAGAGAGTCGTTCTGGATACATGAGACATCAGTATTGGCCCCTAAGGGGTTAAACATCGAATTCGATCTTAACTGTTTTATCTCTGACCGGTGAATCCTAGGTTGTATTGATTCCTTATTACAATTTCCTCATTCATTTTATGTATCACTTTTATGTATTATGGTGTTTTATATAATTGTTGCGATAGTGAAGGTCGCGGGATATGTACATTTATTTAGTACATTATTTTAGTCATCGATTATTTTGCATTTTTTCCTTGTTGCCCCAGGTTTATGAGGGCTGATTTAGGAATCCCTTATTCCACTTCTTTCGTAATTACCCCTTTTTTACTTACATTTTATATGAATTTATCCGTTTGGTAGCTATTATTAAGCACAGCGGATGTTGATTGGTCTTTTTGAGGTCAGGTGACATGCAGGTCTATCATATATGCGGGTGATATCGTCACTTCCGCATCCGCTGACGAAGTTCCGGTTCGTGGAACGCAACGCGTCCGGAAGCAGGAAGTGACGTCACCCGCGACCTTCACTGTCTGCACACTGAGGTTTCTCCTCCCCTGTGATGTTCAGGAGAAGCCAGGAGAATACAATATGCTTTTAGCCATGCACTGGGCTTCAGTGCCACGTATGTGAGTAACCCTGCTTTTATTTAATAAACGTGCCTTTTATGAAGGAGAGCACTAGATGTGGTTCTTTGTTTTTACATCTCCCTTCTGTGATGATGTGCTGATGCTTACTGGAGGATCCTGCTCATGAGGATCACCGGAGATGTCCATTTGAGTATTGGAGCAAGCAACTTCTCTCTACTAAAGGTTTAAACAAGGCTGACTCTGGCTCCTGTAATAAGAGCCTACCTGGAGAGGTGAGAGGCTAGTGTTTATGGTGGAGGTGGAGTGACACTACAGCACTATTCTGAAGGCGATCGCACTGCGGCACTTTGGGTGCTCTCATTAAGAACTTTCATACAGCGCTGCACCTTTGATATTACATATTGGATTGTACTAGGATTTGATAAATTACCTATTGTGTTCAGCTGCTTACTTATTAGATTAACTGCGCTGACTTTTTATATCATTTAGTAGCCGCATATAACCCATGGTTTAAAAATCAAATTCTGTGTCTTGTACTGTAATATATGGAATTTACAGGTATGGCAAAATTCCTATTTTTTTGGATAGAGCATGTAAGTTTTAAAACTCCTGTTGCTGGTTGTTCATTACTGTCTGTGTTCCACTGAGAAGATTCACCATCTCTTTTTCTCCTGGTAAACATTGTCACAAGGTCAGAAAGTGATGGGAAATCTATTTCCTCCTACTTCCTGTAGTGTTTTGGAACAGGAAGCAAAATCTCCACAGTGGAACACAACAAAAAGGAACCCAACAGGAATTTTAACTCTTCCATATATTATACAATATTTTTAACAATAATTTTTAAAGGAGTACTTTAGTTTGTGTTTTACCTGCCTAGCAGTGTTTTGTTATATTTAATAACTCAGTCAGTTCCTTTTAAGACTAGGCAAAGTTGTTTGTTGTTACTTACTGCTTGGTACGTGACATGGTTGGATTTGATTTGTAAAATATTGGATGTATGCCAAAAAATGTTGACAGTATGCATCAGCTATAAATGTGGATTGTCCGTTATAACTTTGATAGAGTTTTCAAAGCTACTATGTATAAGGCAACTACCAGGGTTCCAAGGAAGCCAGATAATGGTCAAAATTGCTACATTTTGAGAGGGTCGAAGAGAACGATCCCTAATAATTATAACTGTCTGTACCAAACTTTGACCACGTACCTCGTGTAAGGAGCACAAACCTACAACTCTGCACAATGAAAAATTATAATATTGTCTGACGAGTCTTGTTAACCTTTATCCAGAGTTTAGCCAAACTGTAGAAAGCCAAATAATGTCTTTACTCCACAATGCTTTTAGCCAGGTGGTAAACGTGATGGGGCATCCGTAATGATATCTTGTGGAAGTCTTTAGATCTGGCATGGTCATGTCACCAGGGTAACTAAAAATAATCCCCTGGCAATTAGGTCATCCTACCCAAAGGCATCTGTAGGCTCTAACACCCAGGTCTCAGGCCAGTGACACCTCTGTGCTTGCTTGGTGGTGTAATGTTAATGATTATAAGTATAACTGCTATGCATAGTTGTAATCATTAGTCGCAAATTATCCCCTAGCACATCTAGTCAGATGGGAGGAACCTGCAGTCTGCCTCTGCAATCCCTGCTCTGTTATGTAAAACTGCACCTCTCATGAGTAGCCAGAAAACACTGGTTGCCTGTCTGTGTTTGAGTACCATAATGGTTTTCCACAATAGGGGCTGTATATACAGTACTGTGTAAAAGTCTTAGGCAAGTGTGAAAAAATGCTGTAAATTAGGAATGCTTTCAGAAATAGAAAGTATAATGGAAAATAAATGAACTGAAGAGAAATTCAAATCAGTATTTGGTGTGACTACCCTTTGCCTTCAAAACAGCATCAATTCTTCAATTCCTTCTGTTTCTTGATGTAATCCCAGACATACTCTATGATGTTAAGATCAAGGCTCTGTGGGGACCATCACTTTCAGGACTTGTTCTTCTTTACACTGAAGATAGGTCTTATTGATATTAGCTGTATGTTTGGGGTCGTTGTTCTACTGCAGGATACATTTGGGCCAATCACACACCTCCCTGATGGTATGACTTGATGGATAAGTGTCTGCCTGTATTTCTGAGGACACCATTGATCATGTCCAAATCTCCAACTCCATTTGCAGAAATGAAGCTTCAAACTTGCAAGAATCCTCTACCATGCTTCACTGTTGCTTGCAGACACTCATTATTGTGCAAACTGCCTTTTGCTACAGGCAAATATTTAAGTTTTTAACTCATCATTCCAGAGCAACTGCTGCCATTTTTCTGCACCCCAGTTTCCTATGCATTCATGCATAGTTGAGCCGCTTAGCCTTCTTTCCATGTCCTGTGCATGAAAACATAAGAACTGGGGTGCAGAAAAATGGCAGCGGGTGCTCTGGGCTGATGAGTCAAAATCTTAAATGTTTGGCTGTAGCAAATGGCAGTTTGCTCAGGAAGGGCTGGAGAGCGGTACAAAAATGAGTGTCAACAGGCAACAGTGAAGCATGGTTGGAGGTTCCTTGCAAGATTGGGGCTGCATTTCTGCAAATGGAGTTGGAGATTTAGTCATGATCAATGGTGTGCTCAGTGCTGAGAAATACAGGCAGATATTTATCCATCAGGTCATACCATCAGGGAGGTGTGTGATTGGCCCCAAAGTTATTCTACAGCAGGACAACAACCCTTAGGGGTCACACCAAATATTGACCTGATTTGGATTTCTCTTTTTTCCTTTACTTTCCATTTTGTTAATTGATAAAAATAAACTATTAAAACTTCTATTTCTGAAAGAATTCTTAATTTACAGCACTTTTTCACACCTGCTTAAAACTTTTGCACAGTACTGTATATGCAAGGCGGTGAGAAACTAACATTGCCAGATCAAAACCTCATTGTTACTGGCTCCTAGATTTCAGAAAGATTTGTTCAGACCTGACAGTTGGTGTGCATGACAGTTCTTTTGACATACAAAGACAAATGATTGGGAGCTTATTTTACAGCACCAGGACACTATGGTACTGACATTGTTCACATAATCCACAATGGTAATGTTCAACTGCCTTCAATTACCTCTCCTAACACTAGATGTAAACATCAGTGGACCTTTGTTCAATGATGTTTACATATATTCTAGAGTGTAATGTAGATGTCTGCCTCCTTCATCCCGCAAAGAACTGGAGATTTTATGTTCATGTGTTTGTTAGCCACCCTCTGTTAAAGTATGTGCCTATCTTTTCAAAAGTGCATATGCTAGAAATGTGCAGTCAAAATAAATGAAGGGGTGAAGTCTTTAAATTATTTTTTTTTTTACCAAACACTTTGATGTTTGACCCTGTCACCAGAGAAAATTAAAATTAAGCCAGCCTGTGAAAGAAGGTTTATGCTTACCTTTCTGGCTGGAAAGTTCTTAAATATTTGTTTTTGAAGTGCTCCAGGTTCTCTTCTACTATGCAATACTTCCAACTGTATAGGATAGCATCACTGCTGGGCTCTAGCTTCTCCTCATCTCCATATCACTAGTATATCAAACAGTAGTAAGGAAGTTGGATAGTTGGTGGAGCAACTGCACTCTGCAAGGGATACACGATCGGCTTTGGATAGAAGAGCTGCCCAGAGTTTTTCAAGAGAGGCTATAGCAGGCAGCATCAATCACTCAGGAAAACCCTGGCAATCATTGCATGCCCGCAGAAGACCATAGCATTGCGGAGTGGATTCCCCCCATCAAACACGCTAATCAAGCAATTTTCTTGTCTTCCACCTGTGGTGGAAGGAGAGAAAATTGCATTATCTATGGCCTGTCTTAGAATCTTGTTACTATTTGCAGTCAGTTCAATGTTGTTTACAAGTGATTCATTAATGTCAGAACAGTTGGCTAGATAGTTTATGTGAGGTACTAGTACTATTCATTCTTTGCAATTCTTATCTTTTACAACACAAACAATTTGAACATTTAGGACCACCATTTAGACCATACCTAACTCAGGCTTAATTATGGATTCTTATGCTAGGTTTCATATGCAGTGCAAATTCAGTAAATCTTTACGAATTACCAGATAGGTGAATTAAAGCCAGGCTGAACCTTAATTTTAAATCTGTAAACTACGTTCTAGGTACATCAAAATTATTGGTGTTTAATGTTGTACAGTTTGCTTTCTTTCTGGAGTAGCCACAGCCTGTCCCCTGCCTGCATGGTCAAGAGTGGAACCCTCACTTTCTGTGGGGAAGCAGAGATCCTATTGCAGTGGTCTGCCACACGCCATACAGAGTCAGACCTAGAGCTCTTTAATTAACAAAGTTCATTCTCCCTGCTGATTGGAGAGCTCTAACTCAGCAGGAGTGTGTCAGACCTCTGTGAAGAGATCACTGCTTCCACATGGAGAACAAGGGTCATACTCTACAACTGATTGTAGGGGACAATTTTTCCTACTCAGGCTATTGCTTTTTTTTAAGAAAAACAAACTTTACACAACTTTTGTTTGGAAGTACCTGGAATTTGTTTAGCTGATTTATATTTAATGTTCAGTTGGACTTTAATCACTAATTTCTTAAAATAGTTACCAATACAAACTTTTTTATTTTATTCATTCCTATGTTTGTAAAGTTGCTATTAGATTTTTATACACTGATGAACAGCCCTGTCTTTAGAATGTCCAGCATGCTTTTAATTTAAGAAAATATTACAGGTAGCAATTCCTATGTATACACAATATTTTTTTATACACCAATGCCCTGTGATCATGTGTCATTATGCAGGTATTTGTATCCCAATTGCATCCATGATTTTAACATTGTAGCCAAAACATGAATGCAACCTATGTGTCAAGAGCTACGCATTTATTTTGGTCTCCATTAATTCTTTGAATTTGACCATTGTCACATAGACTTTTTTCGTAATTGAAACATATGCAATAAAGTTTAATTTTTTTTTTTTTTTCTGGCCATTGACACATATGGCAATTCCATAGCCAATATAATACCACAAAATTCAGGGATTGTGTTAATTAATGTGGCTCTCATCTGTTGGAGGTGTCGCTCTTCATTAGCCTGTATTTTACACACTGCCTTGCTTCATTTCGGGAATGAGGTGGTAAGGGGATAACCTAGGCAGCCATGCTCGTTTGATCTCCCTGATACATACGCAATGTAGAATGCCTCAGCTCTCTTGGTTCCCTGCCCTGCTAATCCCAGCTGAGCTCATTATAATGTTGCCTCGCTGCTACTCTCCGAGCCAGATCTGTCCAAGCTAATTACTGCTACCAGCAGAGCTGCCTGTTAAGGGCCTGGTGTGGATCTGCTAACATGGTCCTTGGTAGTGACCTGTAGAAAGCACAGGGGAGTTTGCTTTCTTTCTTGCTACGTACTGTCTGTCCTCTGGGCTTAGCTCTTATCCCCATCACACAAATGTCTTAGCTGCAGTCAGAGGAAAAGTTGGTGAAGAAAACTCATATTTGAGAAAACATGCTGCTACTGCTTTGATCTTCCATAAATAGGAAGGTATGAGGCTCAGCTTGGAAAAGTGAGATATCTTCTTGGTTTAAAGAACGTAAACAGGAAACAATTTTCCCTCTAGATGTTGGTTAACCACCTTTCTAATGTTTTTTTCTTTAATGCTTTTATTAATATTTACATTATTGCATGGCTTAGGCCATATTATTCCTACCTTTGTTCTAGTAGTAATAATGCAATCTGCATAAGTTCTTTGTCCGTGCACAGGTAATGCAAGTAAAATGCTGCTTTAGAGAGTCCATTGGATTGGGTTAAAAATGTAGTTATAAAGGTATAAAAATAAGTTAAAGTATCCCATATAAGTTTTTGGCCCTTGACCCCTCACATGTTGTTACTTTATTAATCGTATGTCAAAGACAGCGAAGAATGCTTTTCAATTTTTACTATTATAAACCCAGGGAAATGCAGACCAAAGACCAAATTAGTTTTAAAATGTAGCCCGATCCTAGCTTATGGAAAAAATATTTTTTGCATCTTAGACCTTGTTCTATAACTTAAAATAAAACTGCCCATTGCTTAGCTGATATTATAGCTGTTCTATAATTTTAGAAAACATACAAATTTTCCTTTGAAAAAAATGTGAGTATGTAGCATCCGTCTAACTGCAAGGAATCCTATGGGAAAACTTGAGTTTCTTAATCGTACATTACAGGACTCCGTATGAAGCATTCTGTAGGGCTGAGTGAAAAAAAAAACTGACAACTTAGGAGAAGCCCCTGTACTAACTATCCTATGTTAGTACAGCAATCTCTCCTGCTGTTCTATTGTGCTCTGATGTGGGGGGGGGCCCTCCGCTAGAACACTCCGGTCAGCCATTGGCTAAGAACGCTGATCAGGAGCCGATCAGCAGACCTTTTTTGTCCATGCCCCTTCGACAGAAGCTTCCGTTGGACTATCTCCAGTACACACATGCTGAATGTCGGCTGTTTTTTATTGAACTGGCTGATGCCACCTGACATTCGGCCTGTTTGTACTAAGCTTTACTCCCAGCAAGTCTCAATTTTGTGTTTGTGTTCTTAGGAGAACAGATGCATTTATTTATATATTTATAACAGGTACTTATTTAGCACCGACAACATATATAATGTACTGTAATGTCGGAAAAAAATGTATATTAATGCTGATGGGACATGAGAACAATATGGCTTTGAAAGAAGTTTGATTTGATGCAGATGACAATTTTCACAGCCAGCCTGCAGTACACAGGGCTAGATGAATGCACAAAGTCATTATCATCTCACCAGTAGGACTCCTGAGGCTTTTCAACTGCCCCTCTCCCACACCTGACCAGCATGGGGCCTGAAGGATGATGGATTGATGGACATCCTGTGTTATCATCTGTTCAAAGGAAACTCAAACTAGAGCCTGGAAGAGTAACTTTTCTGATCTGTGGGTCAAGATATCTTCCACAAAGGATCCAGCACATGATTTGCTGGGATCCATTTTTGAGGGTGGTTGAAGAATTGACAAGAGGCCTTGGTGTGTGTGTGACAGAGTCAGCGAGGATGTGTGTGGTAGTAGGCAGACACCCCCTTTCTTTGCCCTGTCAATCTCCCCTCCCCATTGTTTTACCCCCAATTTCCTTATCTGTAACTATTATGTATTTATATCCCTATTGTAAATAAATCCAACCCTTATTTTAAGAGTTAGTCTTCCTTAGAATTGTGACACCCCAAATCGGAGCACATTTTACATGTGCATTCACATTAGTCTGCCCTCAAGGAGCTTACAATCTAAGGTCCCTAATTCACATTCATACATACACTTACTAGGGACAATTTACATAGAAACCAATTAACCTACCAGCATGTCTTTGCCCCTCTCTTGCTTTAGAAAAGCAAAGCATTTT
Organism: Glandirana rugosa; assembly: GCA_018402905.1. Lineage (NCBI taxonomy): Eukaryota > Metazoa > Chordata > Amphibia > Anura > Ranidae > Glandirana > Glandirana rugosa. The sequence continues at coordinate 430,106 of BLSH010192370.1, read as the reverse complement.
GGGGTGGGGTTCTTTAGATTTGTTTATTAGCAAGTTTCTTCAGCTGCTGCTGAGCTACTGAAGCTAATTTTTGACGATTTCCAGATCTTCATAGGGATTAAGCCTACTGGCAGGGCGGAGACTGCTGGATGGAGTTGTTTCTTACCACCCTACCTATCCTCTGGGATGTTGCCAGGCGGGTGCCAAAAATGTGGTAGGTTAGAGCCTTTGCCTTTTCTGGGAGTCTAGATGTGCTGGACACGAGGTCCATTAGGGGTTAATTCGGGGTGCTCTGACTGCAGCTTGTTTGATTGCGGCATGGGGTGGTAGACAATACTGTTTTTTTTTTTATTATTTAGTGCCTTTTTGTTTGTCAGGCTTTTGGTTCAGGGCACCTTGTTGAGTCTATGCAGCCCACTTCCTGTTGGGACCTACTGCATATGCACCATCTTGCAACACGCGCAGGCCCAGCTTCACTCCTTCCTACCTCTCATTCAGCATACAGCACAGCGTTCTTCTGAGATGTTTAAGAGCTCCCTGCTATCTACAGTGACTGCTCATGGAAGGCTTAACACCCCCTGCTCTGCAGTGCATGGCTTCGTGTACCCCTGGTAGGACTTTCCTCACATTCTGTGATGGAACATGGGCGCAAAGGGGGTGGGGTGGATTGGCTTAAGCTTGGCTAATGGTTTAGGATTTGTTCTGCAGGATTTCCCCTAAGGGTCCTGATTCTAGAAGGCTGGAACGTTGTCTCTATATTAAGTCACTAACCTCCCCCTCATTACCTTGTTTAGGGGTGCCTCCTTTCTCTTACTTAGAGAGAGTGGAATTTTTACCCACTGTGTCTAAATTATGGGGAAACATTTAGTCCTATTTGAGGCCACAGGGGCCACAAATGAAGCCCCCTCATTCTCTCCCTCAAAGTCCACCTCTGATCTTCCTCTGTCTGTTTCTTGTATTCCTTAGGAATACTCATCCAAGTCAGAGGAGTTAGTACATGAGGTGGCTCAATTTACTGATAAACAGCATCTCACAAAAGTGAGTACACCCCTCACATTTTTGAAAATATTTTATCATATCTTTTCATGTGATAACACTGAAGAAATGACACTTTGCTACAATGTAAAGTAGTGAGTGTACAGCTTGTATAACAGTGTAAATGTGCTGTCCCCTCAAAATAATTTAACACACAGCCATTAACCACTTCAACCCTGGAAGGATCTACCTCCTTCCTGATCAGAGCACTTTTTGTGATACGGCACTGCATTGCTTTAACTGACAATTGCGTGGTCGTGCGACGTTGTATCCAAACAAAATTTATGTCCTTTTTTCTCCACAAATAGAGCTTTCTTTTTGTTGGTATTTGATCACCTCTGCTGTTTTTATTTTTTGAACTATAAACAAAAAATAGTGACAATTTTGAAAAAAAAAAAAAAAACGATATTTGTTACTTCTTGCTATAATACATATCCAAAAAAAAAAATGTAAAAAAAACTATTTTTTCCTCAGTTTAGGCCAATGTGTATTCTTCTACATATTTTTGGTAAAAACAAAATCACAATAAGTGTAAATTGATTGATTTATCGCAAAATTTATCACATCTACAAACAATGGGTATAGATTTATGGCATTTTTATTATTATTATTTTTACTAGTAATGGCGATTTTTAGCGGGATTGCGATATTACGGCGGACAGATCGGACACTTATGACACTTTTTTGGGACCACTGACATTTATACAGCGAAGGGAAGGGAAGGGGTTAACACTATGGGCTATCAAGGGGTTAAATGTTTTCCCTCTGTGGTGTTTCTAACTGTATGGGATGGGCTAGGATGACTGGGGAAGGAGAAAGATTGCTGTTCCCAAACACTGGGAACAGACAATCTCACTCAACTCCCTGTCAGAACGTGAATCTGTTTGTTTACATACACAGATGCCTGTTCTGCAGTGTCTGGGGAGCGATCCCGGGTGACAGGTGGACATAGAGTCCACCCCACCCGCTAATTGGCTCCCCCACTAGCCAATAAGCGTACCTTCAGCGGCGCACGCATGCTCACACCACACATTCCCGTGACCGCCGTACAGCTATGGCAATTCTCAAGAACCAGCCAACCTGCCGCCGTATTATGACGGTGGCCAGTTGGCAAGTGGGTAATGGCTAAACCAATGGCAACAAAAGTGAGTACACCCCTAAGTGAAAATGCCCAGGGCAGGGTGGATACAAATTGATGATTTTTTGGAAAAAAAAATAGGATTTTTTTTTTTTTTTAAATCTTTTTTTTTTTTTTCCATCAAATTTATTTTAATAAAATGCTTTTGGAGTAAAAATCTATCTAAAGATAGTTTTCTATTACAGATACATTAATAATTTAGCTGAGACAACATGCACTGCATTGTTGCATTCACACGATTTCACAGTAACCATGAGATAAAACAAAGTTCAGGAATATTCCTTTATCCCATTGATTTGCAAATCTATGTGCAGTACAAACTGTATGAGTGAATTTCTTCTGATATCGCTGTTTTACTATCCTGACAGCTTATTATTCCAAATGGGAAACGTTCATTTTGTTTGAAAATTTTAAAGATTCTAACTACCAGCAAGAATAAGTCCTTCCATAAAGAGCACCTGTCATTTCAGATACATCCACGATCCACCAACAGGCAGCGCCTGCTAGTGGGCATCCACTCACCTGCTACCGCCACATCCCTCACCTTGTTGTGCCACTTCCGCATCACCAGCTGTCCTATTAAAGTGAATGGAACTGTTGGTGAGTCAACAGCAGGTCAGAGGAGGAGCCGCTGAGGGACAGAGATGACAGTTGCTCTTTAAAGATTATGATTTAAATCAAGCCTTTTTTACTAGTGATTTAAATCAACTTGATTTAAATCAAATCCACCCTGGCCCAAAGTTTCAATATTTTGTGTGGCCACCATTATTTTCCAGCACGGCCTTAACCCTCTTGGGCATGGAGTTCATCAGAGCTTCACAGGTTGCCCCTGGAGTCCTCTTCCTCTTCTTGATGACATCACAGAGTTGGTGGATGTTACAGACCTTGCGTTTCTCTACCCTTTGTTTGAGGATGCCCCACAGATGCTCAATAGGGTTTAGGTCTGGAGACATGCTTAGCCAGTCCATCACCTTTACCCTCAGCTTCTTTAGCAAGGCAGCGGTTGTCTTGGAGGTGTGTTTGGGGTCATTATCATGTTGGAATACTGCCCTGCGGCCCAGTCTCTGAACGGAGGGATATCATGCTCTGCTTCAGTATTTCACAGTACATGTTGGCATTCATGGTTCCCTCAATGAACTGTAGCTCCCCAGTGCCGAAAGCACTCATGCAGCCCCGGACCATGACACTCCCACCACCATGCTTGACTATAGGGAAGACACACTTGCCTTTGTACTCCTCACCTAGTTGCCGCCACATACACTTGACACCATCTGAACCAAATACGTTTATCTTGGTCTCATCAGACCATGGGACATGGTTCTAGTAATCCATGTCCTTAGTCTGCTTGTCTTCCGCAAACTGTTTGCGGCATTTCTTGTGCATCATCTTTAGAAGAGGCTTCCTTCTGGGACGACTGCCATCCAGACCAGTATGATGCAGCGTGCGGCGTATGGTTTGAGCACTGACAGGCTGAGCCCCCACCCCTTCAACCTCTGCAGCAATGCTGACAGCACTCATACATCTATTTCCCAAAGACAACCTCTGGATATGACGCTGAGCATGTGCACTCGACTCCTTTGGTTGACCATGACGGCAGGTCTGTTCTGAGTGGAACCTGTTCTGTTATACTGCTGTATGGTCCTGGCCACCATGCTGCAGCTCAGTTTCAGGGTCTTGGCCAAGGCCATCTTTATGTAGAGCAACAGTTCTTTTTTCAGATCCTCAGAGAGTTCTTGGGGAGGGCTGTGGTGTTGAGTACTAGTTTTGCCCCAGAAAAAGAACATAAAGCTTGTAGGTAAAGATTTTCCTCAGATTTCTCTCAGGCCTCTGGGTCCACATAATCTCTGGCCCACCAAGCCTGCCAAATCTGGAAAAAAAGGTTCTTCTCTCAATGAGGGAGTGGGGGGGCATCTGTTTGCCTTTTGGTCTTTGGACAGACGCTTGGATGCAGAACATCATAACCAGGGACTACAAATTACAGTTTTGGTCTCTGCAGTCACCCCACTTGATGCTGTCAATCTTGCCAACATTCCAGGAAAGACAGGCAGACCTTCTCGCTGTTCTGGAGAAATTTCTCTCACAAAGAGCCATCACTATTGCTCCAGAGATAGAACAGTTCACGGGGTTTCCTTACAGCCCTATTTGCCATCCCCAAAGCAAAGCATCCACCCAATACTGGATCTAAAGATTCTATACAGATAAAGAGATAAACATTCTGTATGGAATTTATTGCTTGCCTTCACCCACAAGATCTTCTGGCCTCTGGCATAAGCAAGGATGCTAATATGCACATCCCATCTTTCTGGCACATTAACACTAGCTGCGTTTTGCTATGGGCACACAATATTACCAGTTTGTTAACCTTTCCTTTGGCCTGTCCACTGCACCTCAGGTCTACACCAGGGTGGTAACACCTGTTTTTTCTTGTTTCAGACTGTCAGTCAATGTCTGATGGACAATGTAGAGCCTGCAGAAATTTGGATGGATATAGCCTTGTCCAAGGTCTCCCTTCTCCTGGACAAACTCCAGTCTCAGACAAACTACATTCCAGGAGGTTGTCTAACATTCTCTTTTACATAAGGGTTCTAGGCCTAATAGTGGTTTCCTTTGTATACCTAGTTTCACTCCAGACTGTTGAAACTCAACAAACTGTTAACGTGGGACAAGCAGGCCCAGTCTCTGTATTGTCCTATATGCCGGACCAGCAAGAAAAGGCTTTCCCTGGTGTAGTGGACCTCCAGACTTGTGCTGGAATCAGGGAACCCTTTCCTGCTCATAGTCTAGAAGGTGCTCACAACAGATCCTGGCCTGTCAGTCTGGGGAGTTGTTCTGGACACCTTATCGATACAGGGAAATTTGTCCTTGGAGCAAGCTAGCTTCTGATCAATAATCTGGAGCTCTGGGCATTTTGGCTGTCTCTTTAGTGGACCCCTCAGCAGCAAACTCGCCCGACTAGGATTCAGTAGAACTTACAGGCTTACATCAACCATCAGGAAGGCACCAGATGCTGTGCAACCCAAAGAGAAACAGACCTGATTCTGGTTTGGACAGAGCTTCCCATTTTTGCCTTGATCGCCATGCATATCCCAGGTGTGAAAAATTGGCAGGCGGACTCTGCATGATTAATATCTGTATTCTGGAGAATGGTTTCTTTACCCGAAGGCGTTGAGCTCTTTGTTGCACTTAGGGGACACAGAGTATGGACCTCCTGGCATACAGGTTCATCAATAAAGTAGACAGATTTGTTGGTTTGCACAGTTCCTGGGTGTTGGGATCCTTGGGCCTTCTCTCTGGTGATTCTGTGGGATCATTTAAACCTGATCTATACCTTTTCCCCTCTAAAGCTCCTTCTTTCCCTACTTAGCAGGATTGAGATGGAGATCATTCTGGTAATCCTTGTTGCACCAAACTGGCCTAGGCGGATGTGGTACTCAGACATAGTCAAACACCTGGAAGACTCTCCATGGGCCTTCCCAAGTCATCTGGGTCTTCTGTTACATAGGCTGGTCTACTATTCTGTTTTTCGGTCAGCTTGTCTGTTAAAGCCTAGATCCTGAGGAATGGAGGCCTATTGGAAAGTCGATTTTTCACAAGGTCTAGCACCTGGAAGGCATACTTCGCTTGGTGTGGTCTGGCCATCAAGGGTTGAATCTCAGCGGTTCTTTTTCAGAAACCTCTTGCCTCTAACTCAATAGGGGAGGTTTTCATGCAGGGTGTTGCTCATGTTGTAACTTCTGTATGTGTGGGATCTCAGCCTAGTCCTGTGTGGCCTGTTAATCGGTCTACCCTTACTCAAAAAGTTGCCTTTTTCATCACAATCATTTCTGCATGGAGCGTTTCTGAGTTGGCTCCCTTGACCTATAAAGACCCCTTTCTTTTGCTACATAAGGACTAGGTTGTTATGAGTCTCAGTTTCTTTTTCTTACCAATGTGGTATCTTTCTTTAACCCATTATTTGGATGTGGTATGCACCTACAGCCTCTTTTTGTGAGCCTGACTATTAGTCATTCCTCAAGGCCTCGGTAGGGGGCTAGCCAGTTTCTCTTTCCATCATTGCTATGTGGATTTGACAATTCATTATTCAAGCTGGTGACCTGAAGGGCAAGGATCCCACTTTCCAAGGCAAGGTACACTACTAGATCTGTTAGGCTGGATTCACACCAGTCCGGTGCGAATTCCAGCCTGTCTGCTGCCGAGAAGGGGCGGAGCCACCATTCGGCAGCTCCTGCCCGTTTTCACAGCACAGTAGCTGTGGGGGGTGGGAGAGGCCGCGAGTAGGGGAAAAGATACCCCATTAAGTGCAGAGTGCATCTATGTGTTAGATGCTCTGCCATTGAACACAATGGGCTGGGAATTCGCACCGCATTGCACAGAAAATGCACACGTTTTCTGTGCACTGCGGACTGCGAATGGACTGCACATATGTGAACTGGACACCTTGAAAACAATGTGTTTTCAAGTGTCCTGTGAATTGGATGCGGTTTAAGCCGCATCCAATTTGCATAGGTGTGAACCCAGCCTCAGTTTTTTTGTGGCCTTTCAGCACCAGACTTCAGTTTCTCAAATTGTTTACATGTAAAAAAATAAAGTGATGAAATTACTACATTGCCCAAAACGTGACAAGACAAATTAAAATAAATATAAATAAATCATACTCATGAACTTTCAGTATGCATTGCATGTTCCTAGAGTATGTATCCAGAATAACTCTTGTTTGTTTTGGGTACTTACCAAGGGTACATGTTTATGGAAAGGTTTGCATCATGAGTATGCTTTATATTTTTACTTTCAATGATTTTTATTGCAAAAAACAGAGTTTTACATTAGATAACAGGTTGTGTAACCAATGAAAAGTACATCATAAACTTGAGTACATTAATGTTCTCCGAGTAAGAGGAAAGTAACCAATCAAAAGAAACAAGTGTCCCTATTATAGAAATTACAGGGCCCTCTGTATGACCTAGACAGAATCTGACTCTGTATTTCACACAGAGCCGTGAACATTAGCGTTATAGGGGCACCTTTGATCGGAAGAGGGGAATGGACCCGGCACCCCAAAAGGGATCAAGCTGTGCCACTGGGAGCCAAATCCCCACCCTCCATCACATGCCATTTGCGGTTTCCCACAGAGGGTGAGCATCTTAAGAGGGACATATTTAGCTGGGTCTCACATTTCCTTCTTAATCGGTTAAAGTGAGATTCAGGGGATAGAAGAAATGAATGAAGAAGAAAAGAAGAAACAGGGAAATAAAGAGAAAGGAAGAAGTGATATAGGGGACTTAGAGTGAAATTGGCTAATTCTTCCTTTACACTCT
>BLSH010192370.1:395099-407642 GCA_018402905.1 Glandirana rugosa | reverse complement strand
CGAGTCGCAGTATAGGTCTCCAACGGAAACCCTTTATATGCATATTCACGATGGTCGTAACGACGTGTCCAACTTCCCCACCCCCGAGTCGGACAGTCACGAGTCTGGTATGAGGCGTGTGACGTAGTTTAACCAGACGTATCGACAGTAGGGTCTTCCTTCGGAGAAGATTTCTTCTACGTGTTCTTTCGGACGTTTGTCAAACGACTTCTGTTCGTCTGATTCCTGTACCTAATAACCTTGGTACAGGACACCAGACTACTTTGGTTCTATTTGAATAAACCAAATCTACCAGATTTGAGGACTTATTCTCAGCGCGGCTTTATTTTCACTTTGGCTTCTTGTATTTAATTTCTAGCCGCTGCTACCTTGCTTGGACTATAGCGCAGTTTATTGTTATTTGGTTACTCCCACCACCATGCTTGACTGTAGGCAAGACACACTTGTCTTTGTAATCCCCACCTGGTTGCCGCCACACACGCTTGAGACCATCTAAACCAAATAAGTTTATCTTGGTTTCATCAGACCACAGGACATGGTTCCAATAATCCATGTCCTTAGTCTGCTTGTCTTCAGCAAACTGTTTGCAGGCTTTCTTGTGCATCTTCTTTAGAAGAGGCTTCCTTCTGGGATGACAGCTATGCAGACCAATTTGATGCAGTGTGCGGAGTATGGTCTGAGCACTGACAGGCTGAGCCCCCACCCCTTCAACCTGTGCAGCAATGCTGGTAGCACTTATACGTATATTTCCCAAAGGCAACCTCTGGATATGACGCTGAGCATGTGCACTCAACTTCTTTGGTCGACTATGGCGGGTCCTGTTCTGAGTGGAACCTGTCCATTTCAACCGCTGTATGGTCTTGGCCACCATTCTGCAGCTCAGTTTCAGGGTCTGGGCAATCTTTTTATAGCCTAGGTCATCTTTATTTAGAGCAACAGTTCTTTTTTTTTTTTTCAGATCCCCAGATAGTTCTTTGCCATGAGGTGCCATTTGAACTTCCAGTTACCAGTATGAGAGAGTGAGAGCGTTGACACCAAATTTAACACACCTGCTCCCCATTCACACCTATGACCTTGTAACACTAAAGGGTCACATGATGGAAAATGGTTAATTGGGACCAATTTGGACATTTTTACTTAGGGGTTTACTCACTTTTGTTGCCAGAGGTTTAGACATTAATGGATGTGTGTTGAGTTATTTTGAGGGGGCAGCAAATTTACACTGTTATACACGCTGTACACTCACTACTTTACATTGTAGCAAAATTTCATTTCTTCAGTGTTGTCACATGAAGAGATAGAATAAAATATTTACAAAAATGTGAGGGGTGTACTAACTTTTGTGAGATACTGTATTTGCATATGGTGGATAATTGAACTGCATTACTTTTACATTCTCAAATGTATTGTGTCATGATAGTACTTCGCTAGATAGAAGTAGGGTGGCTTTAACTATACAATAAGGTATTACTATACACCAAAGGGAACCTGTCACTGCTTGGTCTTTGTCCTTTGTGATGTATAACTATAAACATTTGTACATTTTTTAGTCTCATGTGGAATTTTAAATGTAATCTGTAATTTACTGTTTGTATTCTCTTAATTAACTGCTCCCCTGCCCATTGTAAAACCAAGATACACAATTCTCAGAAATGAGAGTATATTTCATTCCATACATCAGGGATGAATTTTTTTTCCCTGATGGGGGAGAGGATAGGGAACCTGGGGTACCCTCGGCCTAAATTTAGTTTTGCCGCTAGGCTGTAGTCCTTCTGCGCTTTAATTATTATTGTGTCGGTGTTTGTTAGGGTTCAGACACTAGTTTTGCTTCTGCCTGTTACTGAGGTGTGTTCTGCAGTAAATAGGGCAAGGATAAATAAGGCCATGAGTTATGAATGTTTCTTTATTTTCTCTTTGACCAATCACTAGGAGGTTTATTGCTAGTGATGCATGCTGGGGAAGGAAATAAATGTTTGGGGAAACCTTCCAGAAGGTCCTTCCCTCCCAGGCTTTGCCAGAAAGAGTATCATTCTGTACTTCTTTGCCTCCCAGGCCTACTGCCTGAGGGGGTATTGCTGATGGAAGGGCCTGGATCTAAAGAAACAGAGGTTGGTTTGTTTCTGGGAATTTTTTGGTGTCCTACTGGAGGGTACATCCAGAGGTAGCAGAGCAGGAAATATAGCTGTCTGTATGGAGCATCTTAGGAGGAGGCTTCTGTGCTAAAGAGTGCTCTGGAGAGCTGGGTAGAAGCTGCTGTAAGTGGACATTGCATTTTCTCACTGTTCATGCAGTAAGGTACCTGTGATTAATTGCATAGAGCCTGAGTTGTACATGGTGGGTCTTAAAGTTCCAACTACCTACCTTGCTACTGTATATGTTTGCCTGTTTTGGGTATTTTGTGCCATAACCCTCTCTCCAGGAGTTAAAAAAAAAAAAAAAAAGCAAAAGAAAAAAAACTTTAAACTTTCTGAAGTGACTGTGCACAATTTACTTTCATACACAAAAAAGTGAAGGATAGTTTACAGAGAGCTAAAATGCTGGCCCAATGAGCTGAGGGTCCACCTCAACTGCCCAGGGTTAGGCTGGTACTAAACACCCATACCGTTTAGCAGCCTCAATGAGAATGCCTTACCCCCTATGTGCTCTGCTTCTATGTGTAATATCCTGTCCCAGCTGTCCTTTGTACATGGGCACCTGCTGCTGCCTTTCATCTGTACTAAATGCTTTCTACTTACATTCCACTCAGTTTCACTTTTATATTTCACCCCATGTGTGACTGCTTTTCTAACTCTTAGTTGGCATTCTTTTTCCTTCTGCAGCACCCTCTAGTGTGCTAGGTTGTTAGTGTAGTTGTTAGTGTAGGAAAATGTAAGTTCAGCTCAGGGCTATGCCTGAGCTGTGAATCTGTGTCAGGGTTTAGTTACTCAGTGCTGGATGACTCATCCTAGCAGCCTCACTGGTGCCTCCCCCTATTTTCTGGGACATTGGAGAATGTTCTGGACATAGCGCATGGAAGCTAGGAAGAGCTGCTTGGAATATTTATGAGAACCTCAGACAATTCCCAGTAAAGGGCTGACGGGGCAGGCCACCTCATAATTAGGTATAATTCATGCCATCTCATAAATGGGTATAGGTCATGCCAGCAGGGGGCAGTCGGGTAGAGTATATGTAGTGTGCTGAGGAGGCTGTTGGTGGCCCTTGAGGTTGCCCCCTAGTCTGGGGGGTGGAGTGACCTCAGGCCGGGGCTCAGGTACTGGAAGTATCTTGGCAACACACACGGAGGAAGCCCTTTCTGGAGGCACAGGTGCAAGGAGAGAGGACAGCAGGAGCAGGTCAGCACATCTGGAAGATCTCCTAAGAGTCAGCCAGGTCAGCTGGTGAGTGTCAGTCTGGAGGACTGTGGGGAGGTTAGCCTGGAGGGCTTGTAAAAGGGGCAGCTGCAGCCAGGCAGGATTGGCAGTGCCTGTAGAGGTGGTGCTGGGATCAGTAGCCACATGAGTGATACAAGCTTAACACTGTAATTCTTGCTACACAATAAGGGGCCCTGGGTTCCTGCCTGTAATGAGCCAACGCTTTATGTAAATCTGACTGAGTGACTGTCAGATCTCCACAGTGATCTTCTGGGTTCTGTAAGCAAGTATGTGCTGGAGGAAGAAGAGAAGCTGTGCATAGAGACTATATATAGGAAGTTGATGAAGTCAAATGGGGATCCTATAACCTCCCATCCCTAGTTTTTACCCTCAATAAAACACACAAAAAAAATTAAAGTGGTTGTCAACTCGTGACAACCACTTTAACCTACAGGTAAACCTATGATAAAGCTTACCTGTAGGTGCCCTGCATATCTCCCAAACCTGTATGGTTCAGGAGATATGCAGTGTTGTAGCTGTGCCGACGTCATGTCGGCACATGCACAGTGAAGAAACAGCCTCCATGCTGTTCCTTCACTGCGACCGTGCCGTGACTGGCAGCTCCCGCGCGGGAGTGACGTCACGCGACTCCGGCCAGTCACAGCGGAAGGAAGAGGAGCAGAAGATGGATGCCGCCAGCACAGGGGACAGCGCTGGACATCGCAGGCTTCCTTTGCAGGTGTTAGAAAAAGACTGTGCTAAGGGTTAATGGCAGTTGTGTGTGGTTTCCTCTAATTCATGGAGCAGCAGCAGCTCTATTTAAACTTCCTGCTTCCTGTAGCAAAATGCTGTCTGATCTACAGCGTGTTAGTGAGTTCCTGTGACCTGTCTTTCCAGTCTTCCTGCATCTGTGACCCGGCTTGCCTTACCTCTGATTGAACCTTGCCTGTACCGACCCTCTGCCTGCCTATGACCACGTCTCTGCCTAACCCTCTTGTACCTCAGCTGCCTGCACGTTGCCGACCCTGCCTGTACCCGACTATCCGCTTGCCTGAACCACTTGTACCGCACCGCCAGCCCGTTGCCGACCCAGCCTGAACCACCACCCTTCTACCTGCACGAGTTCCAGTGGACCTTCACCTGCCATCTGTGACCAAGTCCAGCCATCGTGCCCCCCTGTGCTCCAGAGCTCCCTGTCTTCACTACCAGGGGCTCTTGAACCAGGGCCGCAAGTGAGGTTGCCCCCGCATGAGCCAGACTCAACCACCAGGTACGTGACAGCGTGACAGTATAAGACAGCCACTTTTGAGTCTGCGTGGGGCCCTCTATCATGGAGGAAATGTGTGTCTATCTTACTGGCCTGTCTCAAGCAGTCAGGGGCCTCCAGGATGAATATGTCCGCCTGGAAAGACAAGTTCAGGATCTGGCATCAACATGAGCCGATCCCGACCCGGCCTCATCCCATATCTCAGTGACTTTTCCTACGGAACCCAGAGTGCCCTTGCCCGAGCGGTTTACGGGGGACCGCCAGAGCTTGCGGGCCTTTCGGACTTCCTGTGAGCCATACTTTTCCCTGCAACCCCGCACCTTCTCTCTGGAGTCAGCCAAAGTGGGCTTCGTGATCACGCTCCTCTGAGATGGGCCCCAGGCCTTAGCTCACCGGTTATTAGAGCAGAAAGACCCGGAGACCTCAACCCTGGAGCGCTTCTTCCGAGCCATGTCTCAGTTATATGAGGACCCTCATCTGGTAGCAACAGCAGAGACCGTGCTTCACACGCTCCAGCAGGGCCACCGTACAGTATGTCTCCGAGTTTCGGCGATGGAGCGCCTATACAGCCTGGAACGGCCCGGTACTCTGTTACCAGTTCCGGCTGGGGCTCTCGGAGCCACTCAAGGATGAGTTGGCCCACGTCGGGGTTCCTCATACCCTGGAAGCGCTAGTCAATTTGGCCATCCAGATTGACCGCCGCCTGCGGGAACGCAGAGCGGAGAGGGCTGCTGCGCTCCCGTGGCCCTCTCAGTGGACACCCAGTCCTCCCACGACCTCCTCCTCCTCTCCACATGGACACTTGGAACCACGGCAGCATGGGCGTCCCCGCCTCTCCCTGTCATCTGAAGAGCGACTGAGGCGCATGACTTTCGGTCTGTGCTTGTACTGCGGGGAATCCGGACATCGGATCCGGGACTGCCCGGCCAAGGGCCTTACCCCGGTCGCAGGGAACGTGCTGTCTCTACCCGACACCAAGTCCCACCTTGTCCTCTCCTTGTCCCTCCAGCTGCCCGGCGGAAGCGTGCAGGTCCCAGCCATCCTGGATACAGGGGCCTGCAGTTGCTTTGTGGATCGCGCTTTTGCCACCCAGCATCGCATCCCGCTCCGAACCAAGGACCACCCAGTGGTCATCCAGTTGGCCGATGGGTCAACTATCAGATCTGGTGCCGTGACCCAGGAAACGCTTCCTCTTTCTGCCAGCACAAGTGGGGGTCATGCGGAATTCTTACTGCTGGATGTTATCTCGTCCCCACTGTTCCCGGTTATCCTTGGCCTCCCCTGGTTCCGGACCCACTGCCCTCTGATCAATTGGAACACCGGGGAGGTGCAGTTCCGGTCACCATACTGCCTCAGCCACTGCCTGCCGCAGTCTCCACCAGACCCCCCCAGCACTCCTTAGTATGGACTCAGACCCTGATCTGGAAAACTGCTCCATGGTTCCTGAAGTATACCACGACTACTTAGATGTTTTTAGTAAGAAGGGGGCCGATACCCTACCCCCGCACAGGTCATATGACTGCCCAATCGACCTGCTGCCGGGGGCAGAAGTTCAGTACGGCCGGATTTTTCCCTTGTCCGAAGTGGAATTAGTGGCTCTCAAAGCCTACCTGGATGAAAACTTGGGTAAAGGCTTCATCCGGCCTTCCACGTCACCCGCAGGAACGGGGATATTCTTCGTAGAGAAGAAGGATCATTCACTCCGGCCTTGTATTGACTACCGGGACCTCAACAAAGTCACTATAAAGAACCGGTACCCGTTACCCTTAGTTCCAGAACTCTTTCAGGGGCTTGGTTCAGCTAAAGTGTTCACCAAGCTAGATCTCCATGGAGCTTACAATTTGATACGAATACGGGAGGGGGACGAGTGGAAGACGGCCTTTCGTACTCGCTTCGGCCATTTCGAGTACTTGGTCATGCCATTTGGGCTCTGCAACGCCCCAGCAACTTTTCAACATCTGATTAATGATGTCTTCAGGGACTACCTAGACATGTTTGTGGTCGTTTACCTCGACGACATTCTCGTCTTTTCCCCCTCCCTAGAGGAACACCGCAGGCATGTAAAGAGTGTTCTAGGCCGCTTACGTGAACACGGGCTATATGCTAAGGCAGAGAAGTGCGCCTTCGAATGTGCAGACATTTCCTTCTTAGGCTTCCTCATTTCTACGAAAGGCACCACCATGGATCCGCAGAAAGTTGCTTCCATCATCGATTGGCCAGCGCCAGTTGACAAGAAAGGGGTACAGTGCTTCGTAGGATTTGCCAATTTTTATAGGAAGTTTATTCGGGGATTTTCAACGGTCATCGCTCCTATAACACCGCTTACGAAGCAGAATGCTTGCTTTACCTGGTCCACGGAAGCACAGGCAGCCTTCCAGCATTTGAAGACGCTATTTACCTCTGCTCCTGTTCTTAAGCATCCCGTTCCGGCACTACCTTATATACTAGAGGTGGACGCTTCAGAGACCGCAGTCGGGGCGGTCCTATCCCAGAGACAGGGCCCAAAGGCTCTACTCCACCCCATCGCCTTCTTCTCTCGGAAGCTTACCCCGCCCGAGATAAACTATGACGTTGGGGACAGAGAATTGCTTGCTATCAAGACCGCCTTGGAGGAATGGCGGTATCTTCTTGAAGGAGCAGCACACCCCATTCTGGTCTTTACCGACCACAGAAATTTGGAGTACCTGCGGACGGCTAAGAGGCTTAGACCTCATCAGGCCCATGGGCCTTGTTTTTCTCCCGCTTCCAGCTCCACATAACCTATAGGCCTGGGTCCAAAAATGTGAAGCCGGATGCGCTGTCCCGAATGTTCCTTGACCCTGTGGAAGCTTCTCCTCCGGACACCATCCTCCCAGCTCACAGCTTCTTACTGGTCCAGGAGGGCCTCTTAACGCAAATCAGGCAGGCACTGGCTGGTTCCTCTTTGCCAAGACATCTAGATTTGTCTATTAAGGATGGGCTGTGGTGGTCGGGTACCCGGATCTTCGTACCTGAGGAGTTCCGCCTCGATACCCTAGAACTTTGTCATGACAGCAAGCTGGCGGGACATTTTGGAAGTCAAAAGGCCATGGAGTTTCTAGAACGCGCCTTCTGGTGGCCCCATATGAACGAGGACTGTAAAGGGTATGTAGGTGCATGTCCTGTCTGTGCCCGAACCAAAACTGAGAGAACCAAGGCCTGGGGGCTGCTGAACCCATTGCCTATCCCAGACCATCCTTGGTCACACATCTCCATGGACTTCATTGTCGAGCTGCCTCCATCTGCGGGATTCAACACCATTTTTGTAGTGGTAGACCGTCTTACCAAGATGGCACACTTCATTCCTATGCAAGGTACTCCCTCTGCCTTGGAGACGGCCAAGACTTTTATCAGAGAGATTGTGAGGTTACATGGTATCCCTAACAACATAGTCTCGGATCGGGGAGTACAATTTACCTCCAGAGTGTGGAGGTCTCTGTGTTCCATCTTGGGGATAGGTCTGGCTTTTTCCTCTGCTTATCACCCCCAGTCAAACGGCCAGACAGAAAGGACCAACCAGACCCTCGGGCAGTACCTCTGCTGCTACTCCTAGTACTCCCAGGACGATTGGGTCTCCTTGTTGCCGGTAGCCGAGTTCGCCTACAACAATGCAGTCCATTCTGCAACCAAGCAATCTCCGTTTTGGGCGAATCTCGGTGTTTCGGACCTCGTAAAGTAGATGCTACTAGTCGTACAGATAACTCTCTCAATCTCTGTTTTCCCACTCTTGCAATTTATTAAGGCGGAGCGTTGAGTCCTTTTTTAACTTTTATTGCAGAACAGATAGGAAGTATAAAGAAAGAGTAGAGTAAAACTGCAGGAAGAAAGAAATGAGGTACAATGTATACATGCATACATGCAATGACATATTACAATGACATGTGCAATCAATACATGGCAAATTACATGTAACTACTTACAATGGATGCCGGGTTAAGGATACTGCCAGGAAAACACCTTGCTAGGCAGAGGATGGCAGCGGATTGAAACAGGATCCGTCCATACATGTGCACACTCTTAGAATGGCTGCTAACCCTTGAACTAAACTGCAATGCATTGTGGGATGAATACATTAACAAAATGTTGGTATTGGGAATGCATACC
The DNA here is from genome assembly GCA_018402905.1 of Glandirana rugosa. Lineage (NCBI taxonomy): Eukaryota > Metazoa > Chordata > Amphibia > Anura > Ranidae > Glandirana > Glandirana rugosa. The sequence goes on along the minus strand of BLSH010192370.1, from coordinate 398,903 downwards.
AAAAACAGTCACAAGGTGGCAGCATAACACAAGCTAAACATTAACAGAATGCAAGCTGAATTTGCCAGAAGGCATGACACTCCCCGTCTGGTGTCCTACGGATACCACACATATCAACCTGCTGAAGGGAACAAAACAATCAGTTCACAGACAGGTCGAAGAAAAAGCTTAGGTCCATCTCGTCTGATGACCTTAACCTGGGCTTTGCGAACTCTCCCATCTTCACTTGGGAATGCCTGGGTTATAATACCCAAAGGCCACTCATTTCTCCTGGACTGAGAGTCTTTCATCAGGACAACTGTTCCAGGTTCCAGGTTGGGTTTGCTGTCTTGCCATTTGTTCCTTGTTTGTAGGTTGGAAAGATATTGTTTCTTCCATTTGCTCCAGAAGATGTCTGCCAACGCTTGCACGCGTCGCCACTGACATTTGTACAAGTCCTTGGTATCAAAGTCAATTGGTAGAGCTGTAGTTACCCCGACCTTCTGAGTAAGCAAAGTGGAAGGGGTGAGCAAGAAAGGGTCTCCTGGATCGTTGGGTACAGACGTCAGAGGTCTGGCATTCATTATGGCAGCTACTTCGGCCATTAAGGTGGTCAATGTCTCATGTGTGAGCTTTGAGGTTCCTGATTGCAGGAACATTGCATCCAGAATTCTTCTGGCTATGCCAATAATGCGCTCCCAAGCACCTCCCATATGGGAAGAGTGTGGAGGATTAAATGTCCACTTACAACCCTGATCTGACAGGTACCTCTCTATACGTTGAGTGTCAAGGGTAGATGGGATGTTCAACTCTTTGCAGGCTCCAACGAAGTTGGTACCTCTATCAGAGCGTATGTGCTTTGCAGGGCCTCTGATTGAGGTAAAACGTCTGAGAGCATTTATGAAGCTGGATGTGTCTAAGGACTCGATGACTTCTATGTGTACAGCCCTGATACACATGCAGGTGAATATGATGGCCCAGCGTTTGCTGTTAGCACTGCCGCCTCTAGTCTGTCCTGTGGTGACAGCCCAGGGACCAAACACATCGAGGCCGACATTAGTGAATGGGGGTTCTGTACTGAGTCTGTCAGCGGGCAAGTTAGCCATTTTCTGAGTTTGGAACATACCACGAAGCTTCCGACAAGTGATACATTTGAAAATGGTTCTACTTACAAGTCTCTTGGCTCCTATTACCCAGAGTCCAGCTGTACGAAGGGCTCCTTCGGTAAACAAGCGTCATTGGTGCTTGACCTGTATGTGGTGGTGATGTACAAGTAGAAAGGCAATGTGATGATTAGGAATCACAATAGGATTGCTTTCACCGTCTCCTAGCTGTGCCTGAGAGATTCGCCCTCCAACTCTCAAGAGTCCTTTGCTATCTATAAAGGGATCAAGTTTCTTAAGAGGACAACATTTTAAAATGTTCTCTCGATTCTGCAGGCAGCGTAGAGTTGATGCATAAGCCTCTTGTTGGACACTGCGAATGATGACATTTGCAGCCCGTGTGAGTTCATCCACTGTGCATGGTCTCTGGCAACTGTGCCAACCTTTGCAATGTTCTGAGCCCGCAGCCCTGAAGGATCTGGCTATGTGAATTAGGCGGGCTATAGCTCTTTGCAAAGACTTCCAAGTGGAGAATCTCTGGAAACGCTGGGTTCCTAATGATCTGTTGGAAACAGTGGTACATAGTGTGGAAACCCGAGGGTGGATTTCTGCATCAGATTCAGGCTCCAACAGTATGTAGGCGTCTTTTTCAGGAGTGATAGGCTCTGATTTGTACAGGAAGGGAGGTCCTGTAAACCATGTAGTGTCCTTCAAGCGTGAAGCTGACACAGCTCTAGTAGCAAGATCTGCTGGGTTCAGATCAGTAGAGACATAGCATCACTGAGTAGGCTGTGTGGACTTCCTGATCCTAAGGACTCTGTTGTGCACATAAACATAGAATCTCCTGTTCTTGTTGTAAATGTAGCCTAGCACCACCTTGCTGTCTGTATAAAACTCTATGTCTTCGAGCTCTAAATCTATTTCGGATGCAATCAATTCTGTTAGCTCGACTGCCAGGACAGCAGCGCAAAGTTCTAACCTTGGGATGGTGATCTCAGGACGTGGTGTTAGCTTGGTTTTGCCCATCACAAATCCAATGTGGACTTCACCTGTAACGTCCACAGTTTTTAGATAGGCCACTGCAGCTATAGCCTCAACAGAAGCATCGCAGAAAACACACAGCTTTCTGGAACGGACTTCTGTGGGTGAAGTGTGGGCATACAGCCTTGGTATGTGTAGGTTGGTTAGTGCCTTGAGAGAGTCTCTCCATGTCACCCATAATGTCCCTTTCTCAGGAGGGAGTGGAGAATCCCAATCACTAGCATCTGCAGCAAGCTCTCTAAGCAGCATCTTACCTTGAACAGTCACCGGTGCTTGGAACCTGAGTGGGTCGTACAGACTGTTTATGGTGGACAGGACACCTCGCCGTGTGTAGGGCTTTGTCTCTGGGTCGACCTGGAAGGTAAGAGTGTCAGACTTGAGGTCCCAATTGAGACCTAGGCTGCGGTGCACAGGAAACAAGTCTGTTGCTAAGTCCAGATCTTTCAGATCGCTGGCATGATCTTGTGGTGGAAAGGCTCCCATGACATTGCTGTTTGAAGCTATCTTGTGCAGCCTTAGGTTTGAACAGGCAAGTGTGTTTTGGGTTCTCTTGAGTAAGCTGGTTGCAGCTTCAGGTGATGGAAGTGACTTTAGACCAGTGGTTCTCAATTCCGGTCCTCGGGCCCCCCCAACAGGCCAGATTTTAAGTATTACCTTGGGGAGATGCAGACTAGAATACTGCAATCACTGAGCAGCAAATGATATCACCTGGGATGTATTTCAGTTATCCTGCAAACCTGGCCTGTTGGGGGGCCCGAGGACCGGAGTTGAGAACCACTGCTTTAGACCATCATCAACATAAAAGTCTCTTTCTATGAACTGTCTAACATCCTTCTCACCTTCTTGGGCAGACAGTTTGAGTCCATAGATTGCAACAGCAGGCGATGGGCTATTGCCAAAAAGTGTACTTTCATGCGGTACTCGATAATGTCTTTAGTGGGGTTGTTGTCTCTAAACCAGAGAAATCTCAAAAAGTTCCTATGCTCTTCTTTGACTTGGAAACTATGAAACATCTGCTCTATGTCTGCAACTATGGCGATTGCTTCCTTGCGGAATCTGAGTAGTACACCAAGTAGTGTGTTGTTTAGATCTGGTCCCTTTAAGAGGACGTCGTTCAGGGAGATTCCATCGTGTTGTGAGCTGGAGTCAAATACAACTCGGATCTTCCCTGGCTTTTTGGGGTGGTAGACACCGAAGATTGGTAAGTACCAGCACTCTTCTTTACTTTTTAAAGGTGGAGCTACCTCTGCATGGTCGTTTTCAAACATCTTGCTCATGAAGGAGAAGAAATGCTCTTTCATTTCTGGGTTCCTCTGAAAGTTGCGTCTGAGGGAAGAAAAACGACTTAAAGCTTGGTCTCTGTTGTTAGGGAGACAGGGTCTGTGTGCTTTGAAAGGTAAGGGTGCCACCCAGCTGTTTGCGTCATTTTTGGAGAATCCCTGTTTCATTGTCTTCAAGAAGATGTGATCTTCTATGGATAGGGCTATTTCATTGTCTTCTTTTGTCTTTTGGAAAACTGAGTGTCCCAAGTGATCTTTGCCTTCATCACAAAGAAAGTCTGCAGTGTAAAGTTTGGTGTGTAAGACACTGGTAGGTCTCTCTTTTATAAGAAACCTGTTGGGGCAAGCCTGTAGAAAGGATGGTCGCCCATTCTCCAATGTCTTTGTAAAAAGGGAGTTCA
>BLSH010192370.1:373489-390322 GCA_018402905.1 Glandirana rugosa | reverse complement strand
AGTACAAACCACAGATACATGAGTCGTACTCTAGTAGAAAATATAAAGTGGTTTATAAACCCGTTATATCACACAAAAACAAGGAAATTTTAAGTTTTACACCCCTCAAATTTTTGTAAATATTTGATTATATCTTTTCATGTGACGACCCTGAAGAAATTACTTTGCTATGTAAATTAGTGAGTGTACAGTTGTATAAGAGCCAGTTCACACGTAGGCGACTTGTACAGGCGTCGCCTCAAGTCGCTTGACATGATAAATACCATTGAAATGAATGGGAGCCCTGCTAGAAAATTACTTTGAACCCCCAAACATTTGCGCATCGATTTTTCAAACACAATTTTTTGGGAAAAAAACACTTTTTTGAATTTTAAAGGAACAAAAACACACTATATTGCCCAAATATTTGGTGAAATATAAAAGATGATCTCATGCTGAGTACATAGACACCAAACATGACATGCTTTAAAAATAACGCATACCCATGCAGCGACGACAAGCTATATACATCTTTAACCACTTGACCACTGGGCACTTAAACCCCCTTAACAACCAGACCAATTTTCAGCTTTCAGCGCTCTCACACTTTGAATGACAATTACTCAGTCATGCAACACTGTACCCATATGAAATTTGTGTCCTTTTTTTCACACAAATAGAGCTTTCATTTGGTGGTATTTAATCATCGCTGGGTTTTTTATTTTTTGCGCTATAATTAAAAAAAGACCAAAAATTTTTGTAAAAAAATGAATTTTTCTTCGTTTCTGTTATAAAATTTTGCAAATTAGTAATTTTTCTTCATAAATTTTGGCCAAAATTTATACTGCTACCTATCTTTGGTAAAAAAACAAAAACAAATTAGTGGATATTATTTGGTCTTTGTGAAAGTTATAGAGTCTACAAGCTATGGTGCCAATCACTGAATATTGATCACACTTGATTTACTGACAACCTATCTCATTTCCTGAGACCCTAACAAGCCAGGAAAGTACAAATACCCCCCAAAATGACCCCTTCTTGGAAAGTAGACATTCCAAGGTATTTAGTAAGAGGCATGGTGAATTTTTTGAAGTTGTAATTTTTTCCCACAATTCTTTGCAAAATGAATTTTTTTTTCCCCCAAAATTTTCATATGTTAACAGGTTATTTCTCACACCCAGCATATGCATACCACAAATTACACCCCAAAATACATTCTACTACTCCTCCCGAGTATGGCAATACCACATGTGTGACACTTTTACACAGCCTGGCCACATACAGAGACCCAACATGCAGGGAGCGCCATCAGGCGTTCTAGGAGCATAAATTACACACGTAATTTCTTGACTACCTCTTGCACTTTTGAAGGTCCTGGAGCACCAGGCGAATGGAAACGCCCAAAAAAATGACCCCATTTTGGAAAGCAAACACCCCAACGTATATTCTAGGAGGCATAGTGAGTCTTTTGAACATGTCATTTTTTCCACAAGTTTTTGGAAAATGTGGAAAGAAAATGAAAACGCATTTTTTTTTTACACAAAGTTGTCCATTTATACAATATTTCTAACACACAGCATGTACATAGCAAAAATGACACCCTAAAATATATTCTGCTACTCCTCCCGAGTATGGCGATACCACATGTGTGACACTTTTACACAGCGTGACCACATACAGAGGCCCAACATGCAGGGAGCACCGTCAGGTGTTCTAGGGGCATACATTTAGAATCTAATTTGACCATCTTTTACACTATTGTGAGGCACTGTGGTGGCATATATAGGCACTGTAGTGGCACAGATGGGCAGTAGATGGGCAGTGTAGTGGCATGGATGGGCAGTGTAGTGGCACGGATGGGCACTGTAGTGGCATGGATGGGCACTGTAGTGGCACGGATGGGCACTGTAGTGGCATGGATGTGTCACGGATGAGAACTGATGTGGTATGGATGAGCATGAATGAGGCACAAATGAGCCATGGATGGGGATGGATGAGCCACAGATGGATGGGTGAGCACGGATGGGTGGGTGAGCACGGATTGATGGCTGGGTGAGCACGGCTGGGTGGGTGAGCATGGATGGATGTCTGGGTGAGCATGGATGGATGGCTGGGTGAGCATGGATGGATGGCTGGGTGAGCACGGCTGGGTGGGTGAGCATGGATGGGTGAGGATGGATGGATGAGTGCGCACGGCTGGGTGGGTGAGCATGGATGGATGGATGGATGGGTGAGCACGGCTGGGTGGGTGAGCACGGATAGATGGCTGGGTGAGCATGGATGGATGGATGGGTGAGCATGGATGGATGGATGGGTGAGCACGGATGAGCATGCATGGCTGGATGGGTGAGCATGGATGGATGGATGGGTGAGCATGGATGGATGGGTGAGCATGGATGGATGGATGGATGAATGGGTGGGTTGGTGAGGATGGATTGGGTGAGGATGGGTGGGTGGTGGGTGGCTGGGTGATGATCGCTGGGTGGGTGGTGGAAGGCTGGGTGAGTAGTGTATGGATGGTGGGGGTTGCGGTTGCCAACTGTCACCTAGCAGCGCTGTGGGCATTACACATCGCCCACAGCGCTGCAGCACCTCTTCTCTCCCCCCTCTCTTCTCTCACACTGCACCGATCGGTGCGAAGAGGAGAGAGAAAATCCGGCGCTTCCGCCGGCTTGTTTACATGTGATCACGCCGTCATTTGACGGCACGATCACGTGGTAAAAGGCCGCTCACAGCGGCCATTCACCACGATCCGTGATCAGTCGGGTCCCCCGGACCCGACGGTCACGGATGTTCCCGTGTGCATGCCCCAGGGGGCGCGCGGGAAGCGCGATTCTGGGAGGACGTCAATAGACGTCCTCCCAGAATTAAGCAACCGCTTTGTAGACGTCATTTGTCTATAGGGCGGTTGTTAAGTGGTTAAAAGCCTTTACAGGTTACCACTTTAGATCTGCAGAGGAGGTCTACTGCTAGAATTACTGCCCTCGATCGGACATTCACAGTGTTACCTCACATGCATGGTGCAATTGCTGTTTACATACGACACAAGGCAGACGCTTGCATTCACCTTTGCGCGTGTGCACAGGTGGACGGGGGTGCATTTTTTTTTTAATTATTCATTATGCATTTTATTTTTACACTGCCCCTTTCATCTTTTTTTTTCTATCATTTTTATTGTTATCACGAGAAATTTAAATATCCTCTATGACAGGGGTAGGCAACTTGTGGCCCTCCAGGTGTTGTGGAACTACATTTCCCATGAGGCATTGTAAGGCTGGCTGTTACAATTACTCTGAGGCATGATGGGACTTGTAGTTCTGCAACAGCTGGAGGGCCACAGGTTGCCTACCCCTGTTCTATGATAAAAATAGGTATTGTTGCATTGTTTTTTAATTTGGGGTCTGTTAGACTCTAGATCTCGCCTCAGCCCTTAAAGCATCTGACTACACCAAAATCTGTGTGATAAGATGCTTCCCCAATTTCCCAATGGCACAGTCTATATCCGGCAAAACCGAAGTCATGAAATGCTCTTAGCTTCCGGTATCTTAGGCCATAGAGATGATTGGAGCCATTCTAGTCTTCGATCAGCTCTATGGTCAGCTGTCGTAACTACCGGCTGCATTCTCGGGTTCCCTGGTGGGACAGGAGAGCCCAAGAAAACCATGGAAGAAGGCGGGAGGGGGGGCGTACCCTCCCACTGCTTGTAAAAGCAGTCTAGCAGCTAATCAGCTGCTAGGATTGCTGTTACATGAAAGCCGACCGCCGGCTGAAAAGAACGATACCTAGATGATACCTATACCTGCAGGCATCATTCTGGTATAACCACTCTAAGACCAGCAACATACTAATGTGTCGCTGGTCCTTGTTGGGCATATGTTGTAATGTTCTTTTTTTTTCATGCAGCCTGTGGGTTAAATGAAAAAAAAAAAAAGAATAAATCGGTGGATATGCCCACCATTAGAAAATCTCCCTTCATCCACCCACTTCTAATGATGGGCCTAACCTCTTTTTAAAAATATATACTGGAGCATAGGGGCAATCCGCCCCAATTTCCACCATTGCCCCTTTGCTTCGGTATATATGCTCTTTTTTTAGCTGTGGTGGTGAAATCACCTCCAACAGCGCTGGAGTCGCTGCTTTATGTATGATGGGAGCAAAGGCTGTTGCTGTCACCCTAAATAAATCAGTGCTGCAGCTGGCGTACCTGAAAACCAAAGCTTGATAAAACAAAGTAACATATAAAAAATAACATTCCTGCTAAGAAGAAAAAATAATAAAACATTACAGAAAACATTATAAAAACATTACATACCTGCAAAAAAAAAACAAAAACATGATAACAAAACAGTAGCAAAACATTACAGGTATGCTTAAAAAACAATAGAGAGAGCAATAGAAAGAGAATAGAGATAGAAAAACAAGAAACGTACTACTGTTTTTGGCTTTTATTATTTCATATTTTTTTTTGTTTTTATAACTTTTTTTTTGTTTTTTGGTACACTTTTTTTTTTATAGCAGTAGTTCCAGGGTGGGATCTCTCAAAATACGGTGACATCTTGGAGACCCTGTGATAGTGTGCCCTTTTCCTGTGTTAATGCTGTTCCCTACGCTAATACTCAACTAGTGTATGGTAGCTCTCAAAACAGTCACTGATGCAGAGACCAGGCTGGTCAAAACAGTAGCTGCATTAAAAACGGGTGTCACGCCTGTATCTGCATCATCGGCAGACCCAACATCTTTTTTGGGGGGGCTCGGTTTGTAGGGGTTCCAGGGATGGCATGTGGAAAATGTCGTCCATGCAGCCGGCTTACTGCATTTGGATTGGGAACATGGAGTGCAGAGCCAACTGATACAGAAGGGCTCTGACGATCTCTTCCTGGAATTGGAGAGATCCAGTCCGTCCTGATGCACATAAGCACTCAGCATAGCCAATTGGAATAAGTAAACAGACACTTTTTTGTACCAGTGTCTGGTCTTACGGGCAATTGGGTACGGCGCCAGTAACTTGTCGTTGAGGTCCACCCCTCCCATATTTTGGTTATATTCATGGACACAGTGGGGTTTCTCCAAAACACCAGTCGCTGTTGTATTTTGGACAGCCGTGTCTGCGTGAAGGGAGGAAAGAACGAAAAAATGATTTGCATCCCTCCTCTTCACCACAAGCAAATTACTACTTCTCAAGCAGGCTCTCTCCCCCCCAATAAGTCGGGATTCTACCAGCCGTTGAGGGAAGCCCCGGCGATTAGGCCGCACGGTGCCTCATGTGCCAATTTGGTGATCAAACAAGTGACTAAAAAGTGGCACGCTTGTGTCTAGTAATTGGCCATGTTTAAATGGTACCCCTTTCCGGATAAGGGTGACACAAAGCTCCTCACAATTTTGCCAGCGCTCCCTATGTAGTCTGGGCATCCTTCTGGCTCCACGTGACTATCTTTGCCCTCATAAACCATAAATCTACATGTATAGCCTGTGGCCCTGTAATAGAGCTTATACAACTTGACCCCGTATCTGGCACGCTTACTGGGGAGAAACTGTTTGAAAGCAAGACGGCCAGAAAATTTAATCAGGGACTCGTCCACGCACACAACTTGGTTGGGAATAAAAAGTGCTGTAAACTGCTGGTTGAAGTAGTTTACGAGGGGCCGAATTTTGTGGAGCCGATCATATCCAGGGTCACCCCGTGAATGGCAGAGTTCATTTTCGCTGAAGTGCATAAACCGCAGGATCTGCTTGTATTGTGTCCTGGCCATGCAAGCAGAGAACACAGACATATGGTGAATTAGGTCAGTTGGGTCAATATAACCACAATTCAGGTTCTTTGTGTATACCCATGAAGAGGGTAAGGCCCAGAAAGGTCTTAAATTCTGGAACCGTAATTGGTTTCCAGTCTCTGGCAAGTGACAAATGGGGATGGGCGGCAATGTATTGACCAGCATATAAATTGCTTTGGTCCACAATAGATCTATAGAGCTCTTCAGTGAAAAACCGCAAATAAAAATCAATGGCCCTAAAGTCAACTGTATTCACCTGAATTCCGGGTTTGTCAGTGACTAGGGAAAGTACGGGTGCTGCATCAGTGGCGGGTTGCCAATCGGGGTTTGTAAGCGTGGCAGGAAGGGCACTATGGGCTCTGCGGGCCTGTGTTTGTCTTTGTGGCTGCGGGACACTACTTGTGCTAGCCACACCAGCTTGAACTGCACTTAAGGGACTCACCACGTCACCAAGTGTTACCGCAGTGCTGGTTTGTCTATGACCAGAATGTACTAGGCCACTGGTGCTTGCCAGGTCACCAGAAATAATAGCGGCACTAGTACTGGCTCTCTGCTCCATACAAGAGCCCTGTGGTTCTTGCACTTCAGCGACAGCAGAACGGGATATGGTACGCCTGACCTTAGCAGGGACCACAACTCCGTGGTCAGAGCTATCTGGCAGGGTGCCGCTGCTGTCTACTGGTTCGTATACTGAGCCTGATTCTGACAGTGGAACTTCCCCATTGCTCTCGTCTGTCATGCTCAGCAACACATAGGCCTCTTCACTAGTGTAGGATTTGACATGTTGGGCTCTAATTTTTTTTTTATCCAGAAAAAGTTTTATTTAGTTTCACACAGTCCAGAAAAGCAAACAGCATCAACATCATTAGCCACACACATGGTTCAATTTCCATGTCAAGCCCCTTATCCCTTGTAATATTCATTGATCAACAAGCACTCACCCCTGAACGTGCCATGTACATACATTACATTAAATGCATAAGTAACAGAAACTCTTACCCTCAATCCTTCCCCTATGCATCCAAGTCACAGTCTTATACCATATTCAGGCCCAAGAGCCTGTCCATAGTCTGTCCAACCATTGGCCCCATAGTTTCTCAAATTTAGGGGCACATCCCCTGTGCTGATGATTTTTTTCCATATGCAGTGTGTATCCCACCGCAGCTATCCACTCCTTGACTGTGGGAGGGGATTCAAATTCCAGTGCACCATGATAATTTTACGAGCTAGGAAAAGAGTTTGAGTGAGGACCTCACAAATATGGTGCTCCCACTCAAATTCATCCAAAAGATTAAGTAAACAGTGTTTGGGATCTAACCGTACTGACACCTGGAACACTGTGTTCATAATGCCAATCACCCCGTTCCAGTAGACATGCAGTTTGGGGCAGCGCCACAACATATGGATAAAGTCACCGTGGTCTCGCATCTGGTGCACGTCGGGGTAGGGAGTAACCCCATATTATGTAGCCTATGAGGGGTGTAATAAACTCTCAGGAGAGTGTATAACTGTGTCAGTCTCTGAGTCACATTTAAGGAACAGACGGTCACTGTCTGTAGGGCCTCCTCCCCCTGGTCCTCGTCAAGCGGGCCTACATCCAGTTCCCATTTTAGCCTTACTTTCAAGGGGTACTTTTTAAGGTATAGATGGAGTAATGTATTATAACTTTGAGATATAAATCCCTTGGCAGTATCTGCCACTTTAAGCTGCGCAAACAGAGGTGCTGAGGTCACTGACCAGTCTGAGGTAATACCCTGGCTTCAACTGCATGTCTCAGTTGCATACAGTAGAAATGCATGGATAGTGGCAAATTGAATGCCTCCCCTAGGGCTGTAAAAGTAAGCAGTTTATTATTATGAAAAATTTGCCTCAAGTAAACAATACCATATTTTTTCCACCTGGCTGTGTGTTGTAGTTTAGCTAACTCAGGATAAGCATCGTTGGACCAGATAGGACTGAATTCAGTTATTCCCATCACACCCTGGAGATACCTAGCCTTATTCCATATTTTCTGTATTAAATTATACATTGGGAAAGTCTTTTCAAAGCCTCAAGGGCGGTTGGAATAGAGCTGCCACCCACCGTGTTCAGCATTACACTCTCAGAAGCATTGAGGTTCCTATCAGTACTTTCTCCCTCCGCGACCATGGTGCCAGGTGTTGCAGTTGCGGAGCAAGGTAATACAAGCATGGATTTGGCAATGCGAGACCACCGCCGTCCTTAAGACGCTGCAGGTGTTCCAACTTTATTCTGGGGGGGGGGTTTTCCAAAGTAGTGTGAGGAAAATAGAATTTACTATCCTAAAGGTTTTTAACGAGATCACCATGGGCGAAATTAAGCATGTATAGCAATTGGGGCATAAGAATCATTTTAATGAGATTCACTTTGTCCGCAACTGACACACATAGAGAGTTTCAAGTTTTTACACGCGTCCGAAAACATGCTAGAAGGGGGGAAATATTGAGCAGACTATACTCCCTAATCCGTGGAGTCACCCAGATCCCAAGATATTTGAGGAGGCAGCTATAGGGATGTCTCCCACCGAGCCCCTCTGCTGCAGTTGACCTCCATCAATTGGCATCAACACAGACTTGGTACAATTTATTTTGAGCCCCGAAAATTTCCCAAAGCGTGTAATAGTCTCCATTGTCACCTGCAGGGATTATTCTGTGTTGCCTAACAGAATCATTGTGTCATCCGTGTAGAGCATCACCTTCTTCTGTCTATCTCCATAGCAGAAGCCAGTGATACCTGGTTTGTCTTTAATCTGAATTGCCAGGGGTTCTATGGCCAGGGCAAACAGCAGGGGTGGGGTGACAAAGGACACCCCTGCCTGGTGCCCCTCCCCATAGTAAAGGAAAGCGACAGTCTGCCCGCCTCTCGTATAGCTGCCTGGGGGGCGATAATAAAATAATCGCACCCAGGAGATATATAGCTCCCCAAAACCAAAATGCCTCAACACCTCCCAGAGATATGGCCACTCTATACTGTCAAAGGCTTTCATAGCATCCAAAGAAAGCAAGGTTCTGTGACTGATATTGTCAGCCTGTGACTGCATATTGAGAAACGGCTTTCTCAAATTCACCGCTGTGGATTTGTTTGGCATAAAGCCTGCCTGGTCAGGATGTATGACAGCCGTAATAACCTTATTTAGCCTGAGGGCCAGCATTTTGGCCAGTATCTTGATGTCTGTTTGTAAAAGTGAAATAGGCTTATATGAGGCCGGGTCCACTGGGTCCTTTCCTGGTTTTAATATCAGCACTATGTTGGCCTTAGACATAGAGGGCGGCAGGGTGTGCTGTTCTCGTGCCGCATTGAACACCCCTAACAGTCTGGGTAGCAGTGTTTCAGAATATTGCTTATAAATCTCCATGGGGAGACCATCCTCCCCTGGAGCTTTACAATTGGGAAATGCCGCTACTGCCACCTGCACCTCCTCTAGCGTAAACGTGGGAATCTAGCTCTCTGCATTGAGCCTCGGTGAGGCGTGAAAATTTTGTCCCTGATAGATATAGTGCCAATTCCTCAGGAACATATTCCGAGGCAGGGAGAAATAATTCCTTGTAAAATCCTGCCAGTGCCTGCAGTATCTGGTCCGGGGAGTGGACAAGGTGCCCTCCATCATTTTTTATCGCTCCGATGGATGGGGAGCGCTGTTCTGAGCTAGCAATTCTATCCAGAAGGCGCCCTGTTGTCTCCCCCTCCTCGAAAAAAGCTTTGAAAAAAACCTTTTTGTCCGCCGAGGAGGCCAACAGATGCTCATTGAGCCGACTGCCAGGCCTCCCTGGCGGCATCAGTAGGGTCCTGCACATAATTCATCTCCAGGGAATGTGCCTGTGCCTCCAAGTCTCCCCTAAGCCTCTCCGAGTGTTTTTTGGACTTGGTAACCTCAGCAGTAAGTAGGCCCCTTGGGTATACCTTAAATGCCTCCTACTCAAAAAGGGTAGAGCCGTGTTGGCGAGTAAAGAACGTTCAGATGCTCCGTTCCAGTTCCTCATGGGAGGTAAATAATTTGAGCCAGAAGGCATTACATTTCCACGGGGCTTTAGGCAGAGTGGATAGTGGCACCACAGTAAGGCTCACCGCCATATACGAGTGGTCTGAGACACATGTAGGTTTATATGAGATTTCCGAAACCAAAGGGAGCATTGCCAGGTTCCCCATCGCCAAGTCAATCCTAGAAAGGGAGCCATGGGATTTAGAAAAACAAGAGAACTGCTTCACCGAGGGGTTTTTGTGTCTCCACAGATCCATCCACCCCACCTCGTGCAGCAGTCGCGCCAGAGGAGTCTCCCTTTGCAAGGCGGGAGCACTTGGGCACGGATGCTTGTCAAGGCTAGGGTGCAACCAACAATTAAAGTCTCAAACAATCATTAGAGAGAGGTCCGGCTTCCCCTCCAAAAATTTTGAGAAGCCGGAGCACCCGAGCATCAAGCGGTGGAGGTATATACACACAAGCCAATACACATTTCAATATCCCAATGCGATAGTATAGAAACACATACAGTATCTCACAAAAGTGAGTACACCCCTCACATTTTTGTAAATATTTTATTATATCTTTTCATGTGACAACACTGGAGAAATTACACTTTGCTACACTATAAAGTAGTGACTGTACAGCGTGTATAACAGTGTAAATTTGCTGTTCCTTCAAAATAACTCAATACGCAGTCATTCATGTCTAAACCGCTGGCAACAAAAGTGAGTACACCCCTAAGTGCAAATGTCCAAATTGGGTCCAATTAGCCATTTTCCCTCCCCGGCGTCATGTGACTCCTTAGTGTTACAAGGTCTCAGGCGTGAATGAGGAGCAGATTTGTTAAATTGGGTGTTATCGCTCTCACTCTCTTACTGGTCACTGGAAGTTCAACATGGCACCTCATGGCAAAGAGCACCTCATGTTGCTCTACATAAAGATGGCCTAGGCTATAAGAAGATTACCAAGACCCTGAAACTGAGTTGCAGCATGGTGGCCAAGACCATACAGCTGTTTAACGGGACAGGTTCCACTCAGAACAGGCCTCGCCATGGTCGACCAAAGAAGTTCATTGCACGTGCTCAGCGTCATATCCAAAGGTTGTCTTTGGGAAATAGACGTATGAGTGCTGCTAGCATTGCTGCAGAGGTTGAAGGGGTGGGGGGTTAGCCTGTCAGTTCAGACCCTACGCCACACACTGCATCAAATTGGTCTGTATGGCTGTCATTCCAGAAGGAAGCCTCTTTTAAAGATGATGCACAAGAAAGTCTGCAAATAGTTTGCTGAAGACAAGCAGACTAAGGACATGGATTACTGGAACCATGTCCTGTGGTCTGATGAGACCAAGATAAACTTATTTGGTTCAGATGGTGTCAAGTGTGTGTCGCGACATCAAGGTGAGGAGTACAAAGACAAGTGTGTCTTGCCTACAGTCAAGCATGGTGGTGGGAGTGTCATGGTCGGGGGCTGCATATGTGCTGCCGGCACTGGGGAGCTACAGTTCATTGAGGGAACCATGAATGCCAACATGTACTGTGACATACTAAAGCAGAGCATGCTCCCCTCTTTTTGGAGACTGGACCTTAGGGCAGTATTCCCACATAAGGACCGCATACACACCTCCAAGATGACCACTGCCTTGCAAAGGAAGCTGAGGGTAAACCTGATGGACTGGCCAGGCATGTCTTCAGACCTAAACCCTATTGAGCATCTGTAGGGCATCCTCAAATGGAAGGTGGAGGAGCGCAAGGTTTCTAACATCCACCAGCCCCGTGATGAACTCCATGCCCAAGTGGGTTAAGGCAGTGCTGGAAAATAATGGTGGCCACACAAAATATTAACACTTTGGGCCCAATTTGGACATTTTCACTTAGGGGTGTACTCACTTTTGTTGCCAGCGGTTTAGACATTAATGGCTGTGTGTTAAGTTATTTTGAGAAGACAGCAAATTTACACCGTTATACAAGCTGTACACTCACTACTTTACATTGTAGCAAAGTGTCATTTCTTCAGTGTTGTCACATGAAAAGATAGAATAAAATATTTACAAAAGTGTGAGGGGTGTACTCACTTTTGTGAGATACTGTATCTACCCTCAGGGTCCACCTTGATGGCATATTCCTGGTAATCCAGGGATCTGTGTATCACAACACTCACACCCTGAGAAAATGAGGTATGAGTAGAGTGATAGGCCCAACCATTTCCATGGGTACTTCAGGCCACCCTTAGTGCCTGTCGTCAAATGTGTCTCCTGAAAACATATGATAGCAGGGTAAAAATTTTTCAGAAGTGCAAAAATCATGGTACGTTTTAAAGGGGAGTTCATGCCCCTGATATTCCAGGAGATCAACGGGACACCCACCATTGTGAGTGCACAGTTAATGTCCAATGAGTGCACACGGGCTCCATGGGGAAACACTGGTCAGCAGGGATAAAGTGGGAATCATGGTGGCTGTTCGATGGTACATCTTCCTGGGCATAGAAGTGGTCAATGGCAATCAATCTATGATACGAGTTTGGACTGTAAGCTAATTTCAAACAGAGAAAACAGCACGGCACAACGGTGCCAACAGTTGTACCTGAACTGGTGGTGGGGTAGCTGCCCTCCCTTTACACATCCAGCAAGGCAACAAACCCAATCATGAAAAAAAAGAAAAGAAATATCCAAAATGTCCAGAGCCACCAACCGGGCAGATCCAGAAGTTTTAACACAGCTTTGTTGTAGGCAAACAGGTTGTCATCTCATTTCAAAAAAAATTGGGGTGAGGTGAGCATCCAAGAACCACGCATGGTTTCTGCTGTGTAAGCAATGAAGTCACAGTTGAGTTCCTAGCACTTGTGGAAATATAACGTCCCCCGGAAAAAAGTAGACAGACGTCTAGCGATAAGGTGGACTAGTCGCCATGAAAGCTCAATAAGTGACTTTGCCCTGCTTGCCTTTTCACTAGAATAAGCTATAGATTAAGTCTCTGTCTGCTCCGGCCTGACGGTGAAGCAGGGCCTGCTCATTATGGTCCAACCATGTGGATGTTTCTCTTGCCGAATGAAAGAACTGAGCTTGCTCTTCGGTCGTGACATGCAGCTTAGCCGGATAGAGCATGGCATAGGGTAGTTGTAGGGAACGCAGGCATCTCTTTGCCTCCCCAAATTTAGCTCGGCTCCTCTGCACCTCAGCAGAGAAGTCCGGGTAGAATGACACTCTGACTCCATTGTATTGAACATTAGCCTGCTCCCGGGCACATCGCAGCACTGCCTCTCTATCCCGGTAATGCAGAAGATGGGCCAGCATTGGTCACAGGGGGGTGCTCCCTGAGGAAGTGGTTGGCCTGGGGTTCTGTGGGTCCTCTCCACTGTGAAGAACAGTGAGAAGGCTTGCAAGAAAGAAAATGACACATCTATTTTTGTTTCAATTAATCGGTTTTATGCAAACCACACATATGTCAATGACCAATAATTAGCATAGACTGCATATTTTTTTTAATAAGTGAAATTTTTATTCAGTATATATACAGTACAAAAGTAGGACTTCGCAGAGTGTAAACAATTACAAGAGTTGCGTATCTTACCAAGTCATTGACACGTTTCCAGAACAAACAAGTGAGCTAACATGTGTCTTATTTATGATTATATGAGTCCATGTGGTCGACCCATGGGAAGGGCACCAGACCACCCCTCCAGTCCCCATGCCATCCGTTATATGGGCGTGCTCGAACAGGGGGGACAAACCCGGACGCCCCACCCCCAGCGCCTCCCCCGCGTCTCCATGTTTCTATCTGGAATCAGTGTCTGTTCTCCATTCTAATATTGTGGACTCTTAAGTACTTGAATGGATAAGAAGAGGTAGTCCCACTTAACAAAAGACAACCAAAAATAAATAACACAAACAAAGTTAAAACCAAAAAAAAATTGGGGTGAGGTGAGCATCCAAGAACCACGCATGGTTTCTGCTGTGAGGTGTGTAAGTAGTGCTTACTAGTGATTGGGTTTTAATCCATGGGGATCTCTAGTGAATAATAATTCCAGCCCGACCATATGACCTTGAACTTGTCATGCTGGTCTTTGGCTTCAAGTATCCAGCGTTCTGCCTCCATGATTGTATCTACCTCCCTTTTCCACTCAGATAAAGTTGGACAAGCTGATTGTTTCCAATATCTGGGAATCAGGGCTTTGGCGGCATTGAGTAAATGAGGGTCTGGGTCCTCCGGGTCGGTCATTCTAGAGCCTAGGGAAAATGGGCTAGATTTGTTGGATAGCTATAGAAACTCTGGCTTTAGGCACTGGGGACAGACTGTGGTACCATTGGCGAGGACCTCTGACATTGTAGGACAACAGTTTTAACATACTAGTCATGACTGGTATTGATACAATCCCCAAATTGTAAACCATTATTAATGCACACCCTCTGCGCATCCCTCACCGCATTGTACATAAGCATCCTAAAAACCGTATCAACTTCACCCCCCCCCCAATAATCTATGAGAGGGTGACATAAACATCAAAACTAACAAAAAAAGAGAAAATAAAAAAAACTCCTTGCCGTTCTTCAAGGTGTGCAGTAGGTCTGATAGAGGGAGGGAAGGGCCCCAGGGAAAGGATGTGCGGTTTATCAAACCCCGGGGCACAGATCTCGCCTATTGGGGTGAATGTGACTTTCCACATGGTTCGGGTTTAAGGAACAACCTGGGTCATAACAACAGGAAATACGCAGCACTACTTATCCAGTGGTGTCAGACATAGGCTATGAAACCTGGCATCCGTGCTGTATGAGCAGTGTTCCATGGTCTGGAGGCCATGGGGGGGGGGGGGGGGGGTACAAGAGCAGCTCAACAAAGCAAGAACAAGAGAACAAATCAAATTTCAAAAAGAGACCCCCTTGACATCACTGCCACGTCCTGTGTTCAGGAGGCTTATTGTGCAAATTATGCATGATTCGTCAATGATCAATGCTGGCAGACTCAGTTCGTAACGGAGCCTGATATGTAGTCATGAAGGGGAAATTGCAGACGCAGTCTGGCTGCGGCGACGCTGTCTGTTCCTCCTGCGGGATCTAGTAGAGGCTGGGCACCATCTTTCTGGTCGTTGTGGCAAGGGGATCAAAGTGTTCAGTCTCCAATCTGGAAAATCAGTTGGTGGCAGATCCAATGTCTCCACAAAGTTGGCAAGGTCGCCCATGGTGCAGAGACTCGCCATTCTCCCGTATCTAGAAGCCATCAGGCGAAATGGGAAACCCCACCGGTATGTGACACCAGCTGTACAGAGTGCTTCCAGCAAAGGACGCTCGACCCTGTGCTGCATTAAAGTGCTTCTGGACAAATCTGGGTATAGGGAAATTTGAGTGCCATCAAAATCAACCGTCGGCATGCTTCTTGCTGCTTTCATGATGGCCTCTTTTACTTTCAATACATTTTTATTGTTATTTTCAAGAGACATGAGAAATAATACAGAGCGTGATTGCATCAAAAAATAAAGAGAAATGAAAGTACTTAACAAAACAGATATCAAGCATAATGGACATCGTACAGTGCTGGAGAATAACCTGATAACACTCCCTAAAAGCCTCATGTAGCACAAAGCTGTACAGATCGTAGGACTCGGGCTGTGGCCCGGGCACCCCAAATGGGATCAAACCGTGCCTCTGGGACCCAACCTTCGCCCTCTCTTGATGAACCAGGGAGGGAGCGGAGGGAGTGTGAACCCCAATGGGGACAATCGAGTACCATATCCAAGGTTACTGATAAATTGAAACGAAGGGGATAGAGAAGTAGAAGGATTGGGAGAAGGGTCACTGCCTAGAGAGGACTAGGAGAGGGACCCTAGAAAGAGGAGATAAGGAAGGGGGATCTAGAAAGCCAAACCTTGGGAATAAGCTGGCTCATCCGGCTGGGAACCCTGGGAGAAGTGGGTAAACCCATATAGATTGCCAAGGGTTCTCAGGTGGCTTTAAATTTCTGGGTAGTGTCCATGAGAGAGCTACATATTTTCTCCTGGGTCATTATCCATGATATTTTGTATTTAGCAGCGGCAAGGACACCTTCGGCTGCTTCCAGGCCTTAGCAATAGTTAATTTAGCACCAAGAAGAATGAAGTGAATTAATTTTCTGATGTGTTTAGGCATTTTGGGCAGATCTGCATTCAGAAGAGCGATGGCTGGAGATCTCTGGAGTTGATAATTAGATACTTTATCGATCATCCTGAAGATTCTACTCCAGAAAGATCTGATCCTGGGGCATTCCCACCATATGTGGGACATTGTGTCCCTCATCTGGCAGCCTCTGAAGCATAAAGGGTTTCCTGAGGGGAACATGGTCACCAATTTCGAAGGGGTTAAATACCACCTGGTCATTATTTTGATACTTGCCTCAATAAGGGGCACATTTATTATGCCCTTGTAGGATCTGAAGAAGACCGAATGCAATTTCTCCAAATCCCATACTAGCTGGAAGTCTTCCTCCCATGCCAGCATGTACTGAGGTTTGATAGTTGGGAGCACAAGTGACTGGTAAACAATAGAGATACCACCCCTTTGGTCCAAGGCTTATCCACACCATTGTTCATAAGCAGTTATTGCTCGCAATTTCACGTTGTCATTCCAAATTTTTTGTAGGAAGTGGGAAATTTGCCTGAACCTATAATGTTCAGAAGTGGGTAGCTCCAATTTGCTGGTCCAGTACTTCAGGGAAAAGGGTCCCGAAAGCAATTGGAAGTGGCCTATTCTGTACAGTCCCTTATCCAGCCACCAATGGAAGGCTTTAATGTCCAACCCCGGTGGAAAGTTAGGGTTGTGAAAGATGTGGGCCAGAGGGTGACATTTTGAGACCAAGGCAGGAGAGTTGCGCATACCATCCCAGATGGCTAAGGATTTTGAGAGGACGGGGGAGAGGATGGTTGGTCGATCCTTGGTGGGGGACCCAAAGGAGGAAATCTATAGTGTGCTCGGGAACAGCTTGTCTCTCTATCTGTATCCAGTCTGGCTTTTCAGTTTTGAAATATATTGCTGAGAGTTGAGCTAGTCTGGCTGCCTGATAGTACCATAAAAGATGAGGCAGCCCCAGTCCCTCTAGTTCTAGGTTGAAATAAGATTTTCCTCGCAAACCTAAAGCTGGT
>BLSH010192370.1:361423-372294 GCA_018402905.1 Glandirana rugosa | reverse complement strand
GTTCTACTTCAACACGTCTGTTACCGTCGATAATTCCTGTGGAGGTCTATGATACTCCTGTAAGAATTAAGAGACAATCTAGTCGAACTACTGGTTCTCTTGTCTCTCGCTTCTTTCTTGTAGGCGTAGACGTCATACAGACTTCGGTGTGTACGAAGACTGGACTAGGGATGTCATGTTCCCGACAAGGCTGTTTATAATCCTTGACATGTATATTTATTGGTGTTTTTTATAACGTCGCGGGTGCCACTTATTTTGATTAATTTTGTCTCGTTTGTACACAAGTTAATAAATTCTTGTTTTGGTTTTCTCTCCGATATATTTTTGTCAAGGAACTTTGAAGTTCTATATTCCCATGCAAGCCTCTTACCATATGAACTGACCATTCTGTATTTAATCTTGAAGTTTCAAGGAACTGTTTTTATATAGCCTCTCTTTTGGTTTTGTTCTTAAATAATTGAACACATGTTTGCTCTGTTTTAATTAGTTTTATTCACCGTGGGCGCTGCAATATTTTTTGTGGTTATTTATATGTACAGTTCCTAATATTTGTCGGAACAGCCCTTGTACTGTAGGGATCAGGTCAGAAGCATGTGTGGCTTCAGACATACTGCAGATGCGGATGTTCTTTCTTCGCTCTCTGTTCTCTTGGTCATCAAGCTGATCTAACAGAGAATTAAGAATGTCCTCATAGTATCTGGAGGTGTCCTTAATAGCTGCCATTGTCTGCACAACTTCATCTTGGCTGGTTTCCAGGGCCTCTACCCTGTTCCCCAATGCTACAGTGTCTTCCCTCAGGCCATCTACAGCTTGTTTGCATGAAAGCTCCACTGCTGCAATCAGTTGTATGCCTTGGTGGGGAGAGCTCTAATATGCTCTCTGAGCTCCCAGTCTCCATCTGCAGCTCCCAGCTCTGATGTGTGAGAGAAGTGGCTTGCAGAGTGAGTGGAGGTGGAAGGACTGTACTCTCTCATCTGTGGAGTAGCTGAAGGTCCCGGGTATCTGCCGCCAGGCAGTGGTGAAGCGTGGTGGGTCGCCACCTTGGTGGACGCCATCTTGGCTATGGATCTGGTGCCGGGAGTGTGCGGGGTAAAATAGGAATGAAGACTGCCGCCGGGTGACTGTGAGTTCATCCTGCGCTTAGTAGGCATCTAGAGTCGCTGTGAGTGGGTCTGTGTCGGTTAGCCACTGGTAATTATGCCCAGGTTTGCTGGAGCTCTGTCCCGTGCATCCTCACTCCATGCCGGTCAGGCCACACCATGTTTTTTTATTTTGAAAGTGGTCTACAACTATGTTTTGTACTGCTTAGCTGTAGCAAAATTAATGGTTGGGAATTTAAAATATTTTTTTATTATTGATACACCTACAGTATTCAGAAGACTAAAAAAAAAATTTAATAAAAATATTTTTATCAACTATATTTAAATTAGACTTTTTTACAGTACTGTATATAACCAAGGAAGGTCAGGAACACCAACAAAATTTACTACCTGCAAATTCAGCTTTCAATTTAATCAATTAATCATCATGTCTAGTCCCTCCTCCACCATGACAACACTATACAGTATATTTCAGGCAACTTCCCCTGAGTAGTCTGGGTTACCCTACCTTCTCCTGTTTGGTCCCCAAGAAGCAGAAATAAACAAGCTGTCCCTGTCAGTTTAGCAGCCTTCTTTCTTCCAACCAGACTGCACTCTCCATAACAGATACCTCCTCTCTCTCTCTCTCTCTCTCTCTCTCTCTCTCTCTCTCTCTCTCTCTCTCCATTTATTCTTAGACCTTCAGCAAACTTCGTGCCACACAAATCCATGTTCAATACACCAGACAACTGCCATACATGTATAGTGATTTGCGGCAGTCTCCATCACAGTGATAGTAAGAGGAGTTTGCCTTACATTTAAGTGCTCTTTTGCATTTCCACTGACACTGAAAATTATACAAATTGAATATTGTAACTGTGCACGGCCCACGGACAAAGAAACAAAAAGTGGTGGTCGTTGGATAACATCTTAAAGTGGTACTAAACCCTCCCATCCTTTACAGCAAAGGAAGCTGCCACCCTAACCTCTGTTTGATCTACAGTTGCCATGGTGCTGTACATGTGGTCACTTATGACACATGCCATTTGATGGGTTGACAGTTTGGTTGGGAGCACAAGCAACTGTGAACGTTATCAACAGCATTCTGTTGAATCATTGGGATTAACTTCATTTGAAGTTCTGGCTTGTAATGGCTAGTAAACAGGAGCAACTTATACAAATGTGAATGTTGGTTGTAAAAGGACCGATAAACTGCTACTGAAAGAAAACTGATATTTTGGAGAAGGGGCCAGAAATTGTGAATGTGTCCATTTAAATTGCATAACCCTGTTGAATTTGCTGGTGTAGTATAAATAATAAAATAAATTGTTAATATAATGTTCATACTAGTTATTTCAGCATTAAATATACAGTATGCATATGTCTCTGTGTACAGAGAAATATCTATATAAATCTTACACATTTAAATGCAATAGCTGCCTGTTTACCCTTTATCTAAAACGTTTGAATGGTAATAGAGAACTGTAGAAAAATGGAAGTTATCTTTTTAAGATTTGAAGCCGAATAAATTATATTCTTTTTTTTTTCCATGTGCAAAAATCTGCAATATATCTTCAACTAAGTAAAGAACATAAGGGTTTCATATTCTACATGTTCTGCGCTTAAAATTTTATTACCACTTTGCAGTGATTTAATGACCATTATGTGAATTTCTTACAGAATGAACTTGCAAGAAGAAATAGATCAGTTAAAAGTGCAGGCATCGGTAGACAGAGCTACTATAGAAGAACTGAATACTTGTCTTCAACAAGAGACAGAAGGTATTTTTTGTTTTTAACATAATAAAGATGGGCCGAACACCCCCCGGTTAGTTTCGCACCAGAGCTCTCGAACATCACAAAAGTTCGGACCCAAACCGCATTGAAGTCTATGGGACCTGAATTTGAAAAATCAAAAGTCCTAATTTTGAAGGCTTATATGCAAGTTATTGGCCATAAAAGGGGTATGGGGGCCCGGGTACTGCCCTGGGGGACATTTGTCAATGCAAAAAAATGTTTTTAAAAAAGATCATTTTTACAGAAGCAGCAATTTTAATGATGCTAAAGTGAAACAAAATTGAAAATTCTTTTAATTATAGTGCCTGGTGTATCCCCTTAGTCTGCTTGTAAAGTAGTGCACCTGTACCATATATAGAGCCTGCTTCAGCAAAACTGACATTTCTAAAGAAAAAAAAAGACCTTTAAATTGCCGACAATACAAAAAGGTAAAAAAAAAAATGGTGTGGGGATCCCCCCTCAAGCCATACCACACCCTTCAGACTGGTATGGATTTGAAGAGGAGCCCCACGCCACAATAAAAAAAAAAAATACTGCATGAGATCAGATCCCACCCCCCCCCCCCATGTGAATGAGTATGGGATACATTGTACCCCTACTCAGAGCCGGGACAAGGGGTGGGCAGAAGGGGTGGCAGCCCTGGGCGCAGTGTATATTGTAGGGGTAGGGGCACCACAAGTTCCTTCTGCTATAAGGCTGAGAGGAGTAGTGACAGCAGCATAACTACTTCTGTCAGCCCAGCGCTCAAAGCAGCAAGGAGAGAGCTGGGTGGAGGTGTGGGCTGTGCTCTCTCCCTCTCCTCCTCATAGGCTTGCACATAGTGAAGGGGGATGGGGGGCACAATTTGGCATCTTTGACCTGGGCACTTGATGGTCTTGTCCCGGCACTGCCCCTACTCATTCACCAAATAGTGTCAATAAGAAAAAAAAACAAACACCGTTTTTGTCAATTCCCTTTGTTAAATTTATTTTTCAAAAAAATGTCAATGACATCAACGACCAGTGAATGCTGGGTCGTTGACATCACAAGGGGCAAGGCCACCAGGTGATGTCACAAGGTGACCTCGCCCCTTACCTATTTAAGAACGGTCACCCAGAAGAGCAGGTATTCGGCGGTCAATATTCCTCGTGGGTGGAGCGTTTTGTTTTGTTTTTTTCTTTTTTGGGGTCTGGAGGTGGCGACGGGTGTCGAGTCTACATCGGGGCACATTGTTTTCTTATTAAAGGATTAGTCAAAAAACTTTTTTTTTCTTCGCATGTACTGGTTGGCGACATTACGAGGGGGCAGGGCCACCAGGTGCTGTCACCAGATGGCCCCGCCCCTTACCTATTTAAAAACTGTCAAGCAGCGGAGCAGGCATTCGATGGTCAGCCTTCCTCGCGAACAGAGCATTTTTTTTTCTGGTGGTGGTGGATTTACATCGGGGGACATTGTATTTTTATTTTTAAATAAAGGAATTGTGAAAAACTGTCGGTTTTTTTTTATTTTTTTTATTGACATTTTGGGGGGGCTTTATCTGGGGGGGCCCCCTTCTTAAAGGGGGCTTCCAGATACTGATAAGCACCCTGCTTGCAAAACCCTACAACCACTGAACAGAGTTTTGGGGAAACCTACCCCCCCCGCCTCAAAGCCCCCCCCCCATGTTGAGGGCATGTGGCCTGGTATGGACCCCCCCGTTTCCTGGCCTCAGGTAAGGGTCTGGTATGGATCTGTTTTTTTTTTTTCTGGCAATTATTTTTTCATTCAGCTGTCAGTGGGGAAGCCCGTTAACAGCTGATGACTCATCTGTTGTTATGGACACAGCGGCCAGCTTACCAGCCCTGCTCCTTAACAGCTATTCACCGTGCCCAGATTGGGTAAAGCTTTGCCCAATCAGGGCATAGAATGCACTGTGGTAGCATGTTTGCCATTAAATAAAATTACTGGGCAGAAGAAGGTATGTGGTGGGGGAAAGTTCTCTTTCGACTAATATTTTATTTTATAATGGCGGCCACGAGAAGCAGCTTTACTCAGTGGCAATTTTCTTGTAATGCTGGCCATACATGGATCAAAATTTGCCTGGTTCAGCAGGGGCTGACCGAATGTCATTTCATTTCATATATGAGCAAGTAGGTTGTGCAGAAATCAATCTACCAATCGACTTCTGTACAGCCGTCCTATGGGATTTTCCCCACTCAATCAGTGCTGCCAGCTATAGCCGGCAGGGCTGGTGTATTCTGACAGTGAGGAAGTCTACCTGCTATCAGAAAACAAAGGCTCAGTGGGGAGGATTCCCCCAACCACACATTCAAGTAAGTCTTTTTTTCATTTTAACCCACTGATAGAATGAAAAAAATGACAAATGTGTGAGCTGTTTTATTCTTTACACATATCAGGCAAGTATGTATTAAAGTGGAAATATAGTTAAAAGAAAATTACATATATACTTCAAGTTTTGATTTGCAAATGTTTTATTCTCTTTCTTTAGAATTCTGTGTACATTTAGTCACCATAAGTAGTTTAGAATTGTTATGGAAATCCTATCTGCATTAATTTCCTTTATACCCATTCAGATGCATTGAGAGCAGAAAGTGTAATTCATGGCAAGTGATGAGTCTGGGTAAAGGAACACATCCTCCTGACAACCCTTGTCTATAAATGGGCATGTTCACCCCTGCTGGCCACTGGATGGTACAGACTTTTGCTGTAATGTGCTGATTAGTTGCTTGATTACTGTTCCAGAAGAAGGTCTGATGGAATGTGTTCAGGCAACTGTTGGGCAGACTGCATAGCTAAAGTCTACTTCCTTGGAACATGCATGTCTAAAGGGTTTTGAGGGATGTGTTCTTTTCACTTTTGCAATCAGCAGGAACCTGATTATCATCTCCAATCCCCCCCGGTTGGTATGGAAAGCAGGAAATGCTAAAAGCAGCTACAGCGATGAGCTGGGAATATGCACAAGTAAGAAAAAAATATTTATTTGTCAGGATTGTGAATATTTGTGATGTTGAAAGATTGAGCTTATATTCCCCTGCTTTTCCCAAATTTGCAGTGGTATATGCCAAGAATCAGTGTCCAAAAAAAAAAATAAACTTCCCAGATGCTGCCCTTTAGAGGTCAAAAGCAAAAGCTATTTCTTTATCATACATCACAGGACACAGAGTTAGGCTATTATTCATTACTTACTGGGTTATATGCCATTTCTAGGTGAATGAACACTGCAAGGTGGGTGGGCACATTTGTTTGAGCTCTCTTGAGCTCCAGGTCTGGAGTCCCAGCACGGTTCTTAAATGAATCAAGGGATTGTCCGATCGGATCCATTTAAATAAAAGCTTATATGCTTAAAGTGGTAGTAAACCCGCGGGAAGAGGGAGAAAAAAAAAAGCCTGCAAGACAATAGCATAATGTGTTAGTATGCATCGCATAATAACACGTTATGAAGTACTTACCTTAGAACGAGGCCCCCGATGCCTGAGTTGGTCAGCGCTGAGGACGCTGACATGATGGTCCTCTTCTTTCTTCTGGGTACGCGGCTCCTGCGCTGTGAGTGGCCGGAGCTCTTCGTTCCGGCAGCAAACTCTGATTTTCCGCCAACCTCTGCCGGATCATCAGAGCGCATGTGCCACTGACATTGGCGGCTGCTTGCAGGGCGATTATCTCCTAAACCATGTAGGTTTAGGAGATGCAGGTATTCATTTTACCTACAGGTAAGCCTTATTATAGGCTTACCTGTAGGTAAAAAAAGCTTTGGGGGTTTACTACTGCTTTAAATAAATGGTACCGAGCCTCAAAAAGAAGACACAAGGACCCTGCGAGGTTTTGCCTGTGATGCGACCTCCGATCGATGGACCCTGAATCGGGGAATCCTGGGCACCACAGAGCTAAGGCATTACTGCAGGGTGCTGTACAGGTCCCAAGGAGTGGACCCTAAAACATGAAGAGTACCCAGTCCTTAAAGGTCCCCCTAGTGACGGAACCCGCCATGATGGGTGAAGATTGGGCTAGTTTCTCAAGTTGCCCTGCACTTGGATGGGTAACTGAAATCCCCCCTTATTTACTTTTTGTTGGGTGCCTCACATGTGTAACAATCTGTCAATCTAGCTAAGGCTGGACACCTGTGTAGCGGTGAGTGCAAGGGGGGGAGTTTGGGCTGGCCGTTGGTGTTTTTGGTAAGGAGTACTTTTCTTGTTGTCTTGGCTGCTTTTTTGTGGATGGTTCACGCACATAGATTTGTCTGGTGCATGAAAATTCGTTTCATGCGCACGAGGAGTTGATTCGTGCACGGCCACGTGCGCCCACCACGAACGTGCGCACAGGCGCAGCCATTTATTTAAGCTGAGAGTGGCTGATATGCGGCACCTCCAGTGGACAACGGTGGGACACAGAGCAGGCTCTGAAAGCCTTTCACTTTCAGCAGTTCATTTCCTCCTTACCCAAGTCACGTGAGTCACCAGGTGTTGGTTGGCAAGCTAAAGTGCTTGGCACCCTACTGGGGTGGTATAAATACTAAACCCAGGTACTCCCTTTTTGTGGCTTGCAATGTCTTCAAAAAAGAGTGGCGGGGCTAACACAATAGGGAAGGGCACATCCATGTTGTCAGCAGCTCCCGCGGAGCCTAGTCAAACCCATTGTGTTATATCCCCGGAGAGACCAGAGGCTTCTGGACAGTCTGAGCCGTTGCGCCTGTCTGGTATTGTACCTACGGTCAACGCTGCTGCTTCAGCCTGTATCACCAGGGATGAACTGTCCTCAGCCCTAGCCAGGTTAGAGCACAGGGTTGCTGGCATCCCACAGGGTGGCAAGAAGCGTGACAGCCTCCCCTGAGCCTCCTAACTTGGAGTAGGAATGGGTTGAGGAAAGGGAAGAGCTCAATGCTAAGGACTTTGAAGACAGCCAGGCAAATGAGTCTGCTTCTGAGGAGTCTGGGCCAGAAGATGTCCAGTTGCTATCAGCCTCTGAGTCGCAGAGGCTTTTGATCCAGACTCTTACCAAGATGGTTTGTTATGCCTTTACGTTACCTCCTGCAGAGGTTTCTGAGCGCCCTTGTCCTCTTTGGGGTCCCTGAAGCCTCTACAGGCTGCACAGGCTTTCCTCTTGCACCCGCTGTTGAAACAGGCGGTGTATGCTGATTTGGAACATCCTGACAGGATTTTCGTTCCTCCTAAGAGGTTTTCCCTTTTATATTCCATGGAGGAAAATTTGGTTAAGAAATGGAGCATGCCAGCTGTAGATGCGGCAGTCTTTTCCTTAAACAAGAAATTAACTTGTCTGGTGGATAACGCACAGGGCTTAAAGGACCCTGTTGACAAGAAACCGGTTGACAAGAAACCGGAGTCACTATTAAGGGCTTCCTTTTTTTGGCCAGTTCAGCTATACAGCCAACTGTCTCATCAATTGGAGTCTGCCAGTCCTTAAAGGATCAGGTCAGATGGCCTCACAGGCCTAACCAAGAGGATGATCCTACTGATAATAGGGAAGATATCCCTTGAGCACTGTGTTTTGCTGTAGATGCATTTAAAGGATTTTATACAGCAAGTCTCTTGTTTGGCTCTCCTGTCTGTACACAAGCGCAGACTTGTGTGGCTTAACAACTGGTCAGCTGAGCTTCCCTGTAAGAAGTTATTGGCAGGGTTCCTCTTCCATGGGGAACATTTGGTGAGGATCTGGACAAATATATCCAAAAGATTTCAGGAGGGAAGAGTTTTGTAAAGAGAAGGACCAGGCTTCCCTCGTTTAAAACCTTGTGGACTTACTCAGGTATTTCAGTGCCAAGGTTTTTACACCGCCAACAGAGCGCTAGAGCCAGAGGCAAGCCGCAAGGCCAGGACCAAAAAAAAAACCCCTAGGTCCAGAACTCTCCTAAACCCAGCAGCAAGCCTTCCTTTTGAGTGGATGCCCTCATTCTGTCGGGTGGGGGGAAGGCTGCTTCAATTTGCGGACATTTGGAGAACAGTGGTGCAGGACAAATGGGTCACCTCAACAGTGTCCCGCGGTTACAAGCGGAATTACAGAGTTTTCCTCCTCAGAGGTTTCTAAGATCCAACGTTCCTGCGGATCCTCCAAAAAGAAACATATTGTTTCAAGCACTAGAGCAGTTAATGCAGCAGGGAGTGATCATACAGGTCCCTGTGTCCGAAAGGGGCATTCAAACCTATTCACAGTTCTAAAACCAAATGGGAACATAAGGCCAATCCTGAACCTAAGATCCCTAAACCAACTTCTGTTAATCCAATCCTTCCGGATGGAGTCAGTCCGCTCGGTAGTAGCCTCGCTCCCGATGGGGGACTTTTTAGCCTCCATCGATATCAAGAACACGTATTTACACGTATCTATGTTTCACCCTCATCAGAGGTTTCTACGATTTGCAGTAGAGGAACGGCATTTCCAGTTTGTAGCACTGCCCTTCGGGCTTGCCACAGCACACCGGGTGTTTACAAAGGTCCTAGCACCAGTACTGGGTCTTCTAAGGGCCCAGGGGATCTTGGTGCTCGGATACTTGGACGACCTCTTTCTCAGAGTTTACTCACCACAGGGCCTGTAACACAGCATAGCTTGCACAGTGCGGTATTTAGAAAACCTGGGCTGGGCCATAAATAATGAAAGGCCAGCCTTGAGACCAGCTCAGAGTCTGAAGTATCTAGGTCTGATCTTGGATACAGTCCATGCAAGAGTATTTTTGCCACCTGTAAAGATCTGTGTCCTGAAGGATCAGGTAAGGGGCACCAGGCAACCCTCCATTCGACTCTGTATGCGTCTTCTGGAACTGATGGTGTCCTCTTTCGAGGCAGTTCCCTACACTGAATTCCATTGCAGGCCTCTACAACAAGACATCTTGTCAGCTTGGAACAGGAGAGAACAAGCCCTGGATTACCCCATGTCCTTATCTCACCAGGCGCGCTTAAGCCTAAGTAAGCTGGTGGTTGCAGGATCAGAACCTGCGAGGGGAAAGATCCTTCCTCCCGGTGTCTTGGAGAGTACTGACAACAGACGCCAGTCTCTGGATTTTGTATGTTTAATTCCACTCAGCTGGGTAGTGTAGTGGTATAGTATGGGGCTTCCATACTATGAAGTTTGTAAATGTATGCAATGGTACATACATATTCAATATTATGGGGTGCTGCAGGTGTGTCCTTGATTTTAAGAGGAACGCCATGCCTAATTCAAACCCCCAAAACGGAGTAGGGTCACACCCCCAGGCGCATAATAGGCCCTTTGGGTCTGGTAAGTATTTAAAGGAGAACCCCACGCTCAATTTAATTTGACAAAATGCATAAGGGCACCCCAAAATCCAAACCAGGCCCCTCAGGTATAGTATGGATTTAAACGGCAACCCCACAGCAAAGTTAACAAAAAGCAGGCACAGGGGTCCTCCCAAAAACAAAACCAGACCCAAAAGCACCCTCCCCATGTTGAGGACATGTGACCTGGTAAGGTTCAGAGGGGCGCACTCACCCATCCTTACCCCCCCTGCCATGCCAGGGCTGCATGCTCGGATAAGGGTTTGGTTTGGATTTTGGGGGGACACCAACACCATTTTTTAACGATTTGGCATGGGGTTTCCCTTAAAATCCATTCCAGACCCGAAGGGCCAGGTATGGATTTGGGAGACCCCCAACGCAATGCTTTTTCAGTGATCTTTATCTATATTGCAGGGAACCAGCAATACATTCCAGCCACGACCGATTTTAAATGACAATTTTTCCTTTACAAATGTCATTTTGCGGTGCCACTGTTCTAAACATTACAGAGATCCATACTAGGAGGACCCCCCGAGCACGATATTTAAGCACTTGCCGCCTGCCCGATGCAGCGTGACGGCGGCAAAGTGGTTCGTTATCGCAAACCGCCCTCACCTGACGTCAGCTGCGATGACTACCATTGTGACCGCGTACGTGCTGCCAGAGGCACTCTCGCATGCTCACTGTTCTGGGGGGGTCAGGGAGCGGGTAGGGCGGACTCGATCGCCACTGGCTACCCGCGATGGCCCCTCTGCAGTGAAAGAACGGAGGTCCGTGTA
>BLSH010192370.1:322649-361413 GCA_018402905.1 Glandirana rugosa | reverse complement strand
ACCTAAAATTCCCCTTGGGGTGTGGTTTAAATATTTTTTACCACAACCCGAGGGGGGTTTTAGGTTTGGTCTGGGAGCCCAACACCATTTTTTATAAATTTGGTGTGGGGTTCCCCTTAAAATCCATACCAGACCTGAAGGGCCTGGTATGGACTGGGGGGGACCCCAACGCAATGCTTTTTCAATGATCTTTATCTATATTGCAGGGAACCAGCAATACATTCCAGCCACGACCGATTTTAAATGACAATTTTTCCTTTACAAATGTCATTTTGCGGTGCCACTGTTCTAAACATTACAGAGATCCATACTAGGAGGACCCCCCGAGCACGATATTTAAGCACTTGCCGCCTGCCCGATGCAGCGTGACGGCGGCAAAGTGGTTCGTTATCGCAAACCGCCCTCACCTGACGTCAGCTGCGATGACTACCATTGTGACCGCGTACGTGCTGCCAGAGGCACTCTCGCATGCTCACTGTTCTGGGGGGGTCAGGGAGCGGGTAGGGCGGACTCGATCGCCACTGGCTACCCGCGATGGCCCCTCTGCAGTGAAAGAACGGAGGTCCGTGTATGTAAACATGGATCTCCGTTCGGACAGAGGGGGAAGGGCGGTGATCACAGGCTTCCTGTATATGGAAGCCGTGATCACTTCCCTCCCCCTGGCAGCCCAGCCCCCATACAGTTAGAACTCCCCATAGGGAACACAGTTAACGCTCTCCAGGTTAACCCCTTCACTGCCAATGCCATTTCTACAGTAAGCAGTGCATTTTTAGACCACTGATCGCTGTATAAATGCCAATGGTCCAAAAAAAATGTCTAAATGGTACGACATGTCTGCCACAATATTGCAGTGCCGCTAAAAATCGCAGATCGCTGCCATTACTAGTAAAAAATGTAAAAAATACAACTCCAGAAATTAATTTGCATCATTCCTAAACACAGCAACTTTTGCGCAAACAAAACAATAAACGCTGATTGCAATTTTTTTATTTAACAAAGATAGGAGGAAGAATATAAATTAGCCAAAAACAAGTAAATAAACAGATTTTTAATTTTTTACAATTGGATTTGTATTTTAGCAAAAACGAAGAAAAACTGGTTATTTTGAAAAATTGTCGCTCTTTTTTTATTTAGAGCGGCGATCACAAATGATGCAGAGGAGATCAAATATCACCAAAAGAAAGCTCTATTTGTGGGTAAAAAAGGACGCAAATTTTGGTTGGGTACAACGTCGCACTACCACGCAATTGTCAGTTAAAGCAACGCAGTGCCAAATCGTAAAAAGTGCTCAGGTCCTAAAGCGTGAATTCCTTCCGGGGCTGAAGTGGTTAAAGGAATATTTTTTTTCACTTTAAGAATTATTAAAACCACTGCTCCTGAAATATTCAGACATGTCCCCTGGGGCTAAGGCTGTTACAATTAGAGAGAGGGGTGGTAATGTTTTTTTTTTTTTTATGGCAATGAACTTGCATACAACCGCAAGTTCAATCCCAGCCAACATCAACACGTAACCTGAGAGGCATCTTCACAGGCAAATAGAGGCCGCATGTGTGCTATTTTACTCGAGTCTGTGAGAGTTGAAGTTGTAATTGCCTTTAACTGGGAGTTATTTTAAGGCACTGCTGGAGTAGATTTGGGAGGTATAGTAAATCAGGGCCACAATGTAATACTGACATAAAAGCACACACATAGGTTGGACTTGTGTCTTTTTTCAACCTCACTATGTAACTAACTATGTAAATGGGCTGTGCCAAGATCGGTGGCTGGGGGTATAGGAGGAATAGCAGCTACCAGTCTTACAAACAGGTAGCGGTTTTATTTAAAAATCATTAGGCTATTAAAGAGCAACTACTGAAGTAGCAAGAAGATGAATGGCATATTTGATGAAGTTAGGAGATTAGCAACAAGAACACGTAAAATATTTAGCCCAGAGTTCTCTTTTAACCACTTGCCAACCGCCCGCCGTCGCATTATGGCAGCAAAGTGGTTCAATGTCGCCTGACAGCGGTTGCGAGATCGCGGATCGTGAGCACGTGTGCGCCGCCTGAGGCGCGCTCACTGTGTTCCAGGAGAGGCAGGGAGCGGGTAGGGCGGAATCAATGTCAGCCGGCTACCCACGATGGCTTCCCCGCAGTGACAGAACACACGGATCTCCGTTCTGACAGGGGGAAGGAATGTGATCACAGGCTCCCTTTATTTGGGAGCCACGATCACTCTCCTCCCCCACTCAGCCCAGCCCCCATACAGTTAGTAACACACACAGGGAACACAGTTAACCCTTAGAGCGCCCCCTGCAGGTTGACCCCTTCCCTGCCAGTGACATTTATACAGTAATAAGCGCATTTTCATAGCACTGATCGCTGTAATAATTACACCTTTGCTTCAGTATGTCACAGTACATGTTGGCATTCATGGTTCCCTCAATGAACTGTAGCTCCCCAATGCCAGCAACAATCATTCAACCCCAGACCATGACACTCCCACCACCTTGCTTAACTGTAGGCAAGACACACTTGTCTTTGTAATCCTCACCTGGTTGCTGCCACACACTTGACACCATCTGACCAAAATAAGTTTATCTTGGTCTCATCAGACCACAGGACATGGTTCCAGTAATCCATGTCCTTAGTCTGCTTGTCTTCAGTAAACTGTTTGCAGGCTTTCTTGTGCATCATCTTTAGAAGAGGCTTCCTTCTAGGACGACAGCTATGCAGACCAATTTGATGCAATGTGCGGCATATGGTCTGAGCACTGACAGGCTGACCCTCCAACCTCTGCAGCAATGCTGGCAGCACTCATTTGTCTATTTACCAAAGACAACCTCTGCCTTAACCCTCTTGGGCTTGGAGTTCACCAGAGCTTCACAGGTTACCACTGGAGTTCTCTTCCACTCCTCCATGACGACATCACAGAGCTGGTGGATGTAAGAGACCTTGCGGTCCTCCACCTTCCGTTTGAGGATGCACGTGCATTCAACTTCTTTGTTTGACCATGGGAGGCCTGTTCTGAGTGGAACCTGTCCTGTTAAACCACCGTATGGTCTTGGCCACCGTCCTGCAGCTCAGTTTCAGGGTCTTGGCAATCTTTTTATAGCCTAGGCCATCTTTATGTAGAGCAACAATTCTTTTTTTCAGATCATCAGAGAGTTCTTTGCCATGAGGTGCCATGTTGAAATTCCAGTGACCAGTATGTGAGAGTGATAACACCAAATTTAACGCACCTGCTCCCCATTCACACCTGAGACCTTGTAACACTAACTGGGTCACATGACATTGGGGAGGCAAAATGGCTAATTGGGCCCAATTTGGACATTATTTGCTCTAGGGATGTACTCACTTGTTGACAGCGGTTTAGACATTAATGGCTGTGTTGTTATTTTGAGGGGACAGCAAATTTATACTGTTATACAAGCTGTAAGCTCACTACTTTACATTGTAGCAAAGTGTCATTTCTTCAGTGTTGTCACGTGAAAAGATACAATAAAATATTTACAAAAATGTGAGGGGTGTACTCACATTTGTGAGATACTGTATAAATACAAAGACTATATTGGTCAGAAAAACACAAATATTGGATGATGGATGACAACAGGAGAAGACCATAATGGAAGTATGGGTCTAAAGCTGGCCATGTATGGCTCAGTTTTTTTTTTAATTCATCCAGTTCAAAATTACCCGATTCCCCCATCCACACATTTGCTGTGGATGCAGGAATCCTTCCCACCGTGTAATTGTATTCAGACAGCTTGTAGACTCCGCACCCATCAGAATGCACAGATCAGCACTGCAGAATATTGCCTGCAGTGCTGATAAAATGGAAATATACAGACAGGGCTGTTGAACAGAAGTTGAGCGGTAGATCGGCTTCTGTTCAACCACAGTAGCCACACATTGATCCAAATTCAGCCAGTCCCTGCTGAACCAGCCAAATTTTGATCCATTAATGGCCAGTTTAGGTGTGAGGTGTTTCCAAATAAAAGGATGCTAAAAAATGGTAAACATCTGATTGGTACTAAGTCCGTCATACAGCAAGAAACAGTCTGAAACATACTTCTAAACTGTACAAAATCTATTTTCTGAAGAAACAGGAAGCTGGAGTCTTTGATGGGCTAACCAGTGCAATCGTCACATCTCAAACCTTGTGTAGAAAGATTTGAACCGCATCCGATTCGCATAACATGTGGACCAGAACTGCTTTCAATTGAGCCGGTTCATACATGTCTAGGGTGGCCATGGTCCATTTTTTAAAAGAATCCTGTGAGATAATGGGTCCGGTTCAGGTCCGAATTGAAGAAAAAATTCTGAAAAAAACTGAAAGGCACCTGAACCAGTGAACAAAAGCGCACTCCAGACTGCAAATCGCAGCCAGACATGTGTGAACCTAGCCTTACATAATGGGTTCAAATTTCCCGAGTATCCTCAAATAGTGACAGAGTGGCTAAGGTCTTCTAAATTGCAATTGTTTCCAATTCCAATTTTTAATTAATGTAAAGTGTGATGATTAGATCAGTTCAGTTTTATTTAACGCCTAGAATGTTGTGACATTGTCCATTTATTGGCTATATGTTTTGATCATTTTATTTATTTATCATATGTGTGTGTTTTGTATAATGCTCTTTTAACTCTCATCTGAGGTTTTATTTAAGTAATAAGCCTGTAAGAAAACTCCTGCTGTGGAAAATTAACAGCTGAAATGAATTTTCATCAGCTGTGTGTCTTACGCTAAGTGAGATGTAAATGTATTCAGCAGTTCTAAGCTATGGGGCTAGACTGAAAAATACAGTACCTTGGAGATAAACAAAGGATATTAATGTAACAGTACTCTTCTACCCTGCTGTGTGTTTAAAGTTTTACCTGTGTTAGATGGTAACATCTTTTGAATAATGCTTAATTTAGTTTACATTCATACTTTTTAATTGGCCTTGACATGATCCCGAGACAAAAGAAATCTCTAATTCAGTCTAACAAACAAGTCACTGTTTATGCCCAGAGGAAAGCAAATCTGTGGAGCATAGTGATACGTTGTTTTCCTTTTGGATCAGTGGATCAGACATTTTTTTCTACACCACCTAGTGTGTTGCATAGGATTTGAAAAAATGTTTTTTTTTTTGTGAATATAAGTTAGTAGTAACAAGTCTGAATTTTATCTAAGCAAATGTCAGACTGGATTGCGGCTTGTAAGCACTGTTATCTCCTTTTCAGCTCTGCTGTGTATAAGAGTAACCTATTTTTTCTAGCACCTTCATAGGAAAGCATAGTCCTATTTTGTGCCTTTATTTTTCCCCCAATGGAGAAAATTGGATCATACTTTATAGGGCTTTTTTTTTTTTTTTTGCTTCCCTCTAGAATAGATCAACTGTGGGTACAGATTTCTTTACATAGTTGTTATCTATTTATGTTCTATTGGTTGCATTAGACAGACGTATGTTTTTTTTAGGAGGCCTGACTAATATAACCTTTTTTTTCTTACTCTTCAACATTTTTTTTTTCAGTCAACGTTCTAATCTATATCACTGCTAGTGCTTACCTCTTCAATCACAGCTATGCAATGTGGATGTCCTGAATGGAATTTAAAGTGCCACATTCGGACCCCACTGGACTGTACATTGCAGTAATAGCCTGGAAGTGTCCTTCAGATAGGGCACTTTCCAGACTCCTTAGTGGTAAAAAGTTAGCTGCAGAAAGCTTTCCAGTCCAGAGCCACTAGCATTGCTCCAGTGTTTTGCCTGTCTTTAAAGACTCATTTTGTGAGTAAGTCAGTCAGTCTGAGCATGTTAAGCTGCCCCAAGTACATAAGTCAGTGGGTGCTTTTAAACATTCCTCATTTTCACAGGAATCCCATGGAAGGGGTTAATACTGTGGGACTAAGCGCTGACTAGTGATAACACAAATGTAGCTGGGTTTGTTTTGCGGTATATACAGTGAACTTTACCCAAGTTCAAATGCTGAACTCTGAACCTCATTAAAATCAATAGGAGGTGACTAGTAGAAGTCAGTAATGGTCTTTTTCTAGTCTAATAGGCAAGAGATTTACAAACAAAGCCGTGGGGAGCTGTGCAATACCATGGGGGACATGTACCATAGCAAAAAAAAATAAAAAAAATTTTTAATTCAGTTTTGTTGTGAGCAGCAGTTTTATTAATGTTTAAAGTAAAACACTTGTGCTACTGTTGCTGCTATGAGAGCCACATGGTAGTTTAACCTTGACCTGTTCCTACTGCCCACATGCAGTATCCCTTGGTGACCTCTGGCTTCTTGACCCTCTTGTATTAAGAATTGCCTGCCAGCTGCCTAGCTTCCTACCTTGAGCCTCTACGTTGCTACTGTATCTGCAGCTGCAACGTATCTGATTTGAGAGTGGACAGTCCCACGGTGCCAGGTATCCCTGACACACACTGTTTGCTGATGGGTCCTGATCTGTTTGCAGTATGTCAGGGATTGCCGGGCCTGTCACTTTCTTGAAGGGGGTTTTTACCACAGTCCTGCATTACAAACAGAACACTTAACCTAATAAAGAACAAGGGCACAAATTATTTGTGTATAGTATGGCTGGTAGAAGAACAACCTGTTATCTGTAATCCTCCCCACTATGCAGATTAAAAAACCTGACACCACCTTCTCCTTGGATTGACAGCCTATGCAATGAAACACATGCATGAGCCTGTGTGAAGGGGAGCATGCCTCTTGCTGTTCTGTACCTCATTGTAAGCTGTGACATAGATTGAAACCAAGTTTACTTTCACTTTCCTCTCTCCTTTCATCTGGAGATAACGGTTACAAAGCTCACTGGGTCAGCAGAGCATCCAGAAAGAGAGACATCAGAGAGAGAGTCATCATATAGACGAGGGAGTCATCTGTAGCACTGCCTCCATGGGGGTTGCTTAGAATTACATGTTAATTTGTGCCACCTTGGCCCTGTGAACTCTCCAGCCCTCCTGACACCTTAGGTTCAGACATGTTATATATACAATATTTTGTGTGGCCACCATTATTTTCCAGCACTGCCTTAACCCTCTTGGGCATGGAGTTCACCAGAGCTTCACAGGTTGCCACTGGAGTCCTCTTCCACTCCTTCATGTCGACATCACGGAGCTGGTGGATGTTAGAGACCTTGCACCTCCACCTTCCATTTGAGGATGCCCCACAGATGGTCAATAGGGTTTAGTACCGGCAGCACTCATGCAGCCGCAGACCATGACACTCCCACCACCATGCTTGACTGTAGGCAAGACACACTTGTCTTTGTACCCTTCACCTGGTTGCCGCCACACACGCTTGACACCATCTGAACCAAATAAGTTTATCTTGGTCTCATCAGACCACAGGACATGGTTCCAGTAATCCATCCTTAGTCTGCTTGTCTTCAGCAAACTGTGGGCTTTCTTGTGCATCATCTTTAGAAGAAGCTTCCTCCTGGGACGACAGCCATGCAGACAAATTTGATGCAGTGTGCGGCATATGGTCTGCGCACTGATAGGCTGACCCCACCACCCCTTAAACCTCTGCAGCAATGCTAGCAGCACTCATATATCTATTTCCCAAAGACAACCTCTGGATATGACGCTGAGCATGTGCACGCAACTTCTTTGGTCGACCATGGCGAGGCCTATTCTGAGTGGAACCTGTCCTGTTAAACCACTTTATGGTCTTGGCCACCATGCGGCAGCTCAGTTTCAGGCTCTTGGCAATCTTATAGTCTAGGCAATCTTTATGTAGAGCAACAATTCTTTTTTTCAGATCCTCCAGAGAGTTCTTTGCCATAAGGTGACATGTTGAACTTCCAGTGACCAGCATGAGAGAGTGAGAGCGATAACACCAAATGTAACACACCTGCTCCCCATTCACACCTGAGACCTTGTAACACTAACGAGTCACATGACATCAAGCAAGAAAACTGGACATTTTCACGTAGGGGTGTACTCACTTTTAGTTATTTTGAGGGGACAGCAAAATTTACATTGTTATACTAACTGTACACTCACTACTTTACATTGCAAAGTGTAATTTCTTTAGTGTTGTCACATGAAAAGATATAATAAAATATTTACAAAAATGTGAGGGGTGCCCTGTAATTTACCTTTAAATAACACACGGACACAATGCAGATTGATTAGCTCTTTGGTTTTACTTGTTCAAAAGGAGAGCCTAATAACAGGGTCTTAGTAAGGTAATTCCTGGATAAACAGCCAAAACGCAGCTGAGCTGGTCCCCTAAGGCAATAAATAGCTTGAAATCACAGATATGGAATATCAGTATACACAGGAACAGGCAATAAATTAATGGAGCTCTCTGAAACTACTAGTTGCTGTCTATAATACCTCTGCTAAAGGGAAACCCCAGGCCGGGCTATTATACCTTTAGTCGTAATGAGCAACAAGGTACTTTAAGTATTAGGGATGGGTCTCTTTAAATAGCAGAGTCATAGCAGTATCCAGGATGCAAGGCCTGCAATGATCTTCACTGGCAACTTGGAGCTCAAAGGGCAAGAATTCTGAGTATGGCATGTGATATGTGGTCAGAGCAAAGCAACTGAGCCTGGCTGGCAGTAATCTTTAGAGCAATTCCAAACGTAAGGTGTCTGTATACAGTGTCCTGTGAAATATAAGGCAATCCCAGGTGTAAGGTGTCTGTATACAGTGTCCTGTGAAATAGAAAGCAGAGATTGTATCGGCGGGCAGATGCCCTCTCACCAAACTGGAGAACAGCGTATGAACCTCCTGAAGGACGATTCAATTCCATTTGTCTGTCTGCGGTGTTTACACACATCTATCTCGACAAAGTCGGGATCCGCCCACAACCCTGGACCGGCACCTGGCTCAGCCTCTCAGCAAGCCGCTGAGAGGGGGTGGAAGCAGCCGTTGAGAGCCGCTTCCACCCCTCCACAGCCCAGCGCTCCAGTGAGTATGAAGTGGCAGAGCAGAGAGACGATGAATGATAGTCACCGACTCTCTGCTCATGGAGCTCTCAGAACTGAGCGATCAGCGGTCTTTGAACCAAACTTCTTTTTTAACTACTTTGTAGATTCAAGATGGATGGAATTAAAATAGTCCTAGTTTGGTCCAGCAGAGCTTGGTACACCGACCTGCTCAGATTTATCGCAGATGCATCATGGTACCCATCAGTTTGTCATTATCTGATGTCCCAGAGACCGATTCACTACCCTGTTGGCTCTCATTGGCTTGACAGCATGACTGTTAGAGCGCAGGTTTTAAGGGACAGGGGCAACCCTGGGTGTGTGTTCCCAAAAGGAACCCTTTTTAGACCTACATAAGGTCAAGGTGGTGTTCAGGCATAGGCTTTCTTTCCGTTCTAAGGTGGTTTCTGTTTTCACTTTTACCAGGACGTTGTCATCCTATCCTTGTGCTCAGCTCCAATTCACCAAAAGGAAATCTGCCTTCATTGTGTGGATGTGGTTCGGGTTGTCTGAGTTTCTCTCAGCCACATCCTCTTTCAGTAAAACAGATTCTCATTTTGTCATGCTGGATGGGCCCAGAAAGGGCACTCTGACTTCTTGTCACACCATTCTGGATGGCTCAAGCTGGGTATTATTTGGGTTTATGGTCTCAACAATCTGGTCTCCTCCATTCCACTTAAGGCTTACTTCGCTAGTGTTGTTAGCTCTTCTTGGGTGTCTTGGCATCGGGTCTGTTTTCCTGGTTTGTGAGGCTGCTGCCTGGTCTTGTGTTCACATGTTTTACCAGGTGTTTTTTTTCTGCTTCACCCAATGCCAGCTTAGAGTGTAAAGTCCTTTGAGGGGCCATGGATCCCAACGCTCTGTTTATAATCTTGCTTTTGGTATTGTTTTTTTAACTAAACTGAGGCATGCTGGTAGTAGGAGGAGTTATATGTTGGTCAGAAAAGTATTAGTGGCTATGGTGCTGTCTGTCCCCATGGGGTTGGGGCAATAAATAGTTAAAAATCAATGCTTCAAGTGGCATAAACGGGTCCTGAATTCATCTAGTGCACATATAAAAAGCAAACAGAAGAGGGTGCCACCATCTGAGAGTAAAATCCTTTATTAAAATCAAAAGGCAAATAAAATCTTGCTCTCACTGCAACAAGTCTGGGGAAGGTATGTCACAAGACATTGCAGTAAGTGCAATATTTTATTTTTCCTTTTAATTTTAATAAACAATTTACGGTCAGATGGTGGTGCCCTCTTCTGCTTGCTTTTTATATGCTAGTTAGGCCTATAGTTTATTTGCCAGGGTCCTATCTTCCCCTAGGCAACAATATAAACTGAAGGTCTATGACTTCAAGGGTCCCCCAATGGACTCTACGGTGATTATAAGAATCCTGTTATTGTAATGTTTATGTGACATTTGGAGATTTACATTTGTTCATGTATTACTTGATTTTTATAAAAACTTATTGACTCACACAAAGTGGACTAAAATATAAAAGTTGGTGCCAGGAAGCATGGAACTATAGTGGTAACAATTTAAAAGCTATTGTTGAGGTGGTTAGGAGCACCAGCATATTTTTCTGTGGTTGAAGGAAATCGTATATGAGGGGTTGTTGAATATTTCCCTTTGTCATACCTAAAGCTGATCACCTTCTTGTAGCTAATGGAGACTGCAGAAAGTAAGCATCTATCACAAATGCTAGACGTTGAATCTTCTGGAAGTGATCAGTTTTGATTTTTTAAGTGGTAGTTCTATGTATAGTATGCGCAGACGTCAGCATATGTTTCTTGCTGTATTTTTTCAGCATTTACTATGTTTAAAAGCAAATTAATAAAGTATGCATGTGGTCCTTGATCACAAGGCTAGTGAGTCCAATGGTAATGTTAATGGTTGAACTTTTGAACCTGTCCTACAACATACTATTCTTGTGAACACTTGGGTTTACTGTTTTTCAAGTAGATATGGGATTCACAAAAAAAACCTTGGGCTAGCAAGGGCAAACCCAGCATGGGCAGATAATATATTCTTGTAATAGTTATTTCTAAGGTTAATAAGTTTAGTTACTCTGTTCTTCAACAGATAATTTGATTTTCACATGGTATCTAAGCTCAAGACTAATAAAGATGCTGTGCTCCTTGGGGCCATGAATGGCTAATATGCAGGTTTAAATTATTTGAGATTACTAGAGGAACCTGAATAATAATAAATACGTTTTTAAAAAGTAGCCTAAATAATTATGCGTATGTGGCCGAATAGGTTTTCAAATTCTTATAAGCCAAGTAATGAACAATTCATAGGGAAAATTTTCAATAGCATAATATATAGACATATAATACAAACACACTAACCATATTATGATCTAAGCATTGGAGCTTATTCCTCAAAAGATTTCATTCATACATAGCAGGCCAAATGGACTGTTTTGATGATTTTGCTTTTTTTTTTGTTGGTCTACACTGCTGTTTTACAGTACTTTGTAAACCTAAATTCCTTTCATTATATATTCATAGTTAGGTGCACTTTATTTACTACCTGGACAATAGGGAGGCAGGCTAGGAAATTATTCCTATCTAAGAGCTGTACAAAGTGGGTCCCCCTGTGCCCAAGTTAATGGTCACATCATACAACATACAGGTGTGCTTAAAAGTTTACATACCCTGGCAGAATTTAAGATTTCTTGGCCATGTTTCAGAGAATATGAATGAGAACACAAAAACATTTCTTTCACTCATGGTTAGTGTTTGGCTGAAGCCATTTATGAGCCACTGTGTTTACTATTTTTAACTACTTCAGCCCAGGAAGGATTTCCCACTTTAGGACCAGAGCACTCTTTGAGATTCGGCACTGCGGCACTTTAGCTGACAATTGCATGGTCATGCGACCCTTGTACCCAAACGAAATTTACGTCCTTTTTTTCCCCACAAATAGAGCTTTCTTTTGGTGGTATTTGATCCCCTCTGCGTCATTTCTGATTGCCGCTATAAACAAAAGAAGAGCGACAGTTTTGCAAAAAAACCCAAATTTCTTACTTTTTGCTAAAATACAAATCCAAAAAAAAAACATTTTTTTTTCGTCAGTTTTGGCCAATTTATATTCTTCCTCATATGCAATTTGCAATTGGTGTTTATTGATTGGTTTGCGCAAAAGTTGCCGCATTTAGGGATGATAATTCATTTCTGGGTTTTTTTCTTTTTAATAGTAATGT
Organism: Glandirana rugosa; assembly: GCA_018402905.1. Classification (NCBI taxonomy): domain Eukaryota; kingdom Metazoa; phylum Chordata; class Amphibia; order Anura; family Ranidae; genus Glandirana; species Glandirana rugosa. The sequence goes on along the minus strand of BLSH010192370.1, from coordinate 349,303 downwards.
CGGTGATCTGTGATTTTTATCCGTACTGTGATATTGCAGCGGACATGTCGGACCATTTTGACACTTTTTTGGGACCATTGGCATTTATACAGCGATCGGTGCTATAAAAATGCACTGATTACTGTGTAAATGCCATTGGCAGTGAAGGGGTTAACCTGGAGAGGGCGCTTTAAGGGTTAACTGTGTTCCCTGGGCATGTTCTAACTGTGTGTGGGCTGGCCTGGCTGGGGGAAGGGAGTGATCACAGCTTCCATATACAGGAAGCCTGTGATCACAGCCCTTCTCCCTCTAACAGAATGGAGATCCGTGTTTACTTACACGGACCCCCGTTCTTTCACTGTGGGGAGGCCATCGTGGGTAGCCGGCGGCGATCAAGTCCGCCCTACCCGCTCCCTTGCCCCCCCCCCAAACACAGTGAGTGCGCCTCCGGCGGCGCACGCTCTCACAGTGAGGAATATCACAGCTGCCGTAATATGACGGCGGTTTGCGATATTGAGCCACTCTGTCGCCGTCAGACTGTGGTCGGCAGTCGGCAAGTGGTTAAATCATAATGACAACAGAAACTACCCAAATGACCCTGATCAAAAGTTTACATACCCTGGTGATTTTGGCCTAACATGCACACAAGTTGTGACACAAAGGGGTTTGAATGGCTATTAAAGGTAACCATCCTCAACTGTGATCTGTTTGCTTGTAATTAGTATGTGTGTGTAAAAGGTCAATGCGTTTCTGGACTCCTGACAGACCCTTGCATCTTTCATCCACTGCTGCACTGACATTTCTGGATTCTGAGTCATGGGGAAAGCAACAGAATTGTCAAAGGATCTGCGTTAAAAGGTAGTTGAACTGTATAAAACAGGATAGGGATATAAAAAGATATCCAATGAATTGAGAATGCCAATCAGCAGGGTTCAAACTCCAATCAAGAAGTGGAAAATGAGGGATTCTGTTAAAATCAAACCACTGTCAGGTAGACCAACTAAAATTTCAGCCACAGTTGCCAGCAAAATTGTTCGGGATGCAAAGAAAAATCCACAAATACAGTCAGGTTCATAAATATTGGGACATCGACACAATTCTAATCTTTTTGGCTCTATACACCACCACAATGGATTTTTAACTTTAACTGTAGACTTTCAGCTTTAATTTGAGGGTATTTACATCCAAATCAGGTGAACAGTGTAGGAATTACAAGAGTTTGTATGTGTGCCTCCCACTTTTTAAGGCACCCAAAGTAATGGGACAATTGGCTGCTCAGCTGTTCCATGGCCAGGTGTGTGTTATTCCCTCATTATCCCATTTACAAGGAGCAGATAAAAGGTCCAGAGTTCATTTCAAATGTGCTATTTGCATTTGGAATCTGTTGCTGTCAACTCTCAATATGAGATCCAAAGAGCTGTCACTATCAGTGAAGCAAACAAGGACAGAGGCGCTTCTAAGAGTAGACTGTATGACATTTAATATCTTACTTACATATTCCCATAAAGGAAGAATCGCAGAAGGTACCTGAGGTTAGCAGTAGAGATAGATGGGGAGGAACACCATTTGCAGAGCAGGGCTCTACCATTCGGCCTATCCTCGTCCCCCAGGATATTTACAAAAATATTAGCAGAAGCCCTGGGACCTCTAAGATTGAGAAAAATCACGGTAATTCCATACTTGGACGACCTGCTATTCGTGAATCAGTCCAAGACACAGCTAACAAAGGATCTTTGGGAAGCACAGCAGTTGTTAGGTTCACTAGGTTGGATTCTAAACATAGAGAAATCCAATATGTGTCCCACCCAGAATATAAGGTTTCTGGGGTACCAGCTAGACTCGAGAGTACAAAGTTTCTTCCGGAAGAAAAAATCCAGGGTCTGGCGGGGAGAGTAAAAAGGATGCAGAACAACTAACTGTATCTCTGAGAGAAATAATGTTAGTGTTGGGATTAATGACATTAATGACATCATCAATCCCAGCAGTACAGTGGGCAACGTACCACTTAAGGCCCTTGCAGGCATTTCTCCTAAAGCAAGGACATACAGACTTGGACAAAGTAGTATGGCTTCCGAGTGCTGTAAAGAGATCGCTCTGGTGGTGGAGGAACCACTTAAACCTAGAGCAGGGACTGCTCCCAAATGCACAGACAGTCACCACAGATGCAAGCAGCTGGGGGTGGGGAGCAACATCTAGCAGGGCAGATGACCCAGGGAATATGGTCCCCGAATGGAAGCCAAGAACTCATCCAACTGGAGGGAATTGGTGGCAGTGGCCAAGGCCATCCGGCATTTCCAGGAAACAGGTGAAAGATCAGCACCTAATGATCCTATCGGACAACGCTACGACTGTAGCATATCTAAACAAACAGGGAGGAACAAGGAGCCCCTCCTTAATGTATGTCTCAAACCAAATCTGCAAATGGGCAGAGGTAAACTTACGTTCAGTGACAGCAGTTCATCTAAAGGGCGAAGACAACATGGTGGCAGACTTCCTAAGTTGCCAGGTGTCACAGGGGGAATGGGAACTCAACCAACAGGTATTCAAACAGGTGGTGGCACACTGGAAGAAACCAGAAATAGATCTGTTCGCATCCAGGAGAAATTCCAAGATGCGTCTTTTTTACTCGCTAAGTCCACAAGACAAACCTTTGGGGATAGACACGCTCCAAAAACCATGGAACTTCAGGACATGCTATGCCTTTCCCCCGGTACTCCTGATTCCCCGGGTAATAAAGAAGTTTCTTCAGGAACAGACGGAATTAATTCTAATTGCTCCATACTGGCCCAAGAGGACTTGGTTCTCTATGCTTCACCAACTGTCTGTGAAGGAACCATGGCCGCTCCCCTGCCGGGACGATCTGATGAGTCGGGGACCTCTAACCAAGCTCAAACAAGAGAATTTTCGATGGGCTGCCTGGTTTCTGAAGAAGACCTCTTAAGATCTAGAGGACTATCAGAAAGGGTTATTACAACTCTACTAAGCACCAGGAAGCCTAATACCAGGGCCATATATAGAAAAGTGTGGAAAAAATGTAACACCTGATGCTCTGAGAATGGTAGGAGGAAAATGGATACTCCTACAGTCTTAGAGTTCCTACAACAGGGAACAGACAAAGGTCTGGGACTAAGTACTCTAAAGGTACAAATATCAACACTTTCAGTTTACCTTAAGCGGTCATTACAAGAGGACCCACTGATCTTGCGCTTCTGCAGAGCTTTAGCTAAACATAAGCTGGCAGAAAGGAAAAAATGCCCCACGTGGGATTTATCAACAGTGCTTAAAGGAATAACTAAGAGTCCTTTTGAACCCTTACAGGAAGCCTCAATACGCGCACTAACACAGAAAACAGTCTTTCTAGTGGCCATCACAACAGCCAAGAGTATAGGAGGACTACAAGCCCTATCAGTGAGGGAACCATTTCTAAAAATCTGAGGATAGAATTATCCTACAAACCGATCCGCGGTTTATGCCGAAGGTATCATCGACCTTCCACAAATCTCAGGACATAACTTTGCCGTCTTTTTGTACCACACCAAAAAATAGTAAAGAACAAGAGCTAGCACTTCTAGATGTCAGCAGGTGTGTTCTACAGTGTCTGGAGATCACCAATGGCTTCAGATCCTCGGATGCCTAGTTTGTCCTATATGCCGGAAAACAGAAAGGAAAACAAGCATCCAAAAACACTTTAGCAAGATGGATAAAGGCCGCCATAGTAGAATGTTATAAGACTATGCAGATGATACCACCTAGAGACTTAAAGGCTCATTCTATGAGAGCATCAGCAACTACTTGGGCAGAGAGCAGGAGCTACTCCTGAGCAAATCTGCAGAGCGGCAACGTGGGCAGCACGTTCCCATCCTAATGTCTAACCTTGGGGGTTGCGGTGTGTGGTGTCATTTATGTCTTTCAGATTTCCGGCCTTCGGTTCTCGGGGACAACCGACCAGGGACCTGAGGGATCACCTTTTAAAGTTATTTTGGCAATATGTTTCCTGTTTCCGGGAGGAGGAACCCATCTCTCAAGGGCTGCCCCTGAAGACTACTGGAAACAGAGTTACCGGTAAAAATCTAACTCTGCTTTTCTACGCAAACGATAAAACCAAGGGGGTGGCCATATTAATTTCTCGAAATTGTAAATTCTTGCTCTTAATAAAGCTTAAAGACCTGGAGAGGCGGTTTGTTTTAGCTAAAGGGACCATTGATGACCAAATATTCTCATTTATCTCTTACTATGCCCCAAATCATGGACAGGAACAATTTTTTCAGAGCATGTTCAAAACTCTCAACCCCTTCTGGAAGGTCTGGTAATTTACTGTGAAGACTCTAACATTTGACCAGGGTCTGGATAAGAAGAGACCGTTCGGAAACCGTCTTACCCGCCCCCTAAATGGAGTTCATGCATTGCCAAACTATTCTACCAACAGGGCCTAGTAAACATTTGGAGAGAAGTCAACCCCACGCTATGCGATTACACTCACTTCTCCTACCTGCATCAATCTTTTTCAAGGATTGATCGTATTTTTATTTCCTCTATGCACGTGCCTCTGGCCTCTAAATCCTTTATTAGAGACTTGGTTTGGTCAGACCATTCCTCAGTCTTTCTGCATATCCGCTGTCCCTCCAACCACAGGGGTGAGTTCAGGTGGGAGCTTAATGAATCCATCCTTAGTGATCCCATAAGAGTGATCGAGAAAGCCATAAAAGACTACTTCCTACTGAATGATACCAACAAGATCACACCGGAGACACTGGGCGGCCCACAAGGTTACTATAAGAGGCAGACTTATTCAAATATCCTCCCAAATTCACCAAAATAACCGCTCTGAAATTGCGAGGCTAGAGAGAGAATTCCTACACCTAATTAAGGAACACAAACAGAACCCTAAACTGGTCCCTATTGCAAAACTCGATGCAGCCACAATGGCCTTTAACTTAGCGCTCACCTCCAGGGCAGAGAAAAGTCTGCGCTGGAGCGGGGCACACTTCTACTTACATAGGGATAAGTTAGGTTCTATGCTGGCGAGTAGACTACTACGTAAAACCCTTTCTCACACCCTTCCTAAAATTAAGACGGCAGGATGCACATTGTCACAAAATCCACAACGAATTCTCAATATATTCAAGGAATTCTATCAAAAGCTTTATAACCCGGGAACGAACCCTTCCCAACCTGATCTAGATTGAAGGATCGTCATCTCCAGAGACTAGAACAGGCGATTTCCACAAAGGAAGTTTCTCAAGTAATCAAAAATCTAAAAATACCTTCTGCACCTGGCCCGGATGGTGTCCCTTATTATAAAGCTTTCTCTAACACACTCTTTCCTTACCTTGCCCATTTTCTTAATGCCTTACGACGGGGACAAATCCCTTAATTCCACTTGCATTTCAGTAATACTGAAACCAGGGAAGGATGCAAGGTTGATGGGCAACTACCGCCCGATCTCTTTTATAAACAACCACCTTAAGATCCTCACTAAAATCCTTGCAGACCGAATGGCATCTTTTATTGGACTCTATATTCATAAGGATCAAGTGGGCTTCATACCAGGGTGTCAGGGTCCCGACCAGATCCATAGGGCGGTAAACATCATCTCTCTCCTGCAGTCACATTGGGATGGCGGTCCTGCTCAGGAGGGCATGCTGCTGTCATTGGACCTACGAAAAGCCTTTGATTATTAATGCCTTATACTGGACCCCTAAAGCTCAGATCCGTTTGCAAGGATTTTACTTCGGCTCATTCGGTATCTCGAGAGGCACCCGACAAGGCATATACATAGACCTATATTTAAGAACCCCCGCTTTCAGCCCAGCATGGATATTCATGCCTTCAAATGGTGGCTGGACAAAGGATTATACAGAATTAGTCACTTTTTTCTTACTTCCGACCCTATAAATAAAGGATATTATTTATGCAAATTAGACATGCCTACCTCCGAGAAATTTCGGTTCACTCAAAGTTCCCACTTCCTACATAGTCTATGAAATACCCAACCAAACCCACCGAGCATCACACTCTATGAATTGTGTGTGGTATGGTCAAGCCATGGAGCAGAAGGGAGGATTTCGGTGATATACACTGCTCTGTCTTCAAACCACAGCAAGACCCCTTACATGCCTTATCCTGGGAAAAGGATCTAGCTCAGGAATGGGATCTTGAGACATTGCACAAAAAATCACTTGGGGCTACCAAAGGTATCTTAACCACTTGCTTACCGTATCGCGTAGATATACGGCGGCAAAGTGGCACGATATTGCAGATTGCGTCTATAATCAGCGATCGGCGCAACAGCAGGCACGTGCGCGCCGGCATGCTCTCATGTCCCCTGGGTGGGGCCGCGGGTCGGGCAGACTTGATGTCCCCCATCGGCCCGCGATTGCCTGTTAGGAAGGAAGAACTGGGAACGGCTGATGTAAACATGGCGGTTCCCTGTTCTGACAGGCGGCATGACCGAGATCTACTGATCCCTGTAAATAAAATAATTGGGATCAGTTTGATCTGTCATGCCCCTGCCAGCCCAGCCCCCATACAGCTAGAACACAGTGAGGGAACACAGTTAACCCCTTGATTGCCCCCTACAGGTCAACCCTTTCCCTGTCAATGACATGTATACGGTAATCTGTGTTTTTTTTTAGCTCTGATAGCTGTATAATGGTCGTAAAAAACTGTCAAAAATGTCCAATCTGGCCGCCGCAATGTTGCAGTTCCAATAAAAAATCACAAATCGCTGCCATTACTAGTAAAAAAAAAAAATTGTGAAAACGCCATAAATTAATTATCATTTATAAACATGGCAACTTTTGCGCAAACCAATCAATAAACACTGATTGCGATTTTTTTTTTTTTTAACAAAAATATGTAGAATACATTTTGGCCTAAACTGATGAATAAATTATATATATATATATATATATATATATATATATATATATATATATATATATATATATATATTATTTTTATTTATTTATTTATTTTTGGATATGTATTATAGCAAAAAAGTAAAAATTTTTGTTTATAGCAGTGATCAAATACCACCAAAGGAAAGCTATATTTGTTGGAAAAAAAGGACACCAATTTTGTTTGGGCACAATGTCACATGACCATGCAATTGTCAGTTAAAGCGACGCAGTGCGGTATCGCAAAAAGTGCTCTGGTCAGGAAGGGGGTAAATCCTTCCAGGGCTGAAGTGGTTAAATATCGCATTAACTGAAGCTAACCTTAAAGTCACGATGAGATGGTACTTAGTCCTTGAGAAACTTTCCAAACTTTATCCATCTACCTCTCCAATTTGCTTCTGTGGTTGTGACCATGTGGGAGATGTTATACATGTCTGGTGGGATTGTCCCAAACTAAGAGGTTTTTGGAATAAAGTTTTCAACATGCTCCGTAAGATCTCGGACCTCCCCATCCCAAAATCCCCACACATCGCTCTGCTTAAAGTGGTTGTCAACCTGTGACAACCACTTCCCGACCAGCGCCCTAAATAGGCGGCGGCTGGTTTTGAGTGGCTATGCCGGGATATAGCCTGCAGCTACAGGCTATATCCCGGTATCGTTTTTTAGAATGGACGGTCGGCTATCCGGGGATGACGACCGATCCGGCTCGAGAGCCGCTCAGCCGTTATCCCAGGGGGCGGGAGGGGACATCCCCCCCCCTCCCGCCACCTTCTGCCACTCTTCTCCGGCCTACTGTCCCAAAGGGAGACCGGAGCGACGATCCGGCGCCTCCACCGGCTAGAAGGAGACCTGACAGAAGCCGGAATCGGCTCCGATCGGGTCTCCTTCGGCAAATTCAGAAAGCGACGTCATAACGTCACTTCCGGTTTAATCAGCGGCTAACAGCGCCAATTTTAAAAAAGTCAGTGTTCTGAATTGCTGTTTTTGGCGATCTGAATACTGTGAAGTGCAAAAGAGGGATGGGGGGTCTTTTAGACCCCCCCCCCCAGCCCTCCAAAAAGTGTACCTGTCACCATATATTACTATCACAAGGGATGTTTACATTCCTTGTGATAGCAATACAAGTGATCAGATTTTTTTTTTAAAGGAACAGTGTTCAAAATAAATAAAATTAAAAAAAAAATTTAAAGCGCCACCGTCCCCACGAGCTCGCGCAGCAAAGAAAACGCATACGTACGTCGCGCCCGCATATGAAAACGGTGTTCAAACCATACATGTGAGGTGTCGCCGCGATTGCCAGAGTGTGAGCAATAATTATAGCAAAAGACCTCCTCTGCACCTCTAACCTGGTAACCGTTAAAATTTTTTAAAGCATCGCCTATGGAAATTTTTAAGTCCCGGATTTTGTCGCCATTCCGCGAGTGCGCGCAATTTTCAACCGTATCATGTATGATATCTATTTACTCGGCGTAACATCCTCTTTCACAATATACAAAAAAATTGGGGTAACTTTATTGTTGTATTCTTTTTTAACTCAAAAAAGTGAAATTTTTCCAAAAAAATTGCGCTTGAAAGACCGCTGCTCAAATACCGTGTGACAAAAAGTATTGCAACGATTGCCATTTTATTCTCTAGGGTGTTTGAAAAAATATATATATAATGTTTGGGGGTTTTAAGTAATTTTCTAGCAAAAAAAAAACAGTTTTTAACTTGCAACCAACAAATGTAAAAAAGGGCCCGGTTGGTAAGTGGTTAACCTACAGGTAAGTCTAGAATAAGGCTTACCTGTAGGTGCACTGCATATTTCCCAAACCTGTACGGTCCAGGAGATATGCAGTGTTTTGCATGTGCCGACGTCATGTCGGCACATGTGCAGTGAAGAAACGGCCTCCGTGCCGTGTCTCCACTGACCCTGTGCCGTGACTGGCGGCTCCCGCCCGCATGCGCGAGAGTGACGTCACGCGACTCCGGCCAGTCACAGAGCCGGAGCCGCGGCCCACGGAAGGAAGAGGGGCAAAAGATGGACGCTGCCTGGAGCAGGGACATCGCTGGACACTGCAGGCTTCGTTTCCAGGTAAGTGGCACATAATGGGCTACTATGCGATGCATAGTAGCCCATTATACTTCTACTTTACAGGGTTATACTGAGGAAGTAAACTCAATCTGGGTTTACTTTCTCTTAATTTCCCAATTACAGCTGCCACTAAAGGCCAACAGCGACTGATCCTTTTCATCCTTCTAGGAGTTAAAATGACTATAGCCAAGGCGTGGAAGCAACCCTTTGTGTCTTTTAATAGTGCTAAACGGAAAGTCTCCTGGATTATGGCTCAGGAGAAGATGGTCAGTAAGCTCTTAACTACTTCAGAGAAGTTTGAGGGAACCATGGGCTACTTGAAAGTATCGCTCTAAGGGTAAACATATAGGCTCCTGAGTTTACACGAACGTTTACCCCTACCCTGGTCTCTTATATCTTCTCTTTCTCTAGCTCTGCTATCTCTTAAACCTTCCCTCCTCCTTTCTCCAATCTCTAAATTCTCATTTCTACCTTAACAATTTTGGAGATTTTGAAATTTTAATGTTGTGCTCCAATCGGACTACCGAGATCTACCTTGAATCTTACTCTCCAAAAACCCTAATTACATGTTAGATAATCTTAAAAGCTTGCCTCACTTGTCATATTGTGCAGTGGCCCTGCAATTCATGTATTTGTGATTTATAAACTCTACTGAGAGGAACAGTGGGCAGCTCACTGCTTTACCCCCCCCCCCCTTGACACAATTAGTTCCCAGTAGGGGTGTCTGGGGAAGCCGGGCTTTTCTCCTTTCCATGCAGCAATACCACAGCACGCTCATGTTGCCCATAGCCACTGTTCTAAATGTACTGCTAGTTATACACTTTATCCTGAAGGGCTGTAAAATAGTTGTAGGTTTATCCTGTATTGTTTTCTCTCCTTGATGACCTCATCTGGTCTTATATTGTAATACCTCTGAAAACTTCAATAAAAATTTCTGAAACTAAAAAAGAAAAAGAATACTGTTGTCTCTTCTATTGCTTCCTTTGTGTGAAATACTTAAAGATCCTGCCATTCCACCTGCTTATCCTTTTTAAACTGACCACGCTAGGCATCAGAGCACATCCATCTCAGCGTGGTTCATTTTCTGAATGTGCTGGGAGCAAAATCTGCCTGTAGTCCAGTGATCAGATTTGTGCTGACACACACACCCTGCACAGCCATTTATTGGGAAGATCAGAGTACATGTTTCTCCACCCCCACCTCTCTATGCCACTTATGCAGATGAGAACAGATCACTTATATATCAAAGGTATTTATCATTTTTATATTCTGTTAAATAATAGTTTATTTTTTTCAATTAACAAAATGGAACTTGGCAGGTAGGTTGTACCAAACATCTTGGAGAACTAACCATAGATCATATGTGGATGTAAGCTGCCTCAAACCCCTTCTGTCTCTTAATGTAATTCCAGTCAGACTCAATGATGTTGAGATCTGGGCTCTGTGAGGGCCAAACAATCACAGTCAATCCATGACTCCTTGTTGTTCTTTACATTGAAGATGGTTCCTAATGACATTGGCTGTATGTTTGGAGTGATTGTCCTGCTGCAGAATTTCTGCAAATTGGGGGCCAATCACAGGCATATCTGCCTCTATTTCTCAGCCATTAAGGACACCAGTGATCCTGACCAAACCTCCAGTGTGTGTGTGTGTGTATGTATGTATGTATGTATGTATGTATGTGTGTATATATATATATATATATATATATATATATATATATATATATACACATACATACAGAAATTCCCATTTTAAACTGAGTTGGTTGTTTTGCAAGGTAAGGGTTCACATATATATATATTCACAAGTTCGATGACAGGGTCATGTTCTATTGTGGGTATGAAGGAACTGTCTGACTTTCGATCCATGTATCACCATTCCCGTTCATGAGAAGTTGATCTATCAGTCAATTTTCTTGAAGACCTGCTGAAAAAATTTGCTTGGATCAGCACTTGCAGGTAGTGAGCAAAGTCTCTGCAAAGTTTCACAAATGCCTGTTGAGACTACCAGTGAAATTCTCTAATTCAGCTTCCTGTGACTGTGTACTACACAACTCCTGAATTCAGAGCAGAATTGCCACTCTCATGAAGGGAAGGCTGTGCCTGCTTGCAGTACAGTAGGATGAAAAAAATGTTGCAGGAGGCACTGCTATCAGCATTATCACTGCTGATTCAGAAGGTTGTAACTTGTCAATCAGCACTTGGTCATAACTAGTCCTGCCAATTGTCAGCTCCAGTGATGGGAAGGGGGTGGAATGATGAGTATTTGTCTCAGTCAGTGAAGGTAAAGTAAGTTTTTCTCATTCCTTAAGGCTCACAGTAGTTCAGTGACTGATAAAGTACTACTGCTACTATGCGGATGAGTTACTAGAGGTCTTCCATCTCATTCCTTGTATAAAACTCCTGTCAGTGACTCCCTTCTCAGTGCTCAGCTGTCGGTTGTTTGCCAGCACTCATCGTTTCACAGTGGCTCATCTGGTGATCATTTCCTGCTCGTCAAGTCCAGCCCACAGCCAGCCCCTTCTGGCTATTTAAACTGCCTGGTTCATTCCTTCAGTGCCTTCACCTTGGTCAAACGTATTTAGAGACTCTCTGCTGTGTTCCTGTTGAAGACTTGCCTGGCTGATGTCCCTTCTGGTTCCTGATCCTGTCTGCTGCCTCTGACCTATGCTGTTACCTGGCTTCCTGATTTACTGGCTTCTTCTGACTGCCCGCTTTGGCTACCTTACCCTGGCTATGTTTTGACTACGTTTACTATTTGTACCAATTTTACCACTTTATGAAAAGGGGTGATTTTTACTGCATTTTCTGTCTCAGTCTGATTCATGGTTCCTGGCATTGCCTCAATTGTTGGACTGCAGAATCAGCATGTAAATATAATTTCCCTGGCAGTTTGGGGAACAGCATCTCTTCAAGAACTCCCTGGACACCCTAATCTAATTTCAAGCCTTGCAATCAATCTATCCACAAACCACAGACTTCCAAGTTTCCCAGTCCACCAGATAAGTTTTCCTAAGCATAAAGGTGTGACCCCACTTTGGGGAAAAGTCTGTTAGTCTTTAAGGACAATTGTTTAAAACAGATCCTTGGGTGAGGGAGGTGGTTTCCAGGAGCTACAAGCTAGAATTTCACTCTTGGCCACCTCATCCTAGGCTCAGCTCAAGGCAGAGTTTTTCTTTCCCAGGAGAAACTTTTCTCCCAGACTTTAGACTCTTTAGTTCAGGAGACACCATACTCTCCACTTCTGCTTGGGACTAATGCTAACCTTCTTTGAGGCAGTCCCATTTACCAGACCCCATAACTCAACATCTTATCATCACAGGACAAGTAGATCTAATCCTTAGACAGACTGATTCACCTGACACCAAAGACTAGGTTGTTCCTGGCCTCGGCTCTGGAGCCAAATCTGGAATGTTGAAGGCCTTTCATAAATGTCTTCCATATCTTGGAAAATCCTCACAATGGGTGCAGGACTTTCTGGCTGGAAAGTAGTTCTAGACACCTTGGCAGTTCAGGGGAAGTTGGATGCTGGTCTTGGCCTCTGAGCAACATCCTGGAGCTTTGGGCAGAGTTTGGTTGGTTATGCAAGCCTAGACACCTTGACTGGAGGGTTATCTAAGCAGGATTCAGTGAGAGATTGCCACAGCAGTGGCGAATATCAGTCCTCAAGAGGAACTACATGTTCCAGCCTTGTCTGCCATTTACATCCCAGGCGTGGGTAATTGGCAGACCAACTCAGCTGGTAACTCCTGGTTTACAGATGATCAAAACTGTATAGAATTGTCTCCAGGTGCAGAGATCCTCTGGTGGAAGCAATTGATGTGCTAGTGGCTCAGCCAAATCAGAAAATGTCTCATTGGGATGAATGCTGGCTTTTTTGCAATTGTTGCTGGATCAGCATTTGGCCCTGAGTACCATCAAGGAGCAGATTGCATCACTTGTGATCTTGTTCCAAAGACTGCTAGTGTCTTGCTCTTTAAGACTTTTGTACAGGATGTCTCCCATGTGGCTCCCCCTGTGCATGCCCCCTTAACACTGTGGGATACATTATATTCTTATGGCACTTCAAAAAACACCTTCTGAACTTACTGATATTTTCCTTTCCACTCACAAGACTGCTCTCTTTGTTGCTATCACTTCTGCAAGCCATATGTTGAAGCTGGCAGATCATCCTGTCAAGAACCCTTTCTAATTTGACTTACTTTACTGGTTCCACCTTTCCTGTGAAGGCATGCTCTACTAAATCTGTGAGTGCTTTTTGGGCTTTTCAGCATCAGAATTACTTTCCCAGGTTTGCAAGGCTGCCACCTGGTCTTCTGTTCACATGTTCACTTGTTTTAAAATAAGAAACAAAAAGACGCTTGTAAGTGCAGTATTTCACTATTGTTTAATAGTACAAACAGTTAAAAACACTTAAATAATCCAAGGGATCAAAAGCATACTGGTCAGTATAACGTTCCTGCTATGTTCTGGCACCTGGAGGGAGAGCAAGCTGACCAGCAGCTATCCAGAGAAAGGAGGCAGGGTGGCAAGATGGCAGACCGGCTTCTGGGACCACACTGGAATGCACAGAGACGGAAGTGACATCAGGGGGGCGGTAACACGTTTTCCGAGCAAATCTGTACAACTGAATAATATGCTGCTCCCTTCAGTTGATTGGATACTGGCAAAAAAGCTGCTAGCACTACCCCCATAAAGCCCCTCCCACTCCCAGCTAACCTCAATTTTGTTTATATTATATTTTTTGTTGTCATGGACTGCTTTTCTGCTGAGAGAAGCTTACCTACTTTTATGGAGGTTTTTTTCCTTATCTGGATTCTCTCAATGGTGAGTATTTTATCAAGACACCACCCCATAGCCACTGGGGCTAATGCATTTTTTTTTTTTTCACTGAAATTGTTTATTGTTTTATAGAAGAAAAAACACAAGTTTAGTACACCAGTAACATGAGATTGAAACTGTGGGTTACAATCGAATACATAAGTAATAGAGTTTCAAAGAAAGAAGAAATGTATACAATAAGTTCCGTAAAAAGAGTCAGAACTAAGATCATATAACGTTTGTTTAAGGGAAAGGATGAGGTGCGATGGGCTTCTGTAAAATAGAGATACACTGTATGATATGGGTGGCTTGAAGGCGTGTGACTATATCGGTTGTTAATTCTCATTGTGTCAAGAACCCCAATATGGAATCGTCCCAGATCCAACCCAGGCGCCCCTCTGGGAGCAATTTTGCGTCTGGGATGGACCTGGGGTTGTATGGTGCTTAAGAAGCTGGTAATAGATGGGGGTTAAGGGGGTGATGATAACCCTCAGACCTGCAAGCCAACCATATTCCATAATTATAAGCAATAGAGGGATTGTGTTATCCACAATAAAGCTCGAATGAAACATACAAGTCCAAAATATAAACGCACCCTGTGTATTGACTCGGTAGGAACTTTTGTCTTTCCCAAGTAACTCTTTTGTTTAAAGATATAAAAGATCCAAGATTAGGAGAGATAGAGAGAATAAAGGAAAGGAGAAAAGTGGTAACGAGAGTAAGGAGGGAGAGGTGCTCATTGGAATGGCCCGCGGACATCACGGGGAGACCGGAGCAGGATGACCAGTGCTTACCAGGGAAGTAAGACTTTTATATCAAATTCTGGGGGTAAATATTTAGTTATCCAAGGTTTCCAAGAGCGTTCAAACTTATGTTCTGTTTCATTGTCTGTTGCTTCGATTTTGGCATGAATCATGAAATTGGTCATTCTATTTTTAGCTTCAATAGCGAGGAGGTTGGGAGACTTCCATGCCTTGGCTATAGTTTGTCTGGCTGCAGTCAGTAGATATAGGAATAGCTTAAATTGCCTATTGTTCAGGGAATCAGGTTTTCTATTGAATAGGGCGTAAGTTGGGTCTAGGGGGATTTGTGACTCGAATATATGGGAGGCCAATGCAAATATATCCTTCCAGAAATTCTGTGCCACTGGGCAGGACCACCATATGTGTAGGTGGCTTCCTACTTCAGAACAGCCTCTAAAGCACGCTGAGGAGTGTGACCCCGCAAACTTGGCAATGCGCGAGGGGACCATATACCATCTCAGAAGGACCTTATAGTTCGTCTCAATACCGAACAAGCTAAAGGAAGAAGATTTTGTAGCTGACCATATTGCTGACCAATCCTCTGTGTCTAGACTACGCTTAAGGTCCGCTTCCCAGGCCTGAGCGTATCTCGGTTTGTATGAATCTGGGGGGACAAGAAGCTGTGTATATAAATGGGAGATAATACCCTTCGCATTTGGATCCTTATTACAGTAGTGCTCGAAGCTCGTGGTGTGATCAAGTTGCGATGAAGTGGGGCATGATGTGGAGTAAAAGTTTTTAATCTGGAGATACCTAAATATTTCCTTTTGGGGCAAGTGATGACTTTCCCTCAGTTTTTGGAATGTAGCTAAGCTTGTGCTATTGGCCAAATGGTGTAATCTGAGGAGTCCCCGAGAGGACCACTGCGCGAAGCTTGATGGGGAATCCCAAGCTGGGGGGAAAGCTGGGTTGTGTAAGAAGGAAAGCATAGGATTGTGATTAGATTGCAATCTGTACTTGGTTTTAATGTCATCCCATATACTAAGGCTATGTTTAATGACCGGGTTTCTAATTGTCCTTCGATCAGAAGCTTTTAACCAAAGAAGGTTTGCTACCGATAGAGGGTCTACTTCTACCGCCTCGATTGCTACCCATGTAGGAGCTTCATGGACGGCGTGGTATTTGGTGAGACAGGCTATTTGGGCAGCTTTATAGTATTTAATAAAGTCGGGTACTCCGAGGCCACCGTCGACCTTAGAAAGGAATAGAGTCTTTTTATTGATTCGGGGCCTGGATGGGCCCCAGATATATGCTAGGGCTCGTCTCTGCATTATTCTAAGGAAATAGCTAGGGACCGGTATAGGGAGTACACGAAAAAGGTAAAGAAATTTGGGAAGCATAACCATCTTGACCACGTTTATGCGTCCGAGCCAGGATACGGGCAGATGTGACCATTGCTTGAGTGAATCAGTAGTCTGTTTTAACAATTTCGGATAGTTATATGAGAAAAGTTTTGTGTAATCGGCGGTGAGATTGATACCCAGGTAGCATAATGAGTTAGGTTCCCAGACGAATGGGAGGGATTCTTGTAAGGTAGCTACCTCGTGGGTAGTCAATGATATATTTAGAGCTGTGGATTTTTTGGGATTAACGGATAAGCCTGATATCTCTGCGAAGTTCTTAAGGATGGGTAATAAGTTTGGACCGGAAACTATGGGGGATGAGAGAAAGAGGAGAATATCATCCGCAAAGAGGCATAATTTATGATGCTGGCCGCCTAATTAAATTCCTGATATGTTGGGAGAATTTCTAATAGTGTGAGCAAGAGGTTCAATCATTAAGGCGAAAAGGAGAGGGGATAAGGAGCATCCCTGCCTGGTTCCCCGTCCAATATTAAACATGTCGGATTTAAATCCGGCATATTTAACGTATGCACTTGGCTTGTCATATACTGCCATAACCCATTGTAGAAAATGAGGACCAAAACCCCATTTGCACAAGGTATACTGCATATATTGCCAAGAAATAGAGTCAAAAGCCTTTTTAATATCGATGGAGAGGAAACAGGCAGGGACATGTCTAGATTTAGCAATTTGTGCGAGGAGAACTGCTCGACGTATATTATCCCCTGCTTGACGTGCGGGTATAAAACCGGTTTGGTCTTTATGAGTTATGTATGAGTCTAGTGATTATCCCTTGTAGTCGCGTAGCTAGAATCTTTGTCAAGATTTTAATATCAAGATTCAGCAAGGAGATAGGTCTGAAATTGGAGCTATTGGTTTCATCGGTATGGGGTTTAGGGATCATACAGATGAGTGCCGTGAGGGACTCACGATTGAAGTGATTGCCTTTCAAGATACTATTGAGAGCTGTGGCGAGATGTGGGGCTAGAAGGTCACAAAACGTACGGTAGTATATGGCTGAGTACCCATCTGGACCAGGGCGTTTATTGGGTTTCAACCCCTTAATGGCTATTTTAATCTCTTCGACAGTGATGTTTTCGTCCAAACTATTTCTTTCTTGTTCAGTTAGGCTAGGGAGCTGAAATTGTGAGAAAAAGTTGTCTGCCAAGGAGGTGTTGAAAGTGTCCTCAGCCTTATATAGCTTAGTAAGGAGGGATTTGAATTCGTTGAGAATCTTGCGTGGGTTACTGGTAATGTAGTTTTTACCAAGTTTTAGGCGGATAGTTTTATTGGGTTTAGTAACATTTTTAAGTAGCCGAGCTAGGGGAGTATCCGGTTTATTAGCCTTCATAAAGTGATTGTGCTTTGATCGCCGAACTGATTTCTCAGCACTTTCGGTGAGAAATAAGTCATAAGCTAGCCTAGCATTATCCAGAGCAGCTTTATTAGCTGAAGTAGCATTTTCAATAAAATTGTTATGACTAACCTCAAAATCCCTTACTAATTTATGCTCTAGCTGTTTGCGTTCCCGATTGAGAAGAGCTTTTTGTCGTTGTAGGGAGCCTCTCATGACTGATTTGTGTGCTTCCCAACATGTGAGAGGACTTACGTCTGAAGTTGCGTTCAGAGTAAAGTATTCTTTCAAGGCCATCTCTGCCGCTAATCTGTGGGATGGGTGCTTTAGGAGATATTCTGGCAGCGTCCAAGTACTATCCTGAGATCTGGGGATGTGTGATGATAAGGATGTGAGGACAGCGCAGTGGTCCGACCATGGAACCGGAATGATGTGAGATGTTAGGATTTCAGGAATTAGGTTTATGTCAGTGAAAATGTGGTCTATCCTTGTGAAGACTTTGTGAGGACAAGAGTAATGAGTATATTTTCTTTTAGTTGGGTTAGCTTCTCGCCATGTATCGGCTAGATTATATTTACGCAAAGTCTGTATAAAGGGCGTCTTGGGTTTGTGTGTTGCTGGAGAGAAGGGGGTTTTGTCTAACATGGGGTTCAAAACGAGGTTGGAGTCACCGCATACGATAAGGGATCCTCTTCTAATCGAGGAAACCGTATGTATGAGATGAGATAAGAATGAACCGGGGTTATTATTAGGTGCATAGTATGATACAATCGTGATTTCTGTGTCCATCAGTAGGCCTGTAAGAATTAAGTATCGACCTTCAGGGTCACATGTTTTTTTGGTGAGTGTAAAATGTGCGTTACGATGGAATGCAATCAACGTACCCCTTTGCTTAGTAGAGGCCGGAGCGTTGAACACCTGTGGGTAATCAGGGCTAAAGTATTTAGGCATATGGCGAGTTGTAAAGTGAGTCTCTTGCAGACAATATGAGCTTTCTGAGCATGGAAGAATTTGAACGCTTTAGAGCGCTTTTGAGGAATGTTCAATCCCTGTACATTTAAGGTGATAATGTTTAGGGGGGCCATAAGTAAGGAAACGTTTGAAAGATCTTACCTGCTGCGGCCTCAAGCGTGTCCCCGCCGACATTCCAATTGAGCAGAGAGAGATAGGTTGGAGGAGAAAGAGAAGCTGAAGGGTGAGTATAAACTGAAAAAAGGAAAAAGAAATCGTTAGAGCAATTGAGTAATGACCAAACATTGTGGTAAAACATAACGAGAGTTCGTGTCAAGGGAAATATCCGGTTGACCAAACATAATTCGCTGTTCACGCAGGCATGCCTATGTGCTGCAAGCATGCGGGAAGAGCGAGGTGAAGCATATGCAACAGATAAACGTGAACGGCTTTACTGAAAAAGAACATGTTAATGCATAGAGGGTACACCCAGAATTAGTGTTGGGCGACAGGTTATTCTAAACATCCATATATGGATCAGCTAAACTCCCCGTGAGACATGAGACCGAGGGGTAAGAGTCCTGAATGGTTATACTGAGCTGAAATAGTCTATGCTGGATCAGTCTCTGTCAATATATTGTATAGGGCACTAAGCTAGCTCATGTCGCAATATAAAGTTCAAGAGGATGAGGGGGAGAGGAATTGTGGCCAGAATTATGCCTGTAGCGTGAGACGGGGTGGTGGGAGGACCTAGAACCGGAGAAAGAGATACCGTATAATATATATATGGCACAATCTGGTAATAGAAGAAGGTGAGGTTGGACACTGATCCGAGGGGAAGCGTGATGTCCTTTGGGGGAGATGGGGAGAACCAAATTACAGCCAAGGCTGACCTGGAAAGTGGTTCTAGTAGTATAGCAGAACTAGTTCAACTGGGCGGGGGTAGTCATTATCAAATGGGTAATAAAACCCTGAAGATAGTGTCAGGACTTTGCAGTTAGGTTGACCTTCAGTCCATGGAGTCTTCTTGATCAATTTGTGAAGGGGTGAGACGGCTTCTCTTGTGGGCATGGGCGTTGTCACGCTTGCCTGGCGAGTAGACCGCTTTAAGTGGTGAGGAGGCAGCCGTTTTACGGCGAGTGGCCCCTGGGGTAGATGAGTGATCTGTGAAGCCTAGTTCTTGTAGTGTGGAGCGAAGTTCCTCTGTGGATTTGCATCTGTATTTTGTACCAAGATGAGTGAACCGGACGGCAAAGGGAAAGCACCACTGATAAGTGATGTGACGTTGCTGCAGCTCATTTAGGAGGGGTTTCATTGCTCTGCGTTTGGCGATCGTGAGCTGAGATAAGTCTGCAAAGAGCTGATATTTGTGGCCTTGGAAATTTAGCTCCCCCTTTTCTCGTGAAGCATTGAGGAGTTGCTCCTTAGTGCGATAATAGTGGAACTTAGCGATTATATCGCGCGGGGGTCCATCCTGTTTTTTTGGTACAAGGGCCCTATGAATTCTGTCCATTTCTAGCCTCTCAAATGGTAGTGATGGTAGGAGTTCTTGAAATAGGGCTGTTATGGTTGATTGCATGTCTATGACCGTCTCAGGTATTCCCCTTATGCGGAGGTTTGACCTCCTGTCTCTATTTTCATAGTCCTCCAATCTAGCCTGTAGTAACAGGTTTTCTTCCTTTAAATTTTCAATGGCAGCAATGCAGTCCTGGGCCCCCACTTCCAAATCATCAACCCTGTCTTCTAGGGCAGCGGTGCGAGATCCCAGGTCTCTGATCTCTTTGGTTAAACTGCTGGTGATGTGCTCTGATGTTTGTTTCAGAGCCTTATGTAGCATTCTTTCGAACTGCTGAATGATTATGGGGGACATACCTTGTTCAGGTTCATCTGGAAAGTCTGTGTCCGTGTCCCCAGAGAGCTCAGGCAGGGCGTTGAGTTGTTTGCGAGCCGAGTTGTTGCTGCTGCCTCCGGCTGCTGCGGGCTGTGTTGCGGCCTGTGGTGTGTGTGCCGCCGCCATTTTGGGAGCGCCGCGATTCAGGGCCTCTATTATAGGGGAGGATTTGCCGGTTGTTTTACCGCCTCCGTGCGCCATGAATGGGCGATTCACCTGGTCCTCTGGATCACCAAGGATTCCCGTGCCCTGTCCTGTGGAGTATGATGCTTTTGTGGGTGTAGATCGTGCTACGGCCGTTCACATCTATCGGAGCTTCAGCAAAGCATGACCGCTCCGCTGGGCTCCGCGCATGCGCCCCCCGGGCTAATGCATTTTTTTGATCAGTTGACACCTTGATAGAGCCTTGGAGGACTGTATCCGGACCACATCACATGGAAGACCTGTTACCTGCATGTAATTTTCCTGTGGCATTGGATCCTGCTATAGGCCCTCCCCTTGGCATGTAGTGCAACATGTAGAGTTAGTGGCAGGGTGATCTAAATGTTAAAAACATGGTATGACTGATGCAGAGCCCAGTCTCTGAAGACCCCCTATGAGGTTTTGTCCGCCACAGAGGGAGAAACCAGGTAGGGCTTAAATCCTCTTCATTTCTGTGGTAAGTCATGGAGTAAGCCCTTCAAACATGTATCCCAGTGTACCCATAATAGGGGCCACTGTGGGTTTTTTTTTTTTTTTAACCGGGGAATCCCGGGGTGGTGCTGTTGTGCCTGTTTTATTCTGTGGTAAAGCATTCTATTATGCCTCCATCCCCTTGCCCTAAAGATGGTGTCTGTGTGACCCTTTCCTGCCTCCTTGGACTTTGGACGCCAAGCATTGCATATCTCCTGCTGGTATCCAGCACAATAAGCACTGACGCTCCTTACTCCTGGGTTTGCAACTTTCAGGTACTTTTAATGAGGACCCCACCCACCCCACTGCTGCGGGGGACCACAAGTACCCTTTGGGGATGTCCAAAACATGGGTTAAGGTCAATCCTTTAGACTCAATATCTCAAAATGTCTTTGGCTCCCCTAAGGTGTGTTGATGTATTGATTTAGGGCTCAGGTACCCTATCTTCTAATGATTGTCCCCATTCTGACTCCCTGTCTTCCTCAGGTCTTTCCGCCTGCCTGTTGGCCACACCAGTGTCTTTCTTTCACTGTAGGGAGAAAGTTTCTGCCACTGCCAAATATCTATCTTAGCCATGTTCCACCATTCTCCCCTTCTAACTCATTATTTGATATTGCCCTTGAGTCTGATCTATTTCTGGAGGAGGAGGATATTAAAGAGCGTCCCTTGCCCTCAGAGGCATCAGATCAGGAGGGTACTCCTATTACTGAGATTTCTTCTAAGCAAAATTAAACTTCTCTTAGACGCAGTATGCTCCACAGTGTCCAGTATGGGATATCTAGAATACTCAAAGCCAGCTAAGACATTCCCGGTCCATTTGCCTGTTGAGCTTGCTTTGAAAAGGTATTCTCTTCTTCCAAATATTTTACCCAACAGTATCCTATTGAGGACACTTTCTGTGGTAAACCCTGCCTTTAATAAGACCACCACAGCTCCTGTGGTGGATACTCCCATGCTCAAAGATCTAACAGATAAGATTTTAGTGGCTCTCTTTAAAGCCATTATCTCCCTGGCAGGTCTTGCCATGTACCCTGCAGTTGCTTCAAGGGCCTTCTATCAGATTATCACGGTCTGAACTAAATACATGGCCTGTAACACTGCTATCATCCTTATAGATGCTTATGTCCACAGTCAACTGGAACTGTTGCCGCTGTGTGAATGAATGCTTTGTCTTTATACTCTCCACAAAATTTCCAGGATGGGTCTTCTCTCTAGTCACATACTGTATGTACACATGATCTTCTGGCTAAAATGCTTTGCAAGAAATTATTTGAGAGGCTACTCTTTGAAGGCAAACTCTTGTTTAGTCCTTTCTTTGGCCAGGACATTAAGGAGATCATAGAAGAAAGAGTACTAGTGGAGAGACATCCATTAGTCTTCACCACTTTCTGGTCTCAACACATCTCGCACCTGTGAGTTCAGAGTGTTATTTTGCAGGGCTACAAATGGGTTTTTACATGTGTGTCTGTGTGTGTAAGTGGGTGCTTCAATATTTTTTGGAGGGAGTTTTAATTGCTTGAGTGTACCTTTTTAATGTTTTTACATTTTATTATTATTGCATAGGGGACCACCAGCCCCCTATGTGATAGCATATCTATATTAATATGTCCTCTTAAATGAGACAGCAGGGGATATTAGACCCCCAGTATCTCCCCTGCACTCCACTAAAGCTAATGGAGCATAGGTCACACTCCATTAGCTTTTCCCCTAGCCACAGCTGCCAAGTGACACCAAAAACTGGAATTTTGGTGTTGTTATTCACTTTAACCACTTCAGCCCCGGAAGGGTTTCACACTTTAGGACCAGAGCACTTTTTGTGATTCGGCACTGCGTCACTTTAACTGACAATTGCGCGGTCGTGTGACGTTATACCCAAACTAAATTTGTGTCTTTTTTCCCCACAAATAGAGCTTTCTTTTGGTGGTATTTGATTACCTCTGCGTCATTTTTGATCACCGCTATAAACAAAAGAAGAGTGACAATTTTGCACAAAAAAAAACAAATTTCTTACTTTTTGCTAAAATGCAAATCCAAAAAAAAAAAAATATAAAAAAACATTTTTTTCCATCGGTTTTGGCCGATTTAGATTCTTCCTCATATTTTTGGTAAGAAAAATCACAATCGGCGTTTATTGATTGGTTTGCGATTTTTAGTGGTACTGCGATATTGCAGCAGACATGTCGGACCAGTTTGACACTTTTTTTTGGACCATTGGCATTTATACAGCGATCAGTGCTATAAAAATGCACTGATTACTGTGTAAATGCCATTGGCAGTGAAGGGGTTAACCTGCAGGGGGCGCTCTAAGGGTTAACTGTGTTCCCTGGGCGTGTTCTAACTGTGTGTGGGCTGCCCTGGCTGGGGAAAGGGGATGATCACGGCTTCCATATAGAGGAAGCCTGTGATCACCGCCCTTCCCCCTCTATGAGAGCGGAGATCCATGTTTACCTACATGGACCTCTGTTCTCTCACTGCGGGGGGCCATCGCGGGTAACTGGCGGCGATAGAGTCCGCCATACTCGCTCCCTGGCCCCCCGGACACAGTGAGTGCGTCTCCAGAGGCGCGCGCGCTCACAGCACTAGTTATCGCAGCCGCCGTCATATGACGGTGGTTTGCGATAACGAGCCACTCTGCTGCCATCAGACTGTGGTCGGCAAGTGGTTAAGGTCATCACAGAGGACAAGGGGGTGCTCTTTAGATCTGGAGGAAAAGAGATTGAGTCTCCAAATACGGAAAGTTTTCTTCACAGTAAGAGCTAATGAAAACTGGAATAGACTCTCTCAAGAGCTGGTTCTGTCCAGCTCAATAGATTGCTGGATTATTTCTTAAAAGTACATAATATAACCAGATACTAACATTTATAGGTAAAGTTGATCCAGGGAATATCTGATTTTCTCTTGGGGGATCAGGAAGGATTTTTTTTCTCTGCTAGAGCAAATTGGATCATGCTTTGCTGGTGTTTTTTGCCTTACTCTGTAGACTGTAAACTGTAGGTATAGGATTGTGTATGTAGGATTGTATATATATTTTTTTTACCTTTAATTCATTGAACTAGATGGATTTGTGTCCTTTTTCAAGTAGACTAACTAACTGTATGGAAGTGACGAAATCCCCATTGCTTCAGGGTTCTTACTAGCTAAGGGAGCGAGCTGGGACCCACCATTTGGGTCATGGCCTGCAGGTGGGATATTGGAGTTCTGGAAATGGGTTGGTGGAGACTCCTGTTTGGGGGGTCCGTAGAAGTATACAGCCACCAGATTGCTTCCTTTAGAAAGCTGAGAGACAACAAGTTGGCTTGCTGTAGCACCTAGGAGGGTGTATAGACCCCCCACTAAAAGAGTTAAGGCATGGAGGTCCCTACCCTTTGGTTCCATGGTCCACTCCTCCTATTGCTTTTTACAAAGCTGTCGCATGCTGGAGACATTGGAGGCACTATAATAGGATGTCCTTTTTAGCTTTGTTTGCCAGTGTTCAATCTCCTGAAGGCAGCAGCATAAGTAAATGTTACTGAATATTCAATTGTGTCCCTTAATGTATGCTATACTACAAGGAAACAGTTATTAATTTATATAATTTGTTCAAGAATATCAGTATTTAAATCAAGATCCAGTGTTTTCCTGTTCAAATATTTTGAAAACGCCACCAGTTTCCTTGGGGTGTACTTAATTTTTTTTAAATTTTTCCCATGTGTTTTGCATTAGCAATTGAGGCAGCAACATGGAAAGTGCAATAACTCAGAGCAGCTAACTGAAATTTGTCTTGCATTAATGTGGCTATAGTAAGTGATATCTGAATGGCTCCTGTGGGTTACTAGCTTCTTCACATCATCCTTGTTCATTGTGCTACCTTAATAGAAAAAAAAAAAAGGTTACATTTTGTCAGATCAGTTTTATTCTTGGCCTTGTTAGAAGATACAAAACCTGTTGTGTTATCCATGCAATTTTTAAGGCTGGTAATATTGTCACAAGTCTGTATTTGTATTTTTGTGTTTACTACAATGTGACTCTTCAGTTACAGTTTTTACCAGTAATTGTGATACATTTATGTAGTTTCATTCACTTCTTAAATGGCAAAGCTGGTTGATGGACAGGCTCTGACCCAAACAGTTCACGTTACACATTTCTTAATCGATGTGCTTTATCCTACAAAGTGAAATAAACGTCTGCTGAATGTGTGGAAAAAAAGAGGTTTAAAGTTTTACTCCATCCTAATTCTGTTACGATTTGCTTTGTTCACCAATCACTCTGATCCTCCTAGCAGGGGGACAAGACCCGGAGAATAAAACTGTCTGAGACTATAGATAAAAAGGCAATGAATTTTGCTTTCAAGGCAAAAGACGGTGCAGTCTATAAAAGAATGAAAACAGGAATAAAAGTACAGTATCTTTAACCTGTAGATGCATTGTACCTTTGTAAAGTTCGTACTGTATAACAAAAAAAGGAAATAACTATGATGTTCCAAAGGCTTTGTAATTGTATGACACTAGACTTTGAAAAAGGTCAGTGCTTAGAGACTGTCCAAAAACTTGACAAGAAAATAGATCAATTTATTTAGAATAGGTAGAGTTCTCATTGTTTTTATGATGACATAACAAACTTGTCATTGTGGCTTCTGTGTGAAGTGACTTTTTATATTTCTGTGTATGTCATTTTTGTTTCTTTTTATTTTTGTTACAGAGTTGCTTTTAAAACTTGGCAAAGAAGAAAATGTCAGAAGCAGCACTCCAAAGAAAAATACACGAGATACTGTACAGTACACATTGCAGAAGGTAGTTTTATCTTGCATACACTTAAAGGGAACGCCCTGATTTCCTTGTTCTGCAGAAAGTTTTAAAGGCTAAGTTCATCTTTTGGGAATAAAATAATAAATTAACATATTTCTGCAGAAAAAATGTTAGTTTATTTTTTTTTCTGCAGGACCTGCAGATCATTGCACCTGTGATGGGTAGATAGCAGATGCAATGTCAGGCTCCTGCCAACTCTCAGTACAGCTGTCTACTCGTGCCTTTGTACAGGTAGACAGTTACGAAAGAGCAGGAAAAAATCAATTAACTATAAGCCATCTGCTGCGGTGGAAGACAGCACTTGTAGCTCATTCATTCACAGATTGCTGTGAATGAAAGATGCTGCTGTGTGGGCTGCACTGTTTTCTAAAAGGGACTGCAGGGAGAGGAACCCCCGTCCACTGTCATGGGGGTGTGGAGGGAGTGGGGTTGCTGGGGCATGTTACAACTTACACCCTAAATATGGTTTTAACGTGTAACATGAAAATTATTAAATCTGCAAATCATTGCATAAGGTTGTATTATCCTTAGTTTTTTAAACTACTCATTGATGCAGACCATGTTAGATGAACACAGAGGTTGTCAGATACAGACACAGTGACAAATAGGTGTGGAGTTACACACATTTGTCAGCTTCCATTCTTGGGTGATTTTTTTTTTGGATGGGTAAAATGTTATTACATCTATGGTGCAATAAGCCACATTGACAATGACAGCTTAACCCACTTTTGGACATACTGAACTGAATGGGTTGACTGGGATGAGGGTGGTGTTTTTCATGTTATAAGCAACATGTTCAGACAATATTGGTCCTACATTTTATTTTACAAGTGATGTCATAGGTCTATGGTTTCCAACATCAGTCCTCTAGTGCTCCCCAACAGACCATCTTTTGGTGTTCTAGCAGCCATAGAACATTCAAAAAGCATCTGTCAGTGGACATTCAATACTCCATATGTAATTTAGCATACAGTTTATTTATCAATAGTAGATCATTCTCTGGTGTTTCTCTGCTCTTAAGAACTTTTTTTTCCAGAGACGATTTTAAAGAAAACCGTGAGTTGTGTGGATAAACAGTGAC
>BLSH010192370.1:238741-253528 GCA_018402905.1 Glandirana rugosa | reverse complement strand
ATCACGTCATTTAATACAATTCCATTTTTTTTTTTTTTTTTTGCAAATTTTGAACGTGTCGCTCGTTCAGTTTTACCTATCTCCGATTTAAGTGGACGTCTCTGTAGTTCCTCCTTGTTACGTACCCTAACTTTTTACTAAAAAAAAGGGTCTTCCTCTAAAACGAAAGATAAAGATCCCGTTGAGAAAGGGATTACTGAAGGAAGCACTTCAACTGGTCGCTAAACGGTTTCTCCTTAAGGACTTGTTTATCGTATACGTTCTTCACAAAGAACGTGACTACGAGACACCTGGTAAACTCTGTATCCCAAGAATCGTACACATGAAACCGTGTAAGATCTATAAACCGTATCTTATAGTCGATAGGACAGTTGTCCTTATAGTCACCTTAGAACTTACCACTCTCGTGTGATTTTTTTTTTTTTTTTTTACCTTAACATAATTTACTGCACTAGATCAGTAGTGTAGCCAGGAGGACAGATAAGTGTTCTTTTCTTTCCAGGGAGGCTTTTTTTGTTTTTTTAAGATGGAGACAGCGTTCATGGTTTTCAAAATAATTGC
The DNA here is from genome assembly GCA_018402905.1 of Glandirana rugosa. NCBI lineage: Eukaryota > Metazoa > Chordata > Amphibia > Anura > Ranidae > Glandirana > Glandirana rugosa. The sequence goes on along the minus strand of BLSH010192370.1, from coordinate 252,967 downwards.
AGATACAGTAAAAGCAGTATTTGTCTGGCTGTCTCTGGCATTCGTACTCTCCAGGTCACTGACCCAAATCCCAAAATTATGCCAAGTAAAAGTAAATCCGTGATCCTGATCTCTAAAAATTTCTAATGCCAAGATCGACATGACAGCCAAGAAGGTCAGCAATGGAAGTCTCAATATTTCCTCAGTAGACATGTTAATTATTACAAAGGAGGTCAGGGGTAAAACAAGCCTAGAGTATTATGGCAGGATTGTCATACTGATAAAATTGTCTCTAATGGATGAATGTACAATTTGTTTCCATAGTAAGAGTTTCTTATAACTTTTCTGCAGAATGACTTTTGGGACATACGGTCAAAGAAAGTAGGCCATTTAAAAAGATGTCAATTAAGAGTGAAGTGTGATACATCTGCAAAAAAAGGTATGTCGTATGTCAGAATGCTACAGCTTTTTTTTTTTTATTTCAACATCTTATTCTTCAGTAGAGTTTTTTTCAAAATACTGATTTGGCATTGGGAAAAACCTGGTTTGCTGTTTATTTTCGAGTATAAGCCTAAAACAGACTTACATTTAAAAACTGTGAGTATTAGTAATTTGCGACAGGTACAGAAGGTTCGTAAGATGTTTAACTCACTGAAGGATAGCACTGCTGCCTCCATATGTCTTGTCTTGATACTCTTACTTCTGTAGCACCAGGTTAATTTCAATTAAATTGTTACTGGAATAAAGTATTGTATAGTATTGTAATAAAGATAATAATTGGAAATTTTGTAGTATTGTAATAAAAATAATTTTTATAAATGTTCTTGTATTTAGCACGAAAAGACCATAAAAAGAAAAGATGCCCTTGCACTACTTCAACATCGTTACTGGAAAGAGTTGCATCTTTACAACACCAAGTATCTGTATTACAGAGAGGGAAACAGGCTGCCACAGCCTCTGTGAGCAAGTTGAATGAAGAAAAAATAAAACTAGCAGCTGAACTGCAGCTGGTACACCAAAGACTTCAAATCAGCAAGCAGATGGTAAAGGTAAGAAATGTTCTTTGCTTTGCGTGTAGCAGGAAAATCAGTGAAATAATTGCAGTTCTCAAATAAGACACCAACACATCAATATATTTTTTTTTTTACTCTGCATTCATCATGTCACATCTGTGTTTTTTTTTTATGCCTTTTCTGTAGTAAATGAAAAGAAAATGGACATTATTGTATACTTTTTCTAAATTATATACTTTGAGCATTTGTTTTCCTCAGAATACCTTCTCCCACCTGGTCACAATCATGTCTTCATTGCTGCATAGATTTCTTCCCTCAAGAATGTTCTAGTGGGCAGCTGTTCTGTTTATCAATGCTGCGCTGAGTCTGCAATTTTATTAGCAACCTTAGACCTCACCAATTAGTCACTTAAGTGCCATGGCTCACATTATATGCATAATCAGCATAGAGTAGGCCAGCAGGAAGTCAATATTAGGTGAAAGTGGTGTTTTTTATTTATTTATTTATTTTTTGTGTGTGTTTAAGGTTTCTAAATGGTAATATTTTCTATTTTATTTGAAATGAAAAAGACACATTATTATTGTTTAAAATGTCCACAGTTTTGGACAAGCTGCATTGTCATAAATATTTAGTATTGTCTGAATGTTTGTGTTATTCTGAAATTAGGCTGGTTCATTACTGATTCCAGTTGGTTTTTATTACTTACTGCATTTAAGAATTTGCACTGGTTGGGGGCTCATGCGTGAGATTGCCAATGACATGCTTTGAAGGTTATCCGCACCACCCACACAAAGGCCCTGCTATATTACAGCATATACAACCCGCTCCAGCGATCCTGACTTCTCCCAGTACCAGCTTCACTCGCTCCGCCTGCAGCAGTAGTCAACACCAGTATCAAGGCTATGAAAAGGCCAAAATCTATCTGAGATATGGTCATCAGACTCCCCTCTAAGATTGCGTCAGTGGGGGGCGTGGCCAAGACCGACATGTGAAGAAGACATACCTCTCAAAGCTCCGTGCTTGATCCTCCATTTGATCCTCCCCCGGCACCTTGATATCCGCGGATCCCTCCAGCACAGCTGGCCGCCGAACTGCTGCATCCTCCAGAGATCTGGATCCTCCACCGGCCCTCTGCACCAGGGGTAAGACCCGTAAGGGACAGCCCGAGATTGGCAGGCCCGGAGTCCCAAGATGGTGCTGGCACAGCCGCGGCTCTCGCACAGCGCACGCCCCGTGCGGCTGATAAGTTGAAGGAGGGGAGCTCCAAAATAACAAAGGCTAGGGTAAGGACCAACCGAGGGACATTTTATACTATGCCCAAAAGCTACCTGGCGCCACAAACACTGACAAGGGGGAGACAGCACAAAATGGCGGGACAGTGGGCCGCACAGTGCAGCTGGAATAGGGGCTGGACGTGGATGGCGGGACAGGGGACTCAGCTGCAGATTTCACCTCACCTGCCCCTTCACCGGCGAGGCCTGCAGATGCGGATGAACATCAGCCCACTTTAGCAGAAATTCTGAAAGCGATGCATGTATGTACAGCCTCAGTTAATATTCTTAAAGATCAATTCGGGGGCCTGCGTGAGGAAGTGGCGTTGATCAGGCAAGACCTCCAAAAAGTCAGGGAAAGGGTGACGGCGGTAGAGAGTAAAGTCAGCGACATTGAAGACAAGCTACCACCCATAGCGAGGGAGGCACGGGCAGGCCATCAACTCACTCAGGAGACCAATAATAGAGCGTAAGTATATGGAATATAATCACTGTTGGTCTGCCAGAGAAAACTGAGGGTAAATATCCCACCACCTTTGTTGAAAATTGGCTTGTCGAGGTCTTTGGCAGAGAGACCTTCTCCCCATTCTTTACAGTGGAGAGGGCTCATCGTACTCCAGGCCACCCGCTCCCTCAGGGAGCACCCCCGAGACCGATGCTGGCCTGTCTCCTGCACTACCGTGATAGGGAGGCGGTCCTGAGATGTGCCCGGGAACGGGCCAATGTTCTATACAATGGAGCCAGGGTGTCCTTTTACCCGGACTTCTCGGCAGAGGTGCAGAGGAGCCGAGCAAGGTTCAGGGAAGTTAAACGCCACCTAAGGGCCCTGCAATTACCCTACGCCATGCTTTACCCGGCCAAGCTACGAGTTACCGCTGAGGGACAGGCCCAGTTCTTCGAATCCGTCAAGGAGGCTTCCGCATGGCTGGACCGGAATGAACAGGCTCTCCGCCACCGCCGAGATGGAGCAGATGGGGATTGAAACAACCACTATTGCTGGACAAGTTGGGTTTGTATGGTTACCTTTGCGGAATTGAATGATGGGCCTCCTTCTTCGTTTTTTCTCTCTTCTGACTCCTGCATGAGTCATTACATCCTTTTTCTTCCATTTGGTTTTTGTGCCGGGGGGCACTATATTTTCACAAGGGCTGGAAACTCCACTGTGTATTGACTGTTTGCTTGCTCCGGTAAAGTAACTGCAACTGACCTGGTCTTAGACTGGGCAATGAAACTGTTTGTTTTTGCCCTGTTGGCAACCTCGGGCTGTCTGCCCGGTTTTTCTATTATGGCATTTTTCTTTTGTTGGGTTTACAGAGCATACACCCGTACCATGGATCTCTAAGTGTCAACTGCATTGAGGCTAAAAAGACATGCTGAGAATTGTTGCCCTTACTGGATGTGTCCAGTACCCAGTACAGTCATAAGGGATATCATGTGGACTGATGCTTTACTTGAAGGCCACCCTAATGGGTTGATGTGGTACCAGCATACCCCTAGAATGATTACCGAATTTGCACCATGGCTGAGACTCCGGTAATTTCATGGAACATTAGAGGCCTGAACTCTCCCCTCAAGCGTACAATGGTTTTTACATGTTTGAAGAAATTCTATCCTGCTATTATATGTCTACAGGAAACTCATTTAACTTCAGAGACTCTTAGCTGTTTAAAATATAGGTGGATGGGCCGTGGTTATCATTCCACTCATACCTCCTTTTCAATGGGTGTGAGTATCATGATACATGGTTCTCTTGATTATCAGGAATGTGACGCTGAGATAGACTCAGAGGGAAGATTTGTATTTTTGCACTGTCGCATTGGTCAATTGAAATATGTGTTGGCGTGTATATATATACCTCCCCCGTATAATTCGCAGGTGCTCCGGCTTTTCATAGAGTTTTTGGAGGGAAAGCTGGACCTCCCACTATTGATATTAGGGGACTTTAATAGCTGGCTGGATCCCTACCTTGACAGACACTCGGGCCCGGGAAACTCGGGCCCCCTAAGGGGGACCTCCCTGGCGTGATTGCTGCAGGAACTGGGATGGTTAGATTTATGGAGGCACCGTAACCCTACAGCGAAGCAGTTTTCTCGCTTTACGAGGGCGCACAGAACCCTTTCAAGGATCGACCTGGTGGTGGGAAACTCGGCCATGCTCCCTTTGGTCTCAGAACTCTCCTACAAACCGAGATGTATATCTGATCACTCCTACATAGTGATGCCCATTGTAGTAGCACCTCCTTCCAATCTGGCTAGGGCCCCATGGAGATTTGATGCCTTCTGGCTGAAGTTGTTTTCCTCCCATGAGAACCTAAAGAGGAGCATCCGGGCCTTCTTCTCAGACCAGCAAGATCCAGAGGCTATAATTACTGAATAGGAAGCATTCAAGGCGTACCTTAGGGGACTCTTGATTGCTGAGGTGACTAACGTTAAAAAGCGCTCTGAGGAACTGCGAGAGCAACTGGAGGCTCACGCGCATTCCCTAGAACGACAGTATGTGCATAATCCTAATACTTTGAGCCGATTGCCAGGCCTCCTTGGTCGGTCGGCATATGAGTGTGTGCTATCCTCCTCGGCTGAAAAAAGACGTTTCTTCTCTAAACTGGCATTTTTTGAGGAAGGCGAGACAACAGGCCGGTTGCTAGCGAGAATAGCAAATTCAGAACAACGCTCCCCTGCCATCGGAACAATTCAAACTGACAAAGGGACCCTTGTACACTCCCCAGATCAGATACTACAGGCCTTAGCGACATTCTATAAGAGGCTGTATCGCTCGGCCTCTGAGTATAGTACGGAGGAGCTAGATACCTATTTAGATGGTGTTCCCAAAACTCTCTAAGGCACAGCAGATAGTGCTCGACTCCCCACTCAACCTAGAGGAGATACAGTTGACAGTGGCAACTTTCCCCAATTGTAAGGCTCCTGGGGAGGACGGTCTCCCCATAGAGATTTACAAAGAATTTTCGGAGCAGCTGCTGCCTAAACTGTTAGGGGTGTTTAATGCGGTAAGGGAAAGGCATACTTTACCTCCATCTATGACGAAGGCCAATATTGTGTTAATTCTGAAGCCAGGAAAGGACCCCGTTGATCCAGGGGCATACAGGCCCATATCCTTATTACAAAATGACATTAAGATACTAGCGAAGGTCCTGGCCCTTAGGCTTAATAAGGTTATTACATCTATTATTCACCCAGACCAGGCTGGGTTTATGCCGAACAAGTCCACCGCGGTCAACCTGAGGAGACTTTTTCTTAATATGCAGTCTAAGGCGGATAATATTGGTAACAGGGCACTACTTTTCCGAGACGCAATGAAGGCCTTTGATAGCATAGAATGGCTGTATCTCTGGGAGGTACTGAAGAGGTTTGGGTTTGGGGAGGTGTTTATCTCTTGGGTGAGCCTGCTCTACTGCCATCCCCAGGCAGCTATACGTGAATCGGGGAGGGTGTCCCCATTCTTCGACCTGCGGAGGGGCACTAGGCAGGGGTGCCCTTTGTCGCCCCTGCTGTTTGCCCTTGCCATAGAACCTCTTGCAATACAGATTAGGAATAACCCGGGCATCACTGGTTTCTGCTATGGCAACAGGCAGGAAAAAGTGCTGTTATACGCAGACGATACGCTGATCTTGCTAGGGGATATGGATCGGTCACTGGAGGAGACAATGATGACTATCTCTGAGTTTGGGAGGTTTTCAGGCCTCCAGATTAACTGGACCAAATCAGCCCTGATGCCAATAGACGGCACTCACCCGAACCGTGGCGAGATGGTAGGAGACATACCGCTGGCAACGACCTTTAGGTGTCTGGGAATATGGGTATCTCCATGTATAGGTGATTATGGTAAGATAAATAAATTTCCCATTATTTGAAAAAATTTAGAGATGGGGTAAAAATCTGGAACTCCTTATGTATTTCAGTAGTGGGCCGGGTGAATCTAATTAAAACAATTCTCATGCCTCAACTACTATATATATGCTGCACAATTCACCTATAGTAGTTCCGCTAAAAGCCTTTAGAGAAGTAAATGCCATATTCCGCATGTTAATATGGAAAAACCGCCCCCCTAGAATATAACTGGAGCACCTACAAAGGGCAAAGGAGGATGGAGGCCTTGCACTCCCGAATCCTTGGCTCTACTATCTTGTGTCGCAAATGCAACACTTGATAGGTATGATGTATGCTGACATAGATGGAGGCAGAGTCCCCGGCTCGGTGGAACATGTCATGCTTCACACGGTAGGCGGCTGTTGGGTCCCGGCTGCTTTGGAAGCATTGACATTGGGAAAACACCAGAAAACTGGACCCACTTACAATCTAATACAAAAAGTCTGGAACAAAACCAAATATCTACAGGGAGAGAAAGGATTCACTGAATATTCCCCGATATGGTCTAATGATACTTATCTGGAGCTGGCTAAGCTTCAGCACGGTGCTAGGTGGAAAAAGTATGGCATTGTTTACCTGAAACATATTTTCCACAATGGAGTGTTCAGATCGTTTGAGGCTCTGAAAGAGACCTATGGTTTACCTTCTTCAATGCATTTCTATTATTGGCAGCTGAGACATGCAGTTATGGCCCAGAGTAGAACCTCTGACTGGGACATGGTTTCCGTGCCACTACTTAACTTACTGAAGGCAGCAGACACCTCCAGGGGCTTTATTTTGCAAAGCTACAACATATTGCTTCAACTGTTCCTTCAACATCACCCTTTGAGAGTGAAGGCTAAGTGGGAGGAAGATGTTGGGGCATTGGATGAGGATCAGTGGGCAGAGGCTTTGGAGGCGGTAGCTAAATGTTCCCTAAATGCAGCCTAGAGGTTGACTCAGTTATATACCTAAGAGTGTACTATACCCCGCATAAAGTACACCAGATGGGACTACTCCCCACTCAAGTATGTACCAGGTGTAAGCGGGACCATGGGAGTCTGATTCGCCTGCTGTGGCGCTGTCCAAAGCTGCATACATATTGGGGGGGTGTGGTAGATACCCTGAACCGGGTGTTTCGGGTGTCGATCGCACTAGACCCCAGACTATGCATCCTGAACCTCCTTGATGAGTTGGAGTGGGAAAACCACACTAGGGAAGTAATCACTCGAACGCTTTTTGTGGCCCGTAAACTGATAATGACCCACTGGAAATCTGAGACCACTCCCACGGTTGGGGAGTGGGTAGCTGCGGTAGGAAATGCAATATGTTTGGAAAAAATAATATATCAACATAGGGGTAGCTCCCAAAAATATGAGAAACTTTGGGGTCCTTGGCTAGCAGTGCCGGGGCTTGCCCCGAAGGATCTAATCATGGATAGACTGCTGGGTACACAGGAGGGATAGTGATATAGTGCCTGACTGCACTGACGGGGCAGCGACTGAAAAATTTAGGATTTTTTTGTATATACAGGCGGTCCCCTAGTTACAAACATCCGACTTACGAACGACTCCTACTTACAAACAGAGGGAGACAACAGGAAGTGAGAGAAAATCTACCCCTAGGAAGGGAAATTCACTCCTGTAAGGGTTATTATGGGAAAAAGATGTCTCCACTGATGCTTTATCACCAAGGTTTGTTTCCACAACAACCCAAAATTTTCAAAATCCCATTATCATTGGGACAGGAAGGGAGGTGAAATCTTCTGAACAGAAACATAGACAGCAAAACAAACATTACAGGGGTGATAACCTTTCCCTATGCTATCCAAAAAGCTTAAAAATAGTTTCTTTGGCTGAAGCTACACATGTACCTGTTCCGACTTACAAACAAATTCAACTTAAGAACAAACCTACAGTCCTTATCTTCTTTGTAACCCGGGGACCGCCTGTATGTATCTTTATGGATGTAGATACAATAAACACATACATGTCAACTTTGCAATGTGGTTGTGGAACTTGAAATGTAATTTTCTCTTCCGTTCACTGACAGACGCAGCCTTCTTATGACACATGGGGTTATGCTCATCCTACTAGGAGTAGCCTAGGCAAAACAAACAAAAGCATAGGTTGGCCCCTCCCAGGGGGCCGTCCTCACCTTAGCATATAATCCCCTGCTCTGTACAGCACATCAGTTTTTATTTGCCTAGTGCAAGGAGTAGACCTGGTTCCCTATGGGATCGGCGGTCTCCTGAAGATACATCTAAGGAAGACTGCTATCAAGAAGCTGGCTGGTGGTATAGAGGATATCTCGAATCCTAATCTTTCCCCAGTCCGGCTGACACTATGCGAGCACCCTTAGGGGGGCCCACCGCATAGCGCCTGTTCCGTGCGGGCGGCCAGTGGCTAAAACCCACTAGGGCCCAGTGACTGGTTTGCCTGTCCAGTGGCCTGGCCAGCAGCATGCCTCCTTGCGGGGAGGTAGGTCTGCTCCAGGTGGCTACCCACTGCGCCCGTCGGATTGGTGAGTGGACCCCTCTCCCGCTCTAGGGGCATGGAGAGTGGGCACCTGGGCAGCTCTGTGGTGGCCAGCTGGTGGGGGTCCATTAGAGGCCTTCCCCCCACTCCCCCTCCTCCCTCCATCCCCCGCAGGCACCTTTGCACTAACCGTTGGAATCTGCACCGAACGTCCGGAGCACTGTGTCAGGCGGGTCGTCGCCATTGGATTTTGGAGCACCGCTCGTTCGTGGCCGACCGCACGTGTGTAATGGCAGCGTCCATTGTTTGAGAACCATGTGGTTTCCAGCCTGCTCTCTGGCGGCCCCCAGTGGTTGGTTGGGAGAATTGCAGTCCTTGTGCAGGAAGTGCTTAAAAACGGAAGTGGGCTTCCGGTTTGCGCTTGGACAGCGTGGCTGACACACAGTAACAAGCTCCTGGCGTGCAGTAGTTCGTAGGCATTGCTCTTTCACTTGGAGTGCTGAGACATCAAACAGCAAGTATAGCTGGCGCTTCCTGGGTGCCGGTAGCGGTGGGTGTAATCCGCCCGGGTCTCCCTGGCTAATTTATGGGGTAGAGGTGGTGGTTACACAGCGGGGGTGCCGGGCTGAGATGTCAGAGGCCCGCAATACTATGGCAGGGGTACCTGCAGATCTACAGTCCACCCCAGGAACATTTGTGTCCTTGGAACAGCTGAGGGCGGTGTTTGGGGAGTTCTTTCCCCGGGCAGGGGTGCCCGTTCCGAGGGGCCCCCAAAAGCACCCACCCCCCCTCTTTCCTCAGGGGAGGATTCAGATCTAGAAAGTGCCTCAATGGTCACACCTGTGGATCTTTCAGAGGGTGAGCGAAGAGGATCAGGAGGCTCCTAGTTCGCGGGATAAAGCGATAGTGGAAGCACTGATCACTGATATTCGCGATTCTATGCGACTGGACCAAACAGGGGAGTCGCATGAGTCCGTATATGTTTGTGGACCGCTTAGACCCCCTAGGTCACCTAGGGCTTACCCTTATGATCAGGTGTTTGAACAGGCAGTGTTCAAGGAATGGCGTAGGCCACCAAGTTCCTTGGCTTTGCCTAAAAGCTTTGCTGTTCGCTACCCTTTTGAGGAAAGCTTTACTAAGAGATGGGCTTCCCCGGTGGTGGACCCTGCTGTGGCTCGTGTGAATAAGGCAACCACCATCCCCTTGGAGGGGTCACCATCCTTTAAGGAGGCGGCCGATCGCCGCACAGAGACAGTGTCTAAAGCACTATTCTTGTTGGCTGGGTCAGCCATGCAGCCGGCACTAGCAACGGCTATGGTGGCACAGTCTCTTCGTGATCACACTGCCGCACTGCGCACTAGTTTATCGAGTGAATGTGCACAGGCTGAAGTACAGCGGATGCAACATTTGGAAGAAGGTCTCCGCTACATATGCCATGCTGCTTTGGATCTTCTCCCCATATTGTCAAAAATGTCTGTTTTTTCAATTGTTATCAGGCGGGTGCTGTGGCTCCGCTCTTGGTCGGGCGACCAGGCTTCAAAGAAAGCTCTGGCAGACCTGCCCTTTCAGGGAGGGCATCTGTTTGGCCCACAGTTGGATAAAATTATTAAGGATTTCACGGGAGGGAAGAGTACTTTCCTTCCAGAGCCGAAGTGACGAGATCGTCGTCGTAGGCAGGGTCCTGTCTCTTCTGGTCAGAAGAAGTTTTTTCGGGCGCCCGGCCCAGCGGGCAAGGCCGGGAAGGCGTTCACGGGCCACAGCAAGAGGCCCTGGCAGCGTAAGACCGAAAAAGCGGAGGACAAGTCTGCCTCCGCATGATGGATTGCCCCCATCCGCCTCACGGGTGGGGGGCCGGTTTCTGGGGGTGGCAAGCAGCTCTCTGCCCCCAGAAAAGTCCTTACCCTCAAACTTGAGGCTCCTGCAGGAGCGTCGGGAGGCGCTTCTAGGCGCCGGTCAGGCGCTCAGCAGACAGAAGTCATCATTAACGCTGGCTTGCCGGCTGGAGTACTTGGGTCTGATTCCGGACACGGTACAGGCAGGGGTGTTCCTAACACCGAGCAAGCTTCTAACGATTCAGGCTGGGCGAACCCTGTGATCGCGCCAGTGGTTCTCCTTATGGTTCTGTATACGGGTGTTGGGGCTCAGGGTGTCGACTTGTGAAGCGATACCTTACGCCCAGAGCACTCGGCTCCTGCGGAGGGCAATTTTGTCGTGGTGGGACAAATCTCCTCTATCCCTGGACAGGCCGATCAGGTCGGAGCGTTAGTCCATTGGTTTGGGGGATTCAGGTTCCGGCCCCAAAGGGGGGAAGAAGTTTTTCTCCCCTCAATTGGTCGACGTAGGTACCAGAACTGAGAGCGATCAGGCTTTGCCTGTCCCGTTGGACAGTAAAGCTGTGCCGCCCGGTTCTGGTTCAGTCGGTCAATGCCACGGAGGTGGCGTAGGTAAACCATCAGGGCGGAACAAGAAGCACAGCAACAGCCGCGGAGGCGGCTCTGAATCTTCGGGGGGCAGTGCTTCACAGGCATCGGGGTCAGTGTTGGTTGTTGTACATTTTTCCTCCTCTAAAGGCTCTACCGCGGATTGTACGCGGGGTAGAGGCGGGGGGAATCCCAACAATCCTGGTAGCTCCAGATTGGCCCCGGCATCCTTGGTACGCCAACGTAGTATGGATGGTGGCAGAGGTTCCGTGGCGTCTTCCACTTCACGGGGACCTACTGTTTCAGGGGCCCATCTGGCACCCTGCTTTACCCTCTCTGGCTTTGACGGTCTAGCTATTGAGTCCCAGGTATTGAGGGATAGGGGTGTCTCTGACTCCGTAATCCCTACTATGATAAAAGCACGTAAGAGTGCCTCACGTAAGATTTATCATAGGACCTGGAAGGCCTATATTTCCTGGTGCGAGGCAGGGGGTTGGAACCCCCGCTCTTATAGAGTATCCAGAGTACTGTCATTTTTAAAGAAAGGACTGGACAAGAACCTGGCGTTAAGCACGCTTAAGGGTCAGATTTCGGCCCTGGCGGTTCTTTTTCAACGGCCCTTGGCGTCTCATTCGCTGATCCGTACATTCGTACAGGGGGTACGTCATGTGGCTCCTCGGATACGGTCGCCGTTGGCACCGTGGGATTTGAATCTGTTGCTTTCTGTGTTGCAGAAGCCACTATATGAAAGGATTAGGGACATTGCCTTACAGTTATTGTCGCAGAAGGTGGCCTTTTTGGTAGCTATCACATCCGCCAGGCGGGTGTCGGAATTAGCAGCATTATCCTGCAGGTCACCTTACTTGGTCCTCCATAAGGACAAGGCAGTTCTGCGGCCTTCCCCTTCGTTTCTTCTGAAGGTGGTTTCTTCCTTTCATTTAAATGAGGATATTGTTCTCCCCTCATTGTGCCCGCACCCGTCACATCCCAAAGAAGTTGAGCTGCATTCTTTGGATGTGGTGAGGGCCTTGCGGGTGTATTTAAGTTCTACAGCTTCCTTTCGGAAGTCTGATTCTTTATTTTTGCTGACGGAAGGGTCGCGCAAAGGTATGGCGGCCTCGTCAGCTTCCGTGTCTCGTTGAATACGGAAGACCGTGACTCATGCATATGAGATTCGGGGCAAGGTTCCCCCGTTTCCAGTCACGGCTCGTTCCACCAGGGCAGTTAGTACTTCCTGGGCGTTTAGACACCAAGCCTCGGGGTCTCAGGTGTGCAAGGCAGCTACTTGGGCCTCAGTGCACACGAATACTAAGTTTTACAAAACTTATGTTTCGGCATCCTCGGATGCTGCTTTTGGCCGCAAGGTATTACAAGCGGCAGTATAGGCGCGGTTAGCTCCGCCTGAGAGGGCGTTTTTGTGTTGGGTACAGTTGTTATGGTTTTGCCCACCCCTCTTGATTGGCACAGCTTTGGGACGTCCCCATGTGTCATAAGAAGGCTGCGTCTGTCAGTAAACAGAAGAGAAAAAGGGATTTTTTGCATAACTTACCGTAAAATCCTTTTCTCTGAGTTCACTGACAGATGCAGCACCCACCCCTCTGCGTTGGTTTTGTACGGCTTGTTACGAACTGATGTGCTGTACAGAGCAGGGGGATTATATGCTAAGGTGAGGACGGCCCCCTGGGAGGGGCCAACCTACACTTTTTTTTGTTTTACCTAGGCTACTCCTAGTAGGATGAGCATAACCCCATGTGTCATAAGAAGGCTGCATCTGTCAGTGAACTCAGAGAAAAGGATTTTACGGTAAGTTATACAAAAAATCCCTTTATTTCTCTTTGCTTGATGATTGCTTTTTGACACTTAAGATGTTATTGTCATGATTTGGAATGTGTAAATGCTCAATAAAAACCTTTCTGGATAAAAAAAAAAGATTGCGTCAGTGGCCACTTCTCCTGCATCTCCCAGCCTGTCAGCTCCCAAACACACTGAGGATTTATGCCACTTTCTTCTGTGGGTGACAGCTCACAGGTTCAATACCAGTAACAGCTCCTATAGAAAATCAATTTCATACCGCAGAAGACTTTACAGTCCACCCCCTGCCAGATTATTGACTGCCTCTTTAAAGAAATTAGAGATATTGGACAACATACAAGAAATCTGGAAGACAAGATGGAGCACTTTGGTTCAGTGCTGGAAGAACAAATCCGGGAAGTAGCTGATGTGTGACATACAAACAACATACTCACATCTTGCTTGGAGGATGCTGAGAATAGATCTTGCTGCTCCAACCTGCAAATAAATACAGGGTCTTCCCAAACATATCACAAACTTTCATTCAGTGGTCACTGCACTCTTTCCAGAGCTGGCACCCTCTATCCTCCTTGAGTGCATAGAAATGTATAGGGTCCACAGCGCCTCACCCATAGAACATCAGACAGCCCACCAGGAGGCATAGTTTACATGCACTCTTTTTGCTTTAACCACTTGACCTCTGAAAGATTTACCCCCCTTCATGACCAGGTCATTTTTTTGGGATACGGCACTGCCTTACTTTAACTGACAATTGCGCAGTCCTGTGACGCTGTACCTAAACAAAATGTATGTCCCCCCCCACAAATAGAACTTTCTATTGGTGGTATTTGATCACCTCTGTGTTTTATTTTTTGCGCTATAAGCAAAAGAAGACTGACCAATTTGGAAAAATAAAACTTTATTTTACTTTCTGCTATGAAACATATCCAATAAAAAAATCGAAAAAATTGAATTTCATCAATTCAGGCCAAAATGTATTCTGCTACATATTTTTGGTAAAAAAATAAGCGTATATCGATTGGTTGCCGCAAAAGTTATAGTGCCTACAAAACTATAGGATATTTTATTTTTTACTAGTAAAGGCTGTGATCAGCTGGTTGGTGCGCACACACCCACAGACCTGGAAGTGCAGGGTCACGTACTAGGTACATGATCCTGCGCAGCAGAGCCACCTTTCCACTGTACATATACAGTATATGGTCGGCAAGCAGTTAAAGAAGCCCTCCTTTAAATTGCTAGAGACTCTCAGACCCTATCTTTTCGAGGATATAATTATTTGCTGTACCAAGATCTCGGGGGGGGGGGGGGGGGGGGGGGGGGGGGGGGGGGGGGGGGGGGGGGGGGGGGGGGGGGGGGGGGGGGGGGGGGGGGGGGGGGGGGGGGGGGGGGGG
>BLSH010192370.1:209453-238731 GCA_018402905.1 Glandirana rugosa | reverse complement strand
TTTTTCCATCATAAAATGGATGCACATTTGTCTCAATGTTACGAATGTGGAACCATACATATCGTGGGTCCAATTAATACTTTTTAGCCACAAGATCCACTGTAGATGGGGCTTCCCTTTTATTCTCCTTTTTTTTTCTTACTGAGGGAATCAATATAGTGGTTCAGCACTGGAAGAAATCCAAGACCACCTGGAACCCATTCAACTGTACTCTTCAGACCTGGACCCTCTCTCAAAGGGACACAACTGTTAACTCTCAAGGACACCATCACCAGATCCAGAACACATTGTAACGCTCTTTAACCATTAGGCAAACCCCTGCACCATGAGGGAGAAGATTCAGCAACTTCCAGATCAGTCGTATTTGGGATTAACCTGGGTGCTATACATACCAAGGTGTAAGCATTGTAACTCTGTTTACACGTAGGTAAAATACTACCTTTTTATAGTGCAAAATGCCCAATTGCAAAATGCCCAATTGTCTTTGCAATGAAAATCCTCAACTTGAAATGTTGTGATTTTATGTTACTTATTTCTGATCTATTTCTAGCATTACCACATCACATATCTTGTTCAAATGGATATTGCTCTTGGGTGAGATCAGTGTTTACTAGCTCTTCTATTCTTTTCAGGTTTATTGTAGGGTGATGCGTTTGCCATTTTTATAGTTCTAACATCTGCCGAGGTTTTTCAATATGTCCCTCCCTACGTGAAGTGGTAATGCTGAACTCTTTTTAAGTCTGTAAAAACCTGATCTTCTTTAAGTTGCATTCATTTCCATATGATTTTTGTCTTTATTGCCTGTTTGCAAGTGGCAGTCAATGCAACCTCCCTTTCTACTTCCTCCCCTTACTCAAGCCCCCTTTTGGTGAGAAAGTACACTCTAGTACCAGAGTGGTGTTCTGTATTTTCGCTTCCCACGTTAAATTGTTGTGTTGCGATCACTGTTGATTAACCTGTATGTGAGCATTGCTCTGAGTCCTTAACAATCCATTTTCCATACCACATTTTGCAAACTTTTCTTTCTACTTTAATTCCCCTTCTCCCCACTGGATGTGACTATACATTATACAGTATTCTCAACCACACAATTCCTTTTCTAGGATCAACCACATTTTTAATGTCAATACCATGCTTTCAGAGCAGCACAAATACTTGGAGTAACATTTGTAGAAGTTTATATGGATAGAATTTAGCAGGTAAGTGTGTAAGCATTTTCCAGGTACCTGGTGTTGCTCAATGTTGCTCCATAGAGATATCAACAGGTAAACTAGTCTTTCGGTTGTGTTAATATAGTGGCTGTATGATAGTCTTGTAAGTCTGTATGACCCAGACCTTCCACTATTCTGAATTTGACTAATCTGCTAAATGAGCTTCTTGCTTTTTTTGCCCTGCCACAAGAATCTGTTTAAAGATGAACGTAAGGAAGCAAAATAGAATTTAGAGGGTAGTATAGGTAATGTTTGAAATATATACAGTAGTTGAGGTAGTATTTGCATCTTGGAATGATTTTAACAGGCGTAAGCCCTTATAATAGAGAGTTAATTACATGGGTATAACCTTCCTTATAGGTAACGAGTTGGTTAGGTAGCCCCATTTGTAATTAATTTGTGATTCCTTAATGCTTCTATGATGTTATTGAGATTCTTTTGCGTTTATAATGTATATTGCGAAAGATCTGCAAAAAATTGGAGAGCAGTGTTGAAAGTAAGGTTGCATTTCGTATTTTAAGCATAAGCTGCTTCTTTACATAGAAGAAATGTATCTGGACTAATACATCCCTCGGTACCTGCTTCAGTAAGTGGGAGGGTCTAGGCAGGCAGCGGATTCTGTCAGTGATCAATTCAGAGGGGTTCAGTTCAGGAAGTAAAGTAATAAGCAAATCAGTAGCACATTTCCGCAGCTCTGGCTGTTGACCTATTTGAGGGATTTTTAACATTATTGCGCCTGGATCTTTACTCAAGATCTGCTAATTTTGCTTTCATCCAGAAATGCTCATGCTCATCATGAGTATCAACCAGATCATTAATGGTAGAAGCATCTCCTCCCATTCTTTTTTCAATATGATCAAATCTATCACCATTGACATGTATTTCAGAGCTGAATGTCTGCATGCAGGTCATCATATCAGCATGAAGTGTGCTTCTGTGGAAGTTTAGCGTATCTTTTAATGTTGTAGCCAATACAGGTTGCTTTAATGTGGGGAAAGAGTTAATGGAGTTCAGAAGATCTCTAATATGTTTTTGGGAGCTATGGATAGAGCTCACCTCACATTGTTGATCAAACTGCTCATCCATGCTGAAACTTCCTGAGAGTGGAGTTTGAGAACTGGAAGGCTTTAAGATTGATGCAGTACTTCTGTGTGGAGATCTTTGTGCCTAGAGAGGGAGGAGGGGGTGGTGAGTGGTAGCCTGGTGGGGAGAAGGAGATGCTGGTGCCATCTTACTTATACCACTGGTGCTGTGATGTGAAGAAGACTGTCAGTTTGTGTGGTTGATGCCCCTCTTTCCTCTTTCCGGTCATGGTGTGGACAGGTCGAGGAGACAAACTGCCCTGTGTACTGGCAGTGCCCTATAAACCTGTGAGCTGCTTCAGATCCCTGCCTGCCACTGGATCTCTGGATTCATGCAGCCACCTTGGCTGGTTGCTAGCCATGCTACACCCCCCCGCCTCAATCAACCACATTTTTATTTCACAAGCCTCCATTCTGCTTGTCCTACATTCAAATATACACAATGTTTCTTGGATGGATCATAGTGCAGTCCTATTTTACTTATCCTCCCTCTTGATAAGCTCCTCATATCATTCTTGGTCACAAGACTGCTATATACTGCTGATGAGAAAAGGTATTTAGAAGTTTTTACCAAAATAATAGCATATCCATGTTCTGTGTACTGTGGGAGACCAGATATAGTGAATGCAGGGTCCTGGCCTTTCCAAAAATAGCTTTAAACTTGTTCTTCACTTCCTGACAGCAAAAGCAAAATTGCAAAAGCCTGGAAACCATCTAATTTCTAACCAAAACCAGAATTCACTATTATAAGGGTTATGCTACAAGAGAAAATTGAAGCCAAATGGACTGACAATTCTAGAAAAGTTCCTGGCTATCTGGCACCCCTGGAGCTGTAAACCCTACTCTCTTCCTTTTCCCCTTCCCTCATCCATTTGGCCCATGCCATTTCTATTCTGCCCCCTCATGTGGTGGACAATGATCACATCTATAAAATCTCATTAGCAATAGGTCCACCATCCAACTAGTTTAACATCCTGAGTGATACTCATTATTCTTCTTGCACTACCTTGTAGGTAATTATTGTTTTTCTGTATTATCTTTTATGTCCTCCTTGATAAGTCTTTAATATCAGCGATACCATTTTACTGTTTATATTCTTTCTGTTGAATCTTGAGATGTCTATGTCATCCTTTTAATTATTGATTTCTTGTCAATTTGTATCTATTACTTTGTAAAAACGTAATAAAAAAAAATGAAGAAGAATTTGCATTATTTATTAAATAGCCCTACATAGTTTCCTACAGTGACGGATCCCTGCTGAGGGTGGTTTTTAGTGGCCTCCTTGGGTCTATTCCTGACTGTGCCATTTGTTATAGACCCAGGGTGCACCTTGTATGTGGCATTTCTTCTGCCCAGCAAAATTCTCTGGCCTGACTGTTAGTGACAGCTGCGTCCTGCTCTGTATTGCAGGAGCTCAGACATAATCTACAAAGCAGATTTTAATCAGCTAACATTGTTTACAGTCTACATTTACACATTGTTTTTATTTATTTTTTTATTTATCTGTACCATTGAAAAGTATTTTTTTTTCTGTGCTTTTACAATTTGTTTTGTTCACAGATTTATATAGCATCACATAAAAAAAAAAATAAACAATATTGGAAAATACTTATTTCACGTAGATAGTTTTGTCATACTTTGTACTAGAAAAATAATTTTCACCCTATTTTAAATAAGCGTTCGTTTGGTGACATGACACTTTTACTGCAGTGAGCCACTTTGCAAAGTTTAAATTGGACCTTTCCTCCCCTTCCACTTCCTGGTTTAGCAAGGCACTGGTTATGTAACCTTGGGATCGATGCTGCATCCTGGGATGTTTTTGTCACATGTTCCAGAGCCAGAGTTCTCGACAGAGTTCCAGGAAATAAATGGAGATGGATTCACTTAACCTTATGGAAAATGCCCAACATGAGAAGGATAGGGAGGAATAGAAAAATGAGGTATGCAAAGTGTAAAAAAAACACAATTCTTTTTAAAGTGTTATGTTATGTTTTTTTTAATTAAAATAACAAACATATTTCTACTTATCTGCTCTGTGCAGTGGTATTGCATAGAGTGGCCTCAATCCTCTTCTTTTGGGGTCCCTGACAGTGAACTTGACTCCTCCTCTTCTTTTGAGGGACTACCATAGCCAGCCATGCTCCATAGACTTACACAGCGGGACTTAGGCCCGCCCCCCACTTCCTCGTTACTACATCCTATTGACAGCAGCAAGCGCCAATGGCTCCTGCTACTGCTCAAATGCTGTGTGAAGAGGAAGTATGGGGAGAAAAGATGCAACCGCGCACAGAGCTAATCTCGTCTCCCCTTTCTTCCCCTTCACTCAGGGAAGGGGGGGTGGCGCAGGGACACTGTAAACGTTTTTTACCTTAATGCAAACAATGGATTAAGGTAAACAATGTTTTTAGGTTTAGTAACACTTTAAGTATCTGTTTCTAGATTGTGATTACAAAACATTTTGAGTTCTTAAGTGCCGGCTCACACAGGGGCGGCTTCAAAGTCGCCCGATTCTCGTCCGACTTTGAAGCCGCCCCATACAGTACGACTTCAGCACTGCATGAAACCTACTTCAGTATAGAAGTCAATGCAAGTCTCTCTGAACTCGCCCCAGAAAGATAAAGGAAAAACTTTTTCTAAGTCGGAGTGGCTTGAGTCGCTCCTATTAGAACGGTTCCATTGTACTGCATGGAGCGCAACTTAGGCCACACTTGTTGACAATTAGGCCTCATACACACGGGCGTTATTAACGCCGCGTTTTTGAGCTGTTTTTACAGCTTAAGAATGCCACACCATGTTATTCTAAGGCCTCATACACGCATTGAAGTTTTTGAGCTGTAGATGGCGTTGGCATTCTTAAGCTGTAAAAAGGACCCAGGACCTGCGCATTCCGAAGCTGCAGTATTAGAGCGTTTCTGACACTGAGCCGGCAAAATGCTCAAAAACGTGGCTTAAAGCGGTAGTAAACCCCCAAAGCTGTTTTTACCTACAGCTAAGCCTATAATAAGGCTTACCTGTAGGTAAAAAGAATATCTCCTAAACCTGCATGGTTTAGGAGATATTCGCCCTGCATGCAGCCGCTGACATTAGCGGCGCATGCGCTCTGATGATCCGGCTGAGGCGGCCGGCAACTCAGAGCTGGCTGCCGGAGCGAAGAGCTCCCGCGTGCATGTGCGGGAGTGACGTCACGCGGCTCCGGCCACTCACAGCGCCGGAGCCGCATACCCGGAAGAAAGAAGAGGACCAACATGTCAGCGTCCTTAGCGCTGACCGACTCGGGCATCGGGGGCCTCGTTCTAAGGTAAGTATTTCATAATATGTTAGTATGCGATGCATACTAACATATTATGCTATTGTCTTGCAGGATTTTTTTTAATTTTTTTTTTTGGCAGCGGGTTTACTACCGCTTTAACGTTATATACATAGCGTTAAGCCTCACCAGGCGTTTCTCCGTCTCTATTCAAAATCAATGGCTCCCTATGGGAGCCCATTGATTTGAATAGACGTTGCACCAGAAGTCGGATCATGATGGAAAATGTTTGCATGGGGTTCCCCCCCAAGAGGTACCAGACCCTTCGGTCTGGTATGGATTTTAAGGACAACCCCCACGCCGAAAAAAACGGCATGGGGTCCTCCCCAAAATCCATACCAGACCCTTATCCGAGCACGCAGCCTGGCAGGCTAGGAAAGGGGGTGGGGACGAGCGAGGGTCCCCCCTGGACTGTACCAGGCCATATGCCCTCAACATGGGGGGTGGGTACTTTGGGACAGGGGGGCTGCGCCCCCACCCCAAAGCACCTTGTTCCCATGTTGATGAGGACAAGAGCCTCTTCCTGACAACCCTGGCCATTGGTTGTCGGGATCTGCGTTCAGGGGGCTTATCGGAATCTGGAAGCCTCCTTTTACAAGGGGGCCACCAGATCCCAGCCCCCCACCCTATGCGAATGAGTATGGGGTCTTCTGTCTTCTGCTCTTTTGCCACTGTCTCCTCTGCTGTCTTCTCCCTCTCTTTTCTGGAGATGTTGACTCGTCATTCTCTCCCACTCGAATGCCAGGTCTGTACTGTGCCGTTGCCTTATATTGGCATGGAGCGGGGCCACCTTCTGACGTCATCCAGAGGCCCGCCCACTTATGATGTCACAACCTGGAGAGGGGAATTGTTGTCATAAGTGGGCGGGCCTCTGGATGACATCAGCGGGTGGCTCCTGCCCCATGCCCAATATAAGGCAACAGCGCAGTACGGGCCCGGCATTCGAGTGGGAGAGAGTGAGGAGTCAAAATCTCCAGAAGAGAGAGGGAGAAGACAGCGGATTTTGGGGGGACCCCACACTGTTTTTTCGGTGTGGGGGTTGCCCTTAAAATCCATACCAGACCGAAGGATCTGGTGCCTCTTGGGGGGGGGGACAACGCAAAAATTTTTCTTTAATTCAAGACCCTCTGCACACAAGTCGCGCTGCAAGTCGGATCATCATGATCCCATAGGGAACCATTGATTATGAATAGAGGCAGAGAAAAGCCGCTAAAATCGATGTGCACTGACGTCAATGCAAAATGCGCACTAACGTCAATGTAAAACGCTGATAAAATTGCGGTTTTAACGTGGCTTTTTTCCTGGCGTCGGTATTGACGTTACAGCTTGTTTTTCAGTAGGCCCGTGTGTATGGGGCTTTACACATCAATGTTGGAGAGAATTGTTCAGGCTTCCAATCTATGCATTTAGGGTTCACTGAGACATACATAAGCTGAATTACTGGGGTAAGTTGCCCAGAATTGGAAACTGGTCAGGATCCAGGGTATGCTTAATCCACCATTGGTTACTTGAATATTTGATGAAATGCAACCTTTGGGCATGTATCATACACAAGTCATGATTTGTATCATAACTGCTGAAGCATAAGTGCATTATACAATAGCAAGTGAATACTGGTCTAATGTGTGTCTTGCTAAAAAATCCTTTTCATATCAGAAGTGTTCATTTAATTTCCCATTATAAGTTGTTCTATCTTACATGTATGGTTTTGTTTAATATATAAAATGGGACTTGTATAGAATGGAACTTACTTAAACATATTTTACTGTGCTATAGGGAATAGACCTTTCCATGGTCCACGGCACACTTGTTAATTTGTAACAGCATACGCTTCCTTCATATCCAAATCTCTCAATGATCCCCACAAGATAGTTTTGTTGGCAGAAACTGGAATACTACAGACAGAGACAGATGTTTTTGCAGTCCGTACTTTTTAATCCACTAAAAGTCCCAGTGGGTAAAATCACATGTAGATGAGAGCTTTATAAATATTGCATAAGTTTTGAAGCATATTTTGTAGTTTATTCAGCCTGACTGATGGCCAGCATCTGGTACCTAATATCCTTCAGTTCTACTTTTCTGATTTTGTTGCGATTTATTTGTCATCACAGGAATTGCACTTGTGTGTGTTTTACATATTACTGTTAGCAGCAGGCTGGAAAACAAGGCACACTAAAGTTGCCTTCCCAGAGAACCACCAGTCCAGTGCTAAAGGCTACTGGGTTTTTCTGTATTTGAGCACATAAGCAGGAGTTGAAATACATTTCAGAGAATATAGAATAAGAATAAGCATGTGCATCTTACCTTTCTGAGGTGATGAAGGTGAGTTAGGCACCTCTGGTCTAGTGAATTGGTATTGGGGTCCTTGAAGAGGTACCGGTAATTAGAAAGTGGTAAAAAAAAGAGACCCCCCTCTAATTTTAAAAGAATTTGCAAAAAATCCATTAGGGATCACCTGTCATGTTCAGCTTCTCCTTATTCTGTTATTGTTCACTATAAGGTACTAAAGCATAGGATCCTAAGAGATCCCCAAACACTAATTCATTTATTTGAATGGAAACATTTGTGATAAATACTTTTGCAAACGGTTTCCACTTATACTGACCTAAACAAAAGTTTTACCAGATTCTGTTTAACAGCCAATTTGTATTTTGCAAACAGTAAAAAAAAAAACAATTATGTGCTAATACTGTATCATAGGGGAAATAATCAGGCTTTAATATTTTTCAAGTAAAATAATTTTAACACTCTATTTAGAGCTTTAAACGTTTCCTTTTTTTTTTTTTTTAATTTCAAGAAGCATTACACGCACTGAAGTAATGAGGGCTCCTTAAGACCTCACTTATGTTTCTGCAGTCTATGAATGAGTGAGTGTTGACATACCAGGAGTGAATAGAGAGCATAAAGGATCCTACATAGTACTTTTCCAAGGCTGTTTATGCCGCTAATTATTGATGTATGCTGTATGATAGACTAGCACAGAATGAAAAAGTAGCATAAAACATGAGGATTGAGCATTTTCTTCCTCTTTCCCTCATTCTGGTTGGTGACTATGATTAAATAAATGCTAGTGTTGAGTATTCTGTATTGTCTCAGAGTCACCAATCAGATTCAACTTCCACCAATCAGATTCATTGTTTTGATCTAATGCTTTTAAGGGCGGAGGCGAGATCTGGGGTCTAAAAGACCCCAAATCTCTCAGTAAAGAGTACCTGTTACTGCACATGCTATCACAATAACAATGTTATTCATCCCTTGTGATGGCAATAAAGTTGATAAAAAAAATTAGAGACAGTGTAAAAAAAAAAATAAAAATGAAAACACCCCCAGCCTCCCGCATATGTATACAGTAATCACACTACACACGTGAGGCATCGCTGTGAACGTCAGATCATGAGCTGTAATTGTAGCATTAGAACTCCTGTGTAAATCTAAAGTGGTAACCTGTAAAGGCCTATGGATAGCAAACGTATTTTATCTGTCACGGTTGCACGGGCGTGCACAATTTTGAAGCCTGACATTATGGTATCTATTTACTCGGTGTAACCTCGCCTTTTATATTTTAGCAAATAATTGTGTATTGTGTGTACTAAAATTCATCAAATTGTATTTTTTTTTTAATGTGTTTATGCGACATAAAACAGCCATCATTTTATTCTCTGGGGCCTCTGCTTTAAAAAAAAAGTAATTTTCTAACAAAAAAAGCAGATTTTTACATATATGTGAGAAGTGTCAGAATAGGCCAGTTCTTTAAGTGTGTAATAAAAAAATATATACTAACCTTTACAACCACTTTAAGAGCTGTCAGTACTGTCAAACCACAACTTGTTTTTCTTGGGTAGTCTTTCTCAGAATTTGATTGCTTGTTTTCTTCATTTCTCTTATCTCTGTATTTGTGGAATTGGCACAATTCCTTTAAGTCCCTTTCGCACGGGCGACTCCATGGAATGGAGTCCCCTCTCTCAGCGGGGGATTGCTCCACTTATCCCCCCTGCTCAGCAGGCAGATGACAGGCCAGTCTCCGCTCATTGTGCGGAGACGGACACACTCCCGCTCTCCTCTATGGGGAGATCATTTGAAAAGGGATCGCCTGTCCGTTTTCACCCGATCCGCCAGACGGATGGAAAATAGGACCACCATCCATCTGGATTTTGCGGACAGGATCGGATAACGGCGGATGTCAGCGAACATGTCACTACTGACATCGGCCACGCCAATGGAGGGTCCAATCAGGTCCGTCTGAAAAACTGACAGGCGGACCTGATCGGGACAGCCCGTGTGAAAGGACCTTTAAAGAGAATGTTTTGAATGCCTCAGGGTTGAGTAATGTAATATTAAAAAAATTTAATTAAAAAAAGAAATAATAAGCAGAGTTTGCATTCACTGAAAGCTAAATGTTAAAACAATTAGTAAATTCAGTAGGCAAATATAAATCCAGACTTTTTCTTATCTGATAGAAAAATAATGAAAAACCAAGAGCAGAAGCTCCATAGACCGATTTAATCAGCAGAAGTTGGTCATAATATATTGTAGTTTGGGGAGTTAGCAGGATCACAGGACACTGACAAAGTGGAAAAACAGCCCTTTTTTTTTTAAACTTAAAAAAGGTTTCAAAGCAGCAAAAGAAAGGTCCACATAAACAAAAGAGAAAACAAATGCCCCTTTTCAGGTCAATCTATCCCCAATAACAGAAAAGGAGATTACTTCAGCCAGAAAACCTCACTGGAACGGAGTACAAACTCAGTGACAACACATGGCCCATCTGACGGTGGATCATTCTCCCATGAGTATACAGCCTTACACAGGTACAGCAACAAGCCGCTCTCCCATCATAACACTTGACTTTTCACTTTCTTCTTTATTCTGTCTGCACAAAGTGAGATGATACTTATCTGCCATTCAGGACACTTCCCTTTGGGCTAGTACATATTCCCCACCCAGTCTAAACCCGATCTCTGTGCCTAAGGTACAATTTCAGCCCCTACTGAAAATTTTAATGTCATTTAGATACACTGAGGTGTATCACTGAGGTGTAGTTTCGATTGGGTTATATTGCCCTATCCATGCCAGGCAGCATTGGTTAGAGATGTCTGCCAAAGTGATGATGTAGCTGGGCCAGGCCGGGCCTAGTATTTTAAACAGCTCATCATTCCGAGGCATGGAATAGGTGTCAAATTTTGAAATTTTGTTTAAGCTTCCGGGACTCCTCTTCTAAACTTTATTCAAGACAGACTTCCTTTGAGTCTCTGGGATGAAGATGCTTTACTGAGCCCAGACCTGACTGGGCTCAGTAAAGATATTATGCTCAATCACATCAGTGAGATTTGGTAAATTCAGAAAAATGGTTGTTCCTTTGCAGAAATGTTTTTGCTTCCTGTGTTTAGGCTTTTGAAAATGTACTTGCTACTTAAACACTGTCCACACCAACCTGAGGCTTAAGCCTGGCACCTGCCAGGGCAGTCACCACTTCTATTATTCTAGGGCTTTAATAAAGTTATGTGATGGAGCTGATGGGGTTACCTTTTGCCTGGTTAGTAAACTCTATAAATCGCGTATATACCACTTTTGCTACAATCTCAGTTGGACCTTACCACCTGGCCAGAAATTTGAATTCCATTGCTGCAATTGGCATCGCCACCTGAAAGTGCCTGATTTTAATCAACCTAATATAAACCCAATATTGTGCCTTCTGGCCAATTTGCATATGTTTCTTGTGATGGACTCCTGACACCCTGACTGGGTATTGGGGTGATTTAACAATGGGAATGCACACCTAGGAGGCACACAATGGGGAAATGACACAATGGAAACAGACACTTAGCTTCTTCCCACCCGGCCCCTGCATATAAACGGCCCAGTGAGCGCTTCCTCCTGAGTGGACATTCCTGAATGCCCCTCAGAAGGAGCGTGGCTGCACAATCCTGGTGTGCCTGTGTTCCCTGGACACAGTTCACCACTGCTCGGCAGGAGGACTCTGTGATTGGCCCTTCTGATCACATGATGTCCAATCACAGCCATTGTGTAATGTAAATAGAGCCATTGTGACAGCAATCGGCTCTTCTTCTCCACATACAGAGCCTGTCAGTGAGGAGAAGGAGAGATGATCCATGCTGCCAACCAGGGATCAGTGAGTTTGAGCCATTTTTTACAGTTTTATGCACACTGACCACCCAGCTAGTGTCCCCACACAGTGAAAAACACCTGTCACACATCTATCTCAGTAAAAATAGCTTTCCCAGTGATCATCTGCGCACATCTGTCCCAGTGATCATCTGCGCACATCTGTCCCAGTGATCATCTGCGCACATCTGTCCCAGTGATCATCTGCGCACATCTGTCCCAGTGATCATCTGCGCACATCTGTCTGTGATCACCTGCCACATCTGTCCCAGTGAATATTTGCCACATCTGTCCGTAATCATATGCCACAACTGTCCCAGTGATCAACATCTGTCACACATCTGTGCACATCTGTCAACGTGGCTTAAAGAATTATTCAGCAGTGCGGAGGCTTTCCATATATTTGAGTATGTTGGATGAGAGTAGCGAGGAACTCTTTTTCAGACTCGGATGGCGAGTATGAGCCAGTAGAAAGCAGTGGCTCTGAAAAGGAAACTGAGTAGGGCAGAATCCTAACAGGCTCAGGAGATCTGAGGAGGCACAGGCATTCACCAGCAGCGCAATATATCCTGAGGCATCCACCAGTAACGCAATAAATCATGTGGCATCCACCAGCAGTGCAATAAATCCGGTGGCATCCCAGATAATAGGCAGGCATCTACCAGTAGTTCTGCAAATCCTTATGCAATGACAAGCACAAGCATGACAACCTTCCTATTAACGGGACGTCCACAATGAGGCAGGGCCCATACTAGCCTCCCAGACGTTCTGTTGTATCTTACATGGCTGCCCGCTACTTTGGCAGAACCTGTAATTCCTCCTTTTACAGAGTAGCCAAGCCCTCAGAAAATGTAACCCCAATTTATTATTTCCATTTATTTTTCCCCTTTGATCTGCTGAATTACATTGTGGAGCAGTGTAATCTGTACGCCAGCCAACATATTGCCAGCAATCCCAATTATTCTTATGCCCGTCCTTCTGTTTGGAAACCCCTCACTGTGGAAGAATTTAAAATTTCCCTTGGACTAACCCTGAACCATGGGTCTGACAAAAAAAAAAATAACTCCATGCCTACTGGTCTACCCAACCTATCCATCATATGCCAGTTTACTCTTCTTTGATGCCCAGAACCTGTTATGAAATGATAATGAGATTTTTACATTTCAATAATAATGCCCAGTGCCTCCCTCGAAATCATCCTGATTATGACAAATTATTCAAAATTTGGCCCTTAATCAATTTTTTTTGCTCTAGCTTCAAGCAGATGTTTACTCCTGATATAAATATTTGTGCAGATGAATCCCTAGTCCACTTAGGCGGGTTTACAAGCCTCTGAACTGGCATTTGAACCCATTTTTTTGCATTCCAAAAAAAGGCTCTGAACTCAACTGCCTGGAAACAACCTTAAACGACCCTGTGTACATGTACTGATAAGATAACATTAAATGAGTTCAGGGGCAGCTGGAAAAAACGTCCAAATGCCCCTGAACTTCCGTTTATCAGCCTCAGTGTGCACAAGGCCTAAGATAGCCCGGGAGACCGACAACCAAAGGCTGCAGCTGGTCATCGACCCAATCTCTTGTTCATATAGCCGATGCCAGCCACAATGAGTCTCCCAGTTAGGGGATTTAACCCCTTGTGTATCTTGGGTAGGTGGTGAGACACTGGTATTATCGGGTAGTCAGGGATAAACATGTCTTTTTCTGATTGTGTAAAAATACCCACAGCTACAGCCCTATCCAAAAGATCAGAAAGCTCCCTCTTGAAAGTCTGTGTGAGGTCCCCCTTTAGTCTAATATATGTATTGGTGTCAGATAATTGGCGGCATACCTCACCTTTGTACATCTTGGAATCGAGGACTACAAACGAGCCCCCGTTATCTGCATTTTTTTTTAAACAATATTGCCATCTTCACTTAGACTTTTAAGGGCTGCCCTTTCAGAGGAGGTTATCCCTATTCTTGTATGCTAGATGGGTCAAGTCCTTCTCCACTAGTTTCTGGAACATATCTAAGTCCCTTCCCCTGGACGCCACAGGGTAAAAGTCTGATTTAATTTTAAATTATACTTTAGTCTGATTATCATTGGGGTCCACAGGGAAAGGACTTGATTCTGTGGCTAAATCTGTAAGGTCCTGTAACGAGTATAAATCAAAAAATGAATGTGGAGAAGGAGAGGACTCGCCTGCATTAGGAGTAACCAAATTAACAGCGTTATCCCTCCCCTCGGTTGCTGAATCAGCAAAATAGTGTTTTCTTAATGTAAGGGTTTGTGCAAACTTGTTAACATCCAATAAAGTCCCAAATAGATTGAAGTGCTTCTTAGGACAAAAGTTTAATCCTTTTGAAAGCAAAGATATCTCCAAATCACTCAATGATCTCTGGGACAGATTTACCACAATGGTTGTTGTTCTGTCCGATTCGTAGGGAGTAGCGGTTTGGTGCTTCCTGTGTCTCCTTTCTCCCCTCCTTGTCATTTTGGCTTTCTTTTCTTTTTCTTCTCTTTGTGAGACTCATGAGGATTTACCATTGTCAGGCGACTATTAGCTGTACGATTCCCGCTTGATGTAGCCATTGTTGGTCCGGGAGAGGAGTCAGAGACAGTTGCAGCCAGGGTCTCATCAGCTGGTTCACTTTCTGGGTCTGAAAAGCTGACCCGTTTCTTCCCAGGTGTTCTCCGATTACGGCCATGAAAAAAACGTAGGTCTTTTCAACATGTGAACATTATTGCTTTCTTAGTCTATACGATCTCTCACTTTCTTGTCTCTTTTAGTAGTGATGACATCATTTTCTAGTTTGTTCATTTTAATATTAAGACGAGTGTCCAAGTCAGAAAATGCTTTGTCATTTTGTAATGCAGTCAAATCTTTCTGTATGAAGGACATCTCACCTTGCACTTGTTCATGCTCCTTCCTTTTAGAAGTGATAATAAGCTCCATTAACTTCAATGAGCATTCCTTTTTGAGACACTCATCGACCAGCTCAAACGTGGGGAATTTTTTAATTCTTAAACCCCATGGGATCTGTTCTGCTGAGATGTAGCCCATGAATGCATTCACATTGCAGAAGGATTTGATTTTTTTGGCCATCAGGTGTTCTAACCTCCGGAACAATCATTTAATCAAGACATCATCGTTATCCAATGATTGTACCGTGTATGTCTGTTGATTCAAACGGAGGGTATTTTCTGATGGCGCTTTAAGTGTTCTGCTGAATCCGATTTCTGCTGTTATGGGGTTAGTTTGAGATGCTTCCATATTGAGGCGTTTTGATCAGGCAAGGATCCAAACGAGAATGTTTCTCAATAGTAAAGTATAGATGCAATCATAGACCCCTCTGAGCTGGACCAAAAATATGCAATATCCAAAGTAGAGAGCCAGAAGTGAGCCGCTCTAAGAGGTGGTTCTAGGGAGTCACCTTCCTTGCTGTCTGAAGGGGGCAGGCTCAAATAAAGGGAAATTGGACTGCCACACTCCATTAAACCCCCTTTACCCCCCCCAATAAAGTTTTTAACATCTTGATTGCCCCTGACACCTGTGATCACTGTATAAGTGTCACGTGAAACGCATGTTAGTTTGTTTTTTCATCAGGGCACCCATCGTGTCAATATATATATATATATATATATATATATATATATATATATATATATATACACCTAATAAAGGTTTTAACCCCTGATTGCCCGGCAGTGACACCAGTTAGGTTTTAGCATGCATTAGGATCAGTTTAAACACTAGGCAGGGCCACTTAGGTACTCTGACATGCATACACACACATTAGATAGGTGTTAGATACTATTGCAGTATCTGATCAGATCAATATCTGTGATCGGATCAGATATATATTAGCGTCCCCAGTACATTAGTGTTATAAAAAATGCGGTGTTAGCGGGATCAGCCCAGATACCTGCTAGTACCTGCGTTTAGCCCCTCCGCCCAGCCCACCCAAGTGCAAGATCAATAGATCACGATAACTTACAAAACACAATACACATATCTGCAGCGTTCGCAGAGATCACGCCTGATCCCTGCAAAATCTGACAGTGATTTCGGTAGCGTTTGAAACGGGCTCTGACAACCTGGTGCGCTTTTTTGCCTGTGAGTCACGCTAGTGTACATATAAATTTAGAAAGCCAAAAATGTCCAATCGCACATACACTAGTGAAGAGGCCTACGTGTTGCTGAGTATGACAGACAAGAGTGATGGAGAAGCTCCACTGTCAGATTCAGACTCAGCATACAATCCCGTAGACAGTAGTGGCACCCTGTCAGATAGCTCTGGCGACGAAGTGGTCCCTGCTAAGGTCAGGCGTACTAGATCCCGTTCTGCTATCTCTGAGGTGCAAGAACCGCAGGGCTCTCATATGGAGCAGAGAGCCAGTACTAGCGCCGCTACTCCCTCTGGTGAATTGGCAACCACCAGCGGCCTAGTACATCCTGGTTGTACAGCCAACACTGCAGTAACACTTGGTGACGTGACGGGTCCCATAAATGCAGTTCAAGCTGGTGTGGCTAGTGCAAATAATGTCCCACAGCCACAAAGAAGACAAAGACAGGCCCGCAGAACTCAGTGTCCTTCCCGCTGAATTTGCCAGCCCTGATTGGCAACCCTCCACTGATTCAGCTCCCATACTTCCCCCATTCACTGGCCAACCCGGAATTTAGGTGAATACAGTTGATTTTACGGCCATCGATTTCTATTCGCTGTTTTTCAGCGAAGATCTCTATAGATCTATAGTGGACCAAAGCAATTTATATGCTAGTCAATACATTGCCGCTAATCCCCATTTGACACTTGCCAGAGACTGGAAACCAATTAAGGTTCCAGAATTTAAGACCTTTCTGGGCCTTTCCCTCAACATGGGCATAACAAAAAAAACTGAGTTGCGGTCATAGTGGTCCACTGACCCAATTCATCACATGCCCGTGTTCTCTGCTTCCATGGCCAGGACACGATACCAGCAGATCCTGCGGTTCATGCATTTCAGTGACAGCAAACTCTGTCGTCCATGGGGTGACCCTGAATATGATCGGCTCTACAAAATTCTGCCCCTCATAAACCACTTCAACCAACAGTTTGCAACACTTTATTCCCAACTAAGTTGTTTGCGTGGGCGAGTCCTTGATTGCATTTTCTGTCCATCTTGCTTTCAAACAGTTCATCCTCAGCAAGCGTGCCAGATACCTGGTCAAGATGTATAAGCTCTGTGACAGGGCCACAAGGCTATACATGTAGTTTTATGATTTATGAGGGTAAAGACCGTCATGTAGAGCCAGAAGGATGCCCAGACTACACAGGGAGAGCTGGCAAGATTGTGTGGGACTTGGTGTCAGCCTTCTTCGGAAAGGGGTACCACTTGCACGTGGACAATTATTACACAAGCGTGCCACTTTTTAGTAAGTTGTTTGATCATCAAATTGGCGCATGTGGCACCATGGGATCTAATTACCGGGGCTTCCCCCAATGGCTTGTAGATTCCTGTCTTAGACAAGGGGAGAGAGCCTGCTTGAAGTGTAATAATTTGCTCACGTTGAAGTGGAGGGACAATCGGAATGTTTTCGTTCTGACCTCCCTTTATGCAGATACGACCGTCCAAATTCCTACCAGGATGGTGTTTTGGAGATACCCCTCTGTGTCCACGATTATAACCTAAATATGGGAGGGGTGGACCTTAACCAGTTATTGGCGCCGTACCTAATTGCCCATAAGGCCATATATATAACGCTGGTATAAAAAAGTGTCTGTATATTTATTTCAATTGGCTTTGCTGAATGCTCCTGTGCTATATAGAGTGTCAGGACGGACAGGATCCTTCCTCAAATTCCAGGAAGAGATCGTCACAGCCCTTCTGTTTCCAGATGGTGCTGCACCCCAACGTTACAACCTAAATGCAATGAGCCGGCTGAGCCAATGAGAGGCACTTTCTACAAGTCCTCCGTGGTACAAAAAGAGACAGGTGTGACACCCGCACTTATTGTCCCATCTGTCTTGACCAGCCTGGTCTCTGCATCGGAGACTGTTTTGAACGCTACCACACATTAGTGGATTATTAGCGTAGGGTACAGCAGACAGTGATTAGGCACACTTACATAGGGTCTCCAAAGATGCCAGTGCATTTTGAGAGACCCAAACCTGGAACCAGTTAGTTTTAGTTACAAAAAAAGGTCTATCAAAATAAATAAATAAATAAATAAAAACATTTTAAAACAACAAAAAAAATGTTAAAAAAATAAATAAAATAAAAAAGCCAAAAACAGTTGTTTCTTTTTTTTCTCTGTTATCTCTCTCTATTGTTAATATTTTTTATGCATACCTGTAATGTTTTGTTACGGTTTTTTATCATGTTTTCTTTGCAGGCATGTATTTTTTTTGTTACTGCTTACCTGTAATGTTTTATTGTTATTGTGTTTTATAATTTTTTCTTCTTAGCAGTTATGTAATTTTTTTTATGTTACTGCGTTTTATTAATTATTGTTTTTTAGGTAGGCCATTCAGCTGCAGCACTGAGCACTTATGGTGACAGCAACATCGTTTGCTCCCACCATACATAAAGCAGTGACTCCAGCGCTGTTGGAGGTGATTTCACCACCACAATTAAAAAAAAAGCATATATACCAGAGCATAGGGGCAGGACTGGAAATTGGGGCGGATTGCCCCTATGCTCCGGTATACATTTTTAAAAACGGGCTATGCCCACTATTAGAAGTGGGTGGATGAAGGGCGGTTTTCTAATGGGGGGCATACCCACCGAATGGTTCTTTTTTTTATCATTTAACCCACTCGCTTCATGAAAAAAAAAGAACATTACAACAAATGCCCAACAATGATCAGTGATGTACTAGTATGTTGCTGGTCTTCTCAGGCTCTCTTGTCCCACCAGGGAACACAAGAATGCAGCCGGTGGTTCTGCCAGCTGACCATAGAGCTGATCGAAGACTAGAATGGCTCCAATCATCTCTATGACCTAAGAAACCGGAGGCTATGAGCATTTCGTGACTTTGGTTTCGCCGGATATAAACAGCGCAATTGGGAAATTAGGAAAGCATCTTATCACACCAATATTGGTTTGGTCAGATGCTTTAAGGGCTGAGGAAAGATCTAGTCTAGTAGACACCAAATTTAAAAAATATGCGACACTACCTATTTTTATCATAGGGGATATTTAAAATCCCTGTGATAAAATATAAAAATGATAAAATAAATGAAAGGGACAGTGCAAAAATAAAATAAAAATCAAGATGAATGATTTTAAAAAAATGCACCCCTGTACCCCTGTGCACGTGCGCAAAGGTGAAGGCAAGCGTCGGTCTCGTATCGTATGTGAACAGCAATTTCACCATGCATGTGAGGTATCACCGTGAACGTAAGATCATGGGCAGTAATTCTAGCAGTAGACCTCCTCTGCACATCTAGAGTGGTAAGCTGTAAAGGCTTTTAAAAAATGTATATAGTTTGTTGCCGCTTCGTGGGTGTGCATCATTTTTGAAGCATGTCATGTTTGGTGTCTATGCACTCGGCATGAGATCATCTTTTATATTTCACCAAACTCTTGGGCAATATAGTGTGTTTTTGTACATTAAAATTCAAAAAAGTGTTTTTTTTCCCACAAATTGCGTTTGAAAAATCGCTGCACAAATACTTTGTGAAAAAATTTTTACAACACCCACCATTTTAATCTGTGGGGCCTCTGCTTTGAAAAAATATATATAATGCTTGGGGGTTCAATGTAATTTTCTAGCAAAAAAAAGGATTTTTTCATGTAAACAAAAAGTGTCAGAAAAGACTTGGTGGTTCAAGTGGTTAGAAGAGTTGGTGATGTTGGGGGTAAAATGCCAGAACAGTTCAAACCCCCCCCCCAAATGACAAAGTAATGGAAAGTAGACACCCCAAGCTATTTGTCGAGAGGCATGTTGAGTCCATTTTATTTTTTTTTCACAAGGATTGAAAAATGACAAAAAAAAAATACCCCAAGTTGTCACTGAAATTATATATTGCTCACACATGCCGTTGGTTTACAGTGGGGCAAAAAAGTATTTAGTCAGCCACCAATTGTGCAAGTTCTCCCACTTAAAAAGATGAGAGATGCCTGTAATTTTCATCATAGATGCACTTCAACTATGAGAGACAGAATGAGAAAAAAAATCCAGAATTTATTTGCAAATTATGGTGGAAAATAAGTATTTGGTCAATAACAAAAGTTCATCTCAATACTTTGTTATATACCCTTTGTTGGCAATGACAGAGGTCAAACGTTTTCGGTAAGTGTCCACAAGGTTTTTACACACTGTTTCTGGTAGTTTGGCCCATTCCTCCATGCAGATCTCCTCTAGAGCAGTGATGTTTTGGGGCTGTCGCTGGGCAACACGGATTTTCATCTCCCTCCAAAGATTTTCTATGGGGTTGAGATCTGGAGACTGGCTAGGCCACTCCAGGACCTTGAAATGCTTCTTACGAAGCCACTCCTTCGTTGCCCGGGCGGTGTGTTTGGGATCATTGTCATTCTGAAAGACCCAGCCACGTTTCATCTTCAATTCCCTTGCTGATGGAAGGAGGTTTTTACTCAAAATCTCACGATACATGGCCCCATTGATTCTTTCCTTTACACGGATCAGTCGTCCTGGTCCCTTTGCAGAAAAACAGCCCCAAAGCATGATGTTTCCACCCCCATGCTTCACAGTAGGTATGGTGTTCTTTGGATGCAACTCAGCATTCTTTCTCCTCCAAACACGACAAGTTGAGTTTTTACCAAAAAGTTCTATTTTGGTTTCATCTGACCATATGACATTCTCCCAGTCCTCTTCTGGATCATCCAAATGCTCTCTAGCAAACTTCAGACGGGCCTGGACATGTACTGGCTTAAGCAGGAGGGGCACTTCTGGCACTGCAGAATTTGAGTCCCTGGCGGCGTAGTGTGTTACTGATGGTAGCCTTTGTTACTTTGGTCCCAGCTCTCTGCAGGTCATTCACTAGGTCCCCCCCATGTGGTTCTGGGATTTTTGCTCACTGTTCTTTCTATTTTGACCCCATGGGGTGAGATCTTGCATGCAGCCCCAGATCGAGGGAGATAATCAGTGGTCTTGTATGTCTTCCATTTTCTAATAATTGCTCCCACAGTTGATTTCTTCACACCAAGCTGCTTACCTATTGCAGATTCAGTCTTCCCAGCCTGGTGCAAGTCTACAATTTTGTTTCTGGTGTCGTTTGACAGCTCTTTGGTCTTGGCCATAGTGGAGTTTGGAATCTGACTGTTTGAGGTTGTGGACAGGTGTCTTTTATACTGATAACGAGTTCAAACAGGTACCATTAATACAGGTAACAAGTGGAGGACAGAGGAGCCTCTTAAAGAAGAAGTTACAGGTCTGTGAGAGACAGAAATCTTGCTTTTTTGTAGGTGGCCAAATACTTATTTTCCACCATAATTTGCAAATACATTCTTTAAAAATAAGACAATGTGATTTTCTGGATTTCTTTTTCTCATTCTGTCTCTCATAGTTGAAGTGTACCTATGATGAAAATTACAGGCCTCTCTCATCTTTTTAAGTGGGAGAACTTGCACAATTGGTGGCTGACTAAATACTTTTTTGCCTACTGTATGTGGCATTACACCCCAAAATACATTCTGCTGCTTCTCCTGAGTACGGGGATACCCCATGTGTGAGAGTTTATGGGAGTCTATCTGCATACAGGACCCCAAAAAACAATCACCACCTTCAGGAATTCTAAAGGCAAAAATGTATGCCTTCACCCCGCACTACCTATCACATTTGCGGAGACCATGAAATGCCCAGATAACAACCCCCCTTCTGCAAATGACCCAATTTTGGAAAGTAGACACACCCAAGCTATTCAATGGGCTCAACATGCCTCTCAGATAATTCCTTGGGGTGTCTACTTTCCAAAATGGGGTCATTTGGGGGGGCGGGGGGTTGTACTGCCTTTCCATTATAGCACCTCAGGAAATGAGATAGGCAGTCATAAAATAAAAGCTGCGTAAATGCCAGAAAATGTACCCTAGTTTGTAGATGCTATAACATTTGCGCAAACCAATGAATATACGCTAATTTACTATTTTTTTTACCCAAGACGTGGCTGAATGCATTTTCACAAAAATGTATGACTAACATTTAGTTTATTGTATTTTTCTAATAACAAAAAGTAGAAAATATAAAAAAAAATGTCAAAATGTTTTTTTTTCCCGTTGTTTTTATCTCAAAAAATAAAAAGCGCAGAGGTGAACAAATACCACCAAAAGAAAGCTCCATTTGTGTGAAAAAAGGATGCAAATTTAGTTTGAGTACAGCATTGCATGGCCGCGCAATTACCAGTTAAAGCAGCACAGTGCCAAATTGAAAAAAAGTGCTCCTGTCTGTGGGCGATCAGCTTCAAGTGGAGGGGTTCCCCAAACAAGTAATCCAGCTGTATGTCGGGTTAAGGGCTTCCTTCCCATGTTTATTCACTAAAAAAATAAGGTTAAACAGAAAGGTCTCCCTCGCAGGAGTAGAAAAAACAGTCCCACAACCAAAACATCCATTAACTGAAAATAAGCCTCCTGGCTAACGGACAGACCTCACTGGGTCTGCTTCAGACCTGCAGGCATGTTCATTCACAGCCTGCTCCTTTTCTCTCAGCACCACACTGATTACACCCAGGTCAGGCAAAATTATACCCCAGCTGGGGAGCAAGGTGTGACCAATACTTAACCCCTTGCTGCCTACAGATCTCTATCTGCCACCCATTTACCTTAAGAATCTCAGGATCCTATGTGGCAGATATACTCCATCCACAACTGACATGGGCTGTTTGTCACAGGTCCTAAAGTGTGAAATCCTTCCAGTCCTCAAGTGGCTTAAGGATAAGTTCACATTTTCAATGATCAGTGTGTAACACGTTTCCCCCCCATTAATTTTTTTTCTAAGTGAACTTATCCTTTAACAGTACACATTTAAAACCACAGATTACACATAACAGCAGGAGACCCCAGCATCAGGTTGTTTTGAGCAGATTATAAACATCTGATTTGAGTCACTGAGTCTAGAAGGGGGTTGAAACAGTCAATGATGGTTTGGGCTGTCTATATCCCAACAGAACACAGAGGCCCAAAATCTGTAGCTGGGTCCTCCAGTTCTCATAGTCTGTGTTTCCGGGAGACGTGGACTTGAATCTGAAATATAAACTACTCCAATGGTCCTCAGGCACACACCTCCAAAAGAATAGAGCCTTTAAAAAGCCAGAGCTCATAGTCAGTAGGAAAGAGGCTAGCCTGGAATCTCCTCCAAAAGCCCCTGTCCCAGTTTGGTTTGTCCCATCCGTTGACCAGTGGCATGGTTTGAAAGGGGTGGACTTTCACTCCCATTCTTCAGTAGGTCATGCAACCCATGTATGGCAAACAGGAGCACTGGCAAAAAGCAGTCCCAATCTTTTTTCACCCTTTTGTAACACCCACTTAAGTATAGCTTTTAGGGTCTTGAAGCATACGACCAGGCGATCAGTCTGCAGAGGGTAAACTGTTTCGCGCAGTATATATATATATATATATATATAGCTCTTTTTCAGATGTCTAATCCAAGTCGCTTCCACTTTTCCTGCGATCTCTGCATCCTAGCTTTATTATCAGCTACAGTGTTTCTTTTGGTTTTCTGTCACTCTGTTGCCAGTTCACATTGTTTTTCTGTCCATTCCTCCTAGCAAAATTATAAAGTTGCATTATTCACTCTGCACCTCTGTTTATCCAAGTCCCTTCTCCATTTTTCCCTCCACCTCTTCACAGTAAAATTTATTTTCACCCTTCTTCAGTCACTCCTATGCAGTATTTTTTTTCTTACTTGCAGTTACTGGTTGGCACACTGAAGATCAGAGACCCCTCTCATTGTACACATTCCTCTGTCATCATATGACAATACCCGTCATTCAACACTAATTGTCACAGTGCTTCTCTCTCACCATTCAGGGTCTAAACTCCTGTCATTCACCTTATACCCCTCCCAAACCTCTTCACAGATTTTGCTCCTCCTCTAGCCCAGTTCTGGTGCTTTTTGTTTATTTAAATTTGCCTCACTTAGTACCAGCAACATTCTGCTGATACAGTGATTTCTGGCATCTTCTTCCATCTGAAGACCATTTACAACAGGGCTTGACACATTTTCCTTGAATCTAGGAGCCAGCTAATAAAGTTGGGAGACAGTTTTTTTTTTAGCATAGTGTGGGTTGTCAGCGCCCGGGGTAAGGCAAGTAATTTGCGCCGCCTAACCCTAACTTACAGCAGAGCAGCCAGTCAATAACTCCAACGTAGCACGATTCCATCAGGGTTATAGGCTGGCCGGAAATGGTGACTAAAAACCTGTTATAGGGGAAAACTCCTTATTATGCCTAATGCATCATGACTGCGGCATGTAAAATGCCCTCATCTGCTGCCTAATGGAGCTTAAGGGTGGCCATTGGTGGGTGGCAAAAACATGTTTCTACTGCACATTTTTACCACCCAACTGCACATCTAAATGAAGCCTTAGCGATGCTTTAAATAAGTACAAAAAAGGTGAAAGAAGTATTCCAGTGCTGCTGATCTTCTGCTGCCTCTTTCAAACCACTTCCTGCTTACATGTTTGTCCCCCATGGTGACAATTCATTGCTCTGGTGGGTTTCCGGTCACCATAAAATACTGGAGCCCAGTTGCACATAAAGTGGTAATAGTTGATGGTACACATGGCTTTATCAGAGGACATGGAAATACTCTTCTAAAGCATATCTAGCTGCCTCGCCTCCCCTCCTCCACTTCACAGCACACACTAGAGTTGCACGATTCTGGATAAAACAAGAATTACATTATTTTTGATTAGAATAAAGATCATGATTCTCATGGTGTAATTTTTCATCTTTCACATTTTCACATAACCAAAAGATACTTTGTTTATACTTATCAGTGATGTTGTGAGAAACTTGGCAGGCTGCCTGGATTTTTGTTTTTCTTTAACAGCTGTCATCTTTCACATTATACAAAAAAAATGGGCCAATTTTACAGTTTTTTTTTTTTTTTAATTCAATAAAGTGTTTTTTCCAAAAAGAAATTGTGTTTGAAAGACAGCTGCGCAAATACCGTGTGACATAAAATATTGCAACAATCTCCATTTTATTCTCTGGGGTCTCTGCTAATAAATATGTATAATGTTTCGGGGTTCTAAGTAATTTTCTAGCAGAAAATACAAAGTTTTATTGTAAGCAACAAATGTCAGAAAAGGTAATCGTCACAAATTTCTGTTGATCTTCAGAAATAAGTGATTTTAAAAAACACAATAGTCCGGTGCATGGCATATGAGCGGAGGTTTATATTCCGCTCATATACTAACCAAGAAAATGGCCGCCTCCTAGGCGGGGACAACTTTGTCCCCATTTGCCACTGTGTTCCTAGCACACCAACATCTCCTGGTAACGGGCTGTAGTCCGTTGCCGGTGTTTTGTACCAACAGAAATTCATGATAATTAGGAAGTTCTAATGCTTTAAAAAACAGGAAATTATGCAGGTTTGGCATTCTGCCGAGTTTGGCACTTGGGCAGAACACCAAAGTTCAGTCCTTTGATAAAATAACCAAAAGATACTTTGTTTATACTTATCAGTGATGTTATGAGAAACTTGGCAGGCTGCCTGGATTTTTGTTTTTCTTTAACAGCTGTCAGATTGAGCAGAGAACAGCTCTTCATTGAATTGGAGATGCTGTTTTATGATAGTGAGGGGACAGAAGCATCGGCTGCCACTTACCAGGATGGCGACCTGGCACCTGGGGTTTGTCAAGCCCTGAGTTTGTCAAGCCCCTATAGGATTATATGTCATTGTAAAACTAATGAATGAATCTCCTTTACTGTTTCAAGCAATATTACCGTATAAATGATTGCCTTACTAGGTTTTAGTCATTTCCCATTGCATAATCAGTCCTCAGACTGAGACCACTGGCGCAGCAGCAGCATTTTTTCCTCCCACTGATGTTGTTGCATTTTCTCATGCACAACTGTTAGCTCCATATTTTACTGTAGGACAGAATGTGCAGTGCTATTAAATTCTTCAGTTCACTGCAGTGTGCCACAGCCACTGACACTAATTCAGCGCATGTCGTAACCACTACATACATTTTTGTGCCTTTTTGCTCCACCTGGGGAGGGGGCGCAGTTTGACATTTTTGCACTGGATGACCTTGTCTCAGCACTGTTCCATGTACATGGCCTTGGAAAAAGTAAGTACAGTAGCATTGCCACTGACCAAGGTTAATTTAAATTAAATGTTTATTCCACTGAGTGCCAGAGTGGACACAGGAGTTGGTAAATATTTTAGCAAATATTTGAAATGTGTATTGACTGTGGAAGTTTGAAATGGATTTGAATGTATGGCATTGGAAATGCGCAATAATTGATCCTACTGGGAATAGTGGAGTGTGATCACCATTTGAACTTTAAGTCACTATTCACAAGCTGTTGGCATTATATACAGAATAGATAAGTATATATGAACAAAACATGAATATCTAAAATATCCAAAGATGATCTCTGTATGAAATGCAAGGATGAATACTTATTGACTCATCTATGAACACTAAAAGTGCCACTGACGCTGCTTACAGTTCAAGGTTAGTTCAGAGCTTTGTTCAACAAATAAGGGAACTGTCTTTCAGGGGGAAATATTTGAACTTTACCAGGGTGTTCAGGTGGCCCTGAATTAAATTCAAAGCCAGAATGTCTTGTTCATATGAACGTTTATTGAAATGCAATAATTGAAACTGATACTCTGAGTTCCTTGTGTCAAATATTGAAGGAAAGTTTTCCTTCTATTTTGTGGCTGTTTGTTGAGTAGGTTTTTTGTGTACAGCGCCCATTTGACCAGCATTTCTTTTTCTTATTTTAATAGATGTGTGTCTAAAAACTGTTTATGAACTCTGCTGTATAAATGTTCTTCTTTTTTTTTTTTTTTTTTAATATAGAAAAGAAATGTAAGATTGTACTGTGAGTACACATTAATGGGAGTTCATGTTTATTGGATACTTGTGGGAAGCAGAGATTGGAATCAGCTGAACTAACTCACAATAATAAGATTGTAGACTTAATTCCTTAAGTAGAAAATATGATCAGGGAGATGAAAATTGCATGCCACTGAAAAACTGCTGCAGTTTTGTAAAATGACATAGTTTGTCTTTGCTACCCTTTTTGGTCACCCACACGGATACTCGCACTTTACCAATGTAAGCACTGGTTGCTAGCATCAAGCAATGCAAGGCTTAAAGCAGAATTCTAGGCAAATGGCTAAATACCTGGTGAAAATACATACTGTATGTAAAGGGTTTTATCTTTGTCTTAAAATACTTTTTAGTCACTCAAACACTCTTGCCATACTGTATAGTTAGAAATGTGATTCAGCTTTTTTTATTGTTTAATTTTACAACTTCCTGTGATGTCCGTCTGCTTACTGAACACGAAACCATTGGCGTGATGATGATTTATTGTTTAATGCACAAGCTGGGGATAGCAATTTCAAATATGAAAATAACATATCTGAACAATGAAAATGTTACCTTCCTGGCTGTACAGTGTTATAATTATTTAACAAATAAACCATTTTTTTTTTTACATACAATGCTGTTTTTTAACCAGTTGCCAACCGCCCGCCATGGATTGACGGTGACAATAGGGCTCCATATCGCATATCCCCGTCACTTGACAGTGGCTGCGAGATCGCAGATTGTGCTCGCACGCTCACTGTGTAGCGGGGGAGCCAGGGAGCAGATAGGGCGGACTCGATGTCCGCCAGCTACCCGCAATCGCTCACCCGCAGTGACAGAGCGGGGATCCGTGTGTGTAAACACGTAGATCTCCGTTCTGACGGGGGGGGAGGTGTGATCGTATGTTTCCTGTATATGGGAGCAACGATCACTCTCCTCCCCCAGTCAGCCCAGCCCCCATACAGTTAGTAAGACATCCCAGGGAACACAGTTAAACCCTTTTATCGACCCCTAGTGTTAACCCCTTCACTGCCAGTGACATTTACACAGTAATCAGTGCATTTTCATAGCACTGATCACTATATAAATGCCAATGGTCTCAAAAAAGTGTCAAAAGTGTCCGCTGCAATGTCGCAGTACCGCTAAAAATCACAGATCGCCGCCATTACTAGTAAAAAATAAAAACCCCATAAAAAACACATTTATTCATCAGTTTAGCTGAGATGAGCCGCCACCGATGGTATGTACACCTCTAGGTTAAATAAAGGGTACCCTTACCGGAGGGAGTGGACCTACTATTCCTAGTAAGTCACAAGCGCTGGCAGAAATTGACCCTCTGCGGGGTATAGCACCAGGTAGGCTCGTCTCTTCCTATGGTAAGGTAACGGCAGTGGGAGCAGCCTTTCTCCAGCCACAATGCTCGCAAATCACACATGCATCATCATGAAAAGGAGAGAACTCACATAGCGTAATTCCATTAAGACATGAATTTATTGCAAATGACAGATTGGGTACTCACATACAACGATCGTTAGAAAGCATAAGAATAACCCGGCATGGAAATTAAAAACAGCGTTCCCGTTCCTCTCGAACGTGTAGGCGTGATGACGTCAGTCGTAGCTCCGCCCTACATGTTTCGTCATACGTGACGTCGTCAAGGGGCACGGGCAACGTACTGACGCACCACTACTTATACTAATTTCAGCGCACCAAGCCTCACTCTGAAAGCCGGCCGCCATCTTATTGAAGACCGGAACCCATATATATGGCCATTAAGCCATCCACAGATGGGAATCACCGTCCTCCAAAAGGAAGTAGTTTATCTTCCAAATGTATACATAATAGATCAGCTCGGCATACAGGACTATTGACATTATACCATCAAAATACATAGATAACAAATAAAAATATTGATATTCCTAAATTTCAACATAAATAAAATAAAATATTATTAAATCATTTCCAACTATGATAGACAACACACCAATCTGTGGGAAATAATAATCAAAACACCTGGATCGTGGCAGAAAATCAAGCGCGGAGATCATTATCCCACTTAAATAGCTAATGTTGACGAATCAATAGGAGCAAATCAGCATTAAATTAAAACTATTAAAAAATCCTATAATATTGTAAAACAAATTGCAATATTACATAAAAGGGAATGTGAGCCCATAATTGTAAACATTAAAGGACATGCCTAAATCTAGGTGTATTAATTTCAATATTCATACATGTCCAAAAAGATTTTTTATATAAATACCTTGGATGATAAAAGGAAGGATCATAATAGGATACAAGAGAAAGGGGAAATACCCAACCTCAGCCATAGGTAAACCTCTAGATCACTATAATTATGACTAATGGGTCAAACCCCTTGAGTGACCCATACTGTTACTACCAAGGGTTGTTCCAAGGAGCTCGCCCATTAGGATACACAAAGACTAATATGAGAATTCTATAAAGTAACCATTATTATGTCAATCAAATTGATTGTGGATGAACTCAATATTAGTAGTGATATAATCACGAATTATCAATAAATGCGTTAATTTCAACGTCCGTGTTCAATCCTTTAGGTT
>BLSH010192370.1:171703-185476 GCA_018402905.1 Glandirana rugosa | reverse complement strand
TTTGTTTTTGTTTTTTTTTTGGAATCATATTCGGACGGATAGACTTAAACATAGATTTTTTTGGGGGTTTTTTGTAAATTATATAAATAAGAATCGGCTAACATAAGGAAAAGAAAATAGACCGAAAAAAGAAAGAAATAAAAGTGGACCACTAGGACGGTCATCGTGTAAAGGACGACGGGATCCCACTGTGACGAATGTCATAGAATGGATACCTCCTCGTTCAGACAGTTGTAGGGGAGAAGCATAGGAGTATCGTACTCTACAAAACCAGTCCCGACAAAAAAAAAAACGTGATGAGTTTGTCTATTGTGTTTTGTGTCATCAGTTGTCATCAGTTTTTCCATAGAGTTGCATTAATGTCCGTTTTTCATCCGTCAACAGATGGATGAAAAACGGACAAACGGTCCGTATGTGTGAAAGGGGCCTTAGTGTTTTGTGTTATCTGTTTGAGTAGTGCAAAAAAAAAAACAGCCCTGACCAAAACATCTCATGCTATGAGGATACGAAGAGGGGATGTTGACAGACTTGCTCCTCCATAGGTAAGATACTGTAAGCAGTGTCACCCTAGGGCAGCAGGAAATGTGCTACTGGCAGGATCACCAGGTGAAAATAAAGAAAGAAAAAAGCCAGATAAAAGAAAAGGAATACAATCGGCTAAGAATAAATATATTAAATGTTTTTTGGGGGTTTTTTTAGATACAAATTCAGATAGGCAGGCTTATACTAAGGTTTTTTTTTTGTTTTTGTTTTTTTTTTGTTAGGGAGTACATACTTAAAGTTGAGAAACTCTTTTTAGGTAAGCTCATTTATGCACAAAATGTTTATTTGTAAACTAAGAGAGTAAGGTTCCACTTACTTTAGTTAAAGCCATGGGTACGCAGATTT
This sequence comes from Glandirana rugosa, assembly GCA_018402905.1. Taxonomy (NCBI): domain Eukaryota; kingdom Metazoa; phylum Chordata; class Amphibia; order Anura; family Ranidae; genus Glandirana; species Glandirana rugosa. Next base: position 184,588 of record BLSH010192370.1, on the reverse strand, counting down.
TTATTTCCGGGACCCTACATTTTTTTTAAATTCTGTATGTCATTGCTAATTGGCCCTAAATATGTGGTGCCGGGTAGCACCCAGTAGAATTGCTTATCTTTTATTTTGAGGACTCCAGGAAATTATTGTGGAATCCATTTGACCTTGAGATCTATAGGTTATGCACCTCTATGCTAAGGGGCCTGTTCACAGCTAGTGTGTTAAACTGCTCTGAGCAGCTTTTTCAAGCACAGTCCCGACACAGTAAGCAGTATAAATTGTAACTATCTTTTTAAAATGTTTTGTTTTTCATGAAGACTTTTCTGAAACCACAGTGAGCTGCAAATTCCATTTTCTTTTTCGTACATCATGGGACAGAGCAGACTATAAAATCATTACTGGGTTATATGCCACCTATAGGTAAATGGACACTGGCAGACAAAAAATCAGAGGTCGGCGGCGGCGGCCATGATGTGTAGGTCTCTCAGACCTAGAGGCTGGAGGATGCTTTTTGGGGACACAGGGCAGGCTAAAAACCTGTGGGGGCACGTGAGTGCTTGGTGTAGCAAGTGGTAGCCCAATTTATGTTGCAAAATTGTGGGGGACTGTACGGTCTGAGGACTTAAAGCTACAGTTTTCCAGGGGAATTATGTGATACTGAGGAACTTGTGTTACTATTCACACAGGCCTGTTACAATCCATTTAGGCAAGCTATGCCTTAGGCAAGCACAGCAGCTAGGGGCACAAATGTTCCACCAGCAGCCTTTGAAGAGGCCAGTAGGACCTCTGCTGTCATAACCTACCCCGAAAGACCAGAGGGGACTGGGCTGTCACAGCTGCTGCGTCTATCTGGCATTGTAGCTACTACCGGTGCTTCTACCTCAAAGAGGCCCTGTTATCAGCTTTGGCTGGTTTAGAAAGCAAGATTGCTGGTATGATTGCTTCAGTCACACAGGGTGGCAGAAGACAGGTCCCCTTCCCCTAATCCTCCTGTATTTTAGCAGGAGTAGAGAGGTAGAAGAGGTAATGGTTAATGACTTAGTTTGATATTCAAGCAGAGGCTTCTGGAGAATCAGGGCATGAAGACACCTAGATTGTGTCAGCTTCTCAGTCATAAAAGCTTCTGATCCATTCTCTTACGCAGATGGTGCGGGCAGCTTTTAAGTTACTTCCAATGGAGGCCCCTGGGACCCTATGTTCCTCCCTAAGATTTTTAAAACCTTGACAATGTGCACAAGTGTTCCCCCTTCATTCATTTTTGGAACAGGGGGTGTATTCTGGCTGCAGACAGGATTTTTTGTTCCTCCAAAGAAATTGTTTCTATTGTATCCGATGGAGGAAAAGTTTATTAAAAAATGGAGCATACCGGCTGTGGTTACACCAATCCTCCTCCCTGAGAATGAACAGGTTTTCAGGGGCCTTGTTGATAAGAAACTGGAGTCCTTGTTAAGGGCTTCCTTCTCTCTGGCAAGTTCCCCTATTCAGGCCACAGTGGCAGCAATTGATGTTTGTCAGGCCTTAGAGGTCTATGACTACACCACCCTGAATGCGCTCAATCTCGTCTCATCTCAGAAGCTAAACAGGCTTGGGTCTGGTTAGTGCTTGGATGGGAGACCACCTGGGAATACCAGGTGCTGTAGGCTAAATAGAGGGGAAGTTTCTGCTGAGGAAATGGCAGATTTCCCTAAAGCTTATGCCTTGTTATAGGTACTCTTAGGGACTCTATACAGCAAGTCTCCTGGTTGGCTCTCTTATCTGTGCACATGCACAGAAATGTGTGGCTAAAAAGCTGGTCACCTGAGCTTCCTTACAAAATGTTGCTGGCTGTTTTTTCCATTTCATGGCGCCCCTCATTTAGGGGATCAAGATCTGCTTCCTCAGGCTTTACAGCCCCTAGGCAGTTTCGACAGCAAAGGGTAGCTGGGGTCCAAGGTAAGTATCAAGGCTAGGGCCAAAAGAAGCTTTGGGTCCAAAAGTCCTCCAAAGCTGTCACCAAACCTTCCTGGTGAAGGGGTGCCCCCACTCGTGAGAGTGGGGGGAAGGTTCCCACAGTTTGCAGGAGTTTGGGAATCGCTGGTTCAGGGCAAGTGGGGCATCCCCACAGTGTCCCAAGTGTACAGGCTGGATTTCAAACCTGTTCTCAGTTCCAAAGCCGAGCGGGGACATAAGACCTATCCTGGATCTAAAGGCGCTGAATCATTATCTTTCAGTGCACCTTTTTAAATGGAATTAATTCTTTCTGTGAGGTCTCTTTTATCTGCATGTGCCAATCTTTCAGCCTCATCAAAGGTTTCTGCATTTTGCAATAGAAAATCAACATTTCCAGTTTGGCACTGTCCTTCGGGCTTGCAACAGCCCCCTGAGTCTTCACAAAGATCCTGGCACCAGTATATGGCCTTCTAAGGTCTCAGGGGATCCTGGTGTTAGGTTATCTAGATGACCTCTTGCTCAGAGATCACTCTCTGCAGGGTCTAAAACGGAGCATAACTCTCATGGTTCAATTCTTAGAACACCTGGGCTGGATTATAAATGTTGAGAAGTCGGCCTTGGGGCCGGTTCAGTGTCTGGAATACTTGGGCCCTTTTCGCACTTCTGTGACTTTTTCCTGTGATTTTTGACGTTAGTCACATGCCAATTCTTATCCCATGATTCCCAATGATAACCAGTGATATCTGAGCGACTTCAAGTCGCACCAACTTCAAGTAGTCCCTGTAATACTTTGGTCCAACTTTGATGTGAGTTGAGGTTCATAGACCTCAAGTTTACACAGGCATTCCCTGGAATAGTGTCAAAATCACCAGACTTCAAGTTGCGTCAGTGTGAAGGGGGCCTCAGGTCTATTTCTAGACACAGCCCAGGGAAAGCTGTTCTTGCCTCCAGAGAAGATCAGTGCCTTGAAAGATCAAGTTTGACAAGTAGAGGAAAAAGGCACCATTTCATTTGGCACTGTATGGGACTGCTAAGAAGGATGGTGTCCTCATTCGAGGCAATTCCTTGTGCCCAGTTTCATTCCATTCCCTTGCAGCAGAACTTTCTGTCAGGGGGGAACAAAAAGATGCAACCTCTGATTTGTTGCATGTCCATACCCCCCAAGGCTCGTTGAAGTCTCAGTTGGTGGTTGAAAGATCGGAATGTGATACAAGGGGAGTCTTTTCTTCTGGTAGTTTGGAAGATCGTGACCACAGATGCCAGTCTCTCTGGCTGGGGAGCGGTCATGGAGGAATCTACAGTCCAGGGGAACTGTCTACAGTCCAAGGGAACTGGGTCGCCCAGATTACAGCATCACCCGGTAAGGGTGCAATCCAATAATGCCATGGCTATGGCTTATGCCAACCACTAGGGTGACACCAAGAGCTGTTTGGCTCACGAGGAAGTCATTTGTGTACTGTCTTGGGCAGAAAAGCAGATGACGGGGCTGTCTGCAGTCCACATTCCGGGGATGGAGAACTGGAGGGCAGACTATCTCAGCCACTAACAAATGCATCCAGGAGATTGGTCTCCGCACCTGAGTTTTTTCTGGAGATTTGCCGATGATTGGGGATGCCGGATGTAGATCTGTTGGCATCCAGGTTCAGCAACAAAAATGCGCCATCAGGGGTCAGTGCAGCAGTTTGTATCTAGAGCTAGAGATCCCTTCGCGATCGGGGTAGATACTTTGGTAGTTCCTGGGAACCAGTTCTCCCTAGTTTATGCATTTTCCCCTATTCCTCTCCTGCCGCATCTCTCACGCAGGATTCAAGAGAAAATGTCTGTCATTTTTGTGCCTCCAGCTTGGCCCATGAAGGCTTGGTATCCAGAGATAGTGAGGTTGGGAGTAGATGAACTGTGGATGCTCCATCACGACCTGCTGTCACAGGGTCCTGTATCTCACCCGAATTTACGCTAAGCTAAATTTACCTTTCGTCAAGGAGTGTCTCATTGTTGCCTCCCATAAAGGTTCCTCTTTGTCCTTGACACTTGAATTTGTTTTTGTCGGTGCTACAGAAATAGCCCCTTTGAACCAAGAAGATCCCTTTAGTCCTTTTGACACCAAAACTAGCTTCTCTTTGTAGTCACTTCAGCTAGAAAGGTAATGGAGTTGGAGTTTTTTTCTTGTAAAGAATAATATTTGGTCCTGCATCATAAGTGGTGCTACGTCCTTTTCTGTCCTTTTTGCCTAAGGTCGTTTCTGGTTTTCATTTGAATCAGGATATTATTCTACCCCCTTTTGTTTCTCTCAGCCTAGCTCGCCAGAAGAGAAACGGTTGCACTCCTTGGATTTGGTTTGTGCAGCTATGGTTTATCTGAAGAGATCCGCAGGCATCAGATGTACTTACTGATGCATTTTTTGTTTTGCCAGAATGGCCCAAGAGGGGTCAAGTGGCTTCCAAAGCATCCATTTTACTTTTGGATTTGCCAGTTGATCATTCAGGCCTATGGCTTGAAGGGTAAGCTCCTCCCTTTAGGATAAGAGCTCATTCCACCCAGGCGGTAGATACCCCCTGGGAGTTTTTGCCATCAGGCATCAGTGGCGCAGATTTGTAAGGCCGCTACCTGGTCTTCAGTATGTATATTCACAAGATTTTATTAAGTGGATGTTAGAGCAGCAGAGGATTCAGCTTTTGGCTGCAGTATGTTACAGGCTGCTGTATATATTCTGATGGTGGTTTTTCTTACATTGTGTCTCCCTCCCCTCAAAGGGATTGCTCTGGGACGTCCCAGTAAGTAATGATTATATAGTCTGCTCTGTGTCCCGTGAAGTACAAAAAAGAAAATGTGATTTTTTTTTTCTACATTATTAACTGTAAAATTCATTTCTTTTGAGTACATCATGGGACACAGAGGTCCCTCCCCTCTCTTTTTGGGAGATAATTGCTTGCTACAAAACAGAAGTACTTTCTGTATGGGAGGGGTTATATAGAGGGGGTCTACCAGATGCTGCGGGATGCTTATAATGAGGGATGAGTTGATACATGAGGAGCCCCAAGCTGCTGACACGCTTCTAAGTTTAAGGATGCCACTGTCCTTTTTGACACAGTACTTATAGGTTTAGACCTGGAGCAACCTGCATCAGTTGTCCTTAAAGTTACCAATCATCTCGTTTCCATTAGGAGCCTCCAACCAGTGAAAACTTTCCCAGTGGACGTTCTTCTGCAACCTGTGTTGTTCAGTAATAGGCTTACAGTAATCCTGATAAGGTGTTCACTCTTCCCAAGCAGTTTCCTCAGCAATATCCTATTGAAGATGGATTCTGTAAGAAGTTTCTATCCTTGGATCTGGCAATTTCCTTTCTTAACAAAACTCTCATCGTCCCTGAGAACATTGTCGTGTGTGAAGTCCCTGTGGTTAAATGTCTAGAAGCCATTTCCGAGGCCTTATTCTCTCTTTGTGGGCCCTGCCTTGGAACCTGCCAATTTCAGCCATGTCCATCTGCCATACCTTGAGTGTCTGGTTAAAGGATATGCCTATAAATACTGGCTGTTCTGAGTAATATTCAGAACACAGTGGGTATTGAAAATAATCACCCCCTTTAAGATAATCACATTTTGTTGCTTTTCAGTCTGAAATGAAGACCGACACAGTTTTTGTTTTATCCAGCTGCAACATATAACAATCTCTGAGTTGGAAAAAGGATCACCCCTCCTCCTAAAAATTACTTTTAAACTCAATCAGGTGTAGCTAATCACCTTCTTAATGGCACACAACGCCATTTGACTTTCAACTGTGATCAGCTGTGGTGATTTTGATTAGCTCAAAAAAGAGAAAATAGCATTTAAGTCCCTGGTAGTGTAACTGAAGCAAACAATCAACTGTCAAAAGATCTCCGGGATAAAGTTGTGGACAGGCACAAGTCAGAAGAGATGGACACAAAAAATTGCAAAGGGTTTATCAATGCCTAGAAGCACAGTAAAGTCTATTAATTATATTAAGAAGTATAAGATATTTGGTACAACACAGACCCTCCCTGGACCAGGAGGTTTCTCCAAACTGGATGGAAGAGCCAGGAGGAAACTGGTTAGAGAGGCTACCAAGATGCCTACAGCAACTAAAGCAGTTGCAGGAATTTATGACTAAGAGTGGTTATTGTGTGCATGTGACAATATCACCAATTGTCCACAAATGTGGCTTGTAGCTGTGTTTGCAGGATTCTTATAATGAGAGATGAGTTGGTACATGATGATATGTGAGTGGGTTGCAAGAAAAAAAAAAAACACTCCTCAAGAAAGGACTCATGCAATCACAACTGAGCTTTGCCAAAGCGCACCTTGAAGATTCTAAGGCCACATAAAAAAAGAAGTTATGGTCAGATGAGATTAAAATTGAATGATTTGGCCTCAACACCAAACGATATGTCTGGCTAAAATCTAACACTGCTCACCATGCAAATGAAACCATTCCTACAGTAAAGCATAGAGATGTTAATATCCTGTTATGGAGGTGTTTCTCTACAGCAGGGACTGGATCACTTGTCAGGATGGAATGAAAATTGGATGGAGCAAAATACTGTCAAATTCTTAAGGAAAATCTGCTGCCCTCTTCCAGAAAGTTGTCAATGGGAAGGTTTACTTTCCAACATGACAATGACATAAGCAGACAGTAAAAAATGACCACACAGTGGTTGAAAGAGAAAAAGGTAGCTATCCTTGCATGGCCTAGTCAGAGCCCTGACGTAAACCCCACTGAAAATCTGACTTGAAGACTGCAGTCCATAAACTGTCACCATCAAATTTAACTGAAGTTCAGCAAAGAAGAGTGGGCAAATTTTGCAAAGTCTAGATGGGTGATCCTTTTTCCAACTCATTGATTTTGTTTTTGAATGTCTTTTCTTCTTTAATGGCCCTTTTCAGTGCATCCCTTGATGCCTCCAAGCCTGGGCACAAGTGAGGGGAATTTGCTGTTACCTAGTCCCAGGATATTTCAGAAACCTGGGTCCAAAGTTCAGGATCTTTGCTTCATGTTGTCCAGTCTTTCATCTTCTCTGGAATGACTAGTGGACTTCCACACTGTCTTGGCTTCACTTCTTGGTCATGGTCCTGGAAAAAGAAAGGCTTCAACTCAAACCTGTTTACCATTCCTAAGGCACAAGGAGGCATTCATCCTATACTGGATCTAAAGTTTCTCAACACATGTCTTCAGTTACAAACATACTGATCGAAAGGTCAGTGATTGCTTCCCTTCGTTCACTGCTCTTCCCATTGGACTGCTGAGTGCACAGCTTTCTCTGCTTCTCTCTCAGGATATTCATCTTAAAGGATATGTGGATACCTCTTACTGAGGGAACTGTCTGCACAGGCCTTTTCATCCATTGTCCAACAAAGTGTTCAAACCCTACAGAGGTTCATTTGGAAGCCTTTTCTTGGATACTGCCCAGTCCAAGGTTTCCCTTCCCATGTACAGACTCCAGACTGTATGCTTCAATATTCAGACTCTGCCGTCCAGTATGCTGCCTGCTCTCCAGAATTGCATGAGGGTCCTGGGCTTAATGGTGACCTCATTCGAGGAAGTCCCATTTGTCTAATTCCACTTCAAGCTGTTACAGCCCCTCATTCTGTTTGTGCAGGACAACAAGGCTCGTTCTCTGGATCATTGCATTCATCTGATACCAAAGACCAGATTCGCTCTGGCCTGGTGGCTTATGGATCTAGCTGTGGAGTCAAGGAAATCTCTTTGGTGTGGAAAGGTCTTGTTGGTTGGGGTGGAGTCCCGGACACCATGACTGTGCATGGAAGCTTGTCTCCTGATCAGCATTCTGGAACTACAATATAAAGGTTTAAGCTGGCCTACTGGTCCAGCACACCACATTCCTTATTTTTTCTTTATATTAAATTCTGGAACGATAAGCAATTTGGTTAGCACTTCAACACTGGACTTTTCTGCTGCAAAGTCATCCAATCCGGATTAATTTGGACAGTGCCACAGCAGTGGCTTACACCAGAAAGGAACCAGAAGTCTTGCAGCTCTAAGACCCCTTTCACACCAAGGCATTTTTCAGGCGCTTTTGCGCATAAAATAGCACCTGAAAAACGCCCCCCAATACACCCCAGTGTGAAAGTCAGAGTGTTTTCACACTGGGGCGGTGGGCTTGCGGACAGAAAAAAAAAGTCCTGCAAGCAGCTTCTTTACAGTGGTGTATTCACCGCTCCTATACCGCCCCTGCCCATTGAAAACAATGGGGCAGCGCTCCCGAAGCACCTGAACGTCGCTTTGGGAGCGCTGCAAACCTGTACTTTTAACCCGTGTTTAACCCATTGCGGGGGGTTAAAAGCGCACCGCCGCCGACCGAATAGCGGCGCTATAACGAGCCGTAAAACACCACTAATTAGCGACATTTTACCGCTGACGCTCGGGTGGCTCTGGTGTGAAAGGAGCCTCTGGGAAGTCAAGCAGATATTCTGGGTTGGATAGAACTTTGTGTTTCAGCTCTGTCCACCATGCACATTCTGGAGCTGGTAAATTTGGAGTTGGTAGAATGGTTTGCTCACCTGGAATTATAATGAGAACTCAGTTGCAGGTGGGGAATGCTGGATGTGGACCTCCTGTCCTCAAGAATCAAAGTCAAACTTCCCAAGCTTGTTTGTCTATTGATCTTCTGGTATTTTCAGTGGATGCCCCGGTAATTTTTAGATCAGTTCAACCTGATCTACCCTTTTTCTCCAGTGCTACTCCTTCCTCACTAACGCTGCAGGATCAAGATGGAGGGCATACATTTCGTGTGTTTTTTCGTATTTTGCAAGACAATGTCCCCAAAAGATGACCTCTTTTCAACCCCCCCCCCTTTAAGGAAAATATAGCTATATACAGTACTGTGCAAATGTTTTAGGTATGAAGAAATGTGGTAAAGTAAGAATGCTTTCAAAAATATATTTTTTTATTATTTACTTTTATTAATTTACAAAATGCAAAGTGAGCAAACATAGGAAAGATCTAAATCAAATCAATATTCATTTTGATCACAATAGAACTTGGAGGCTTACCAGAGAACCAGCGACCACCCTTACTCGGGGGGGTCAAAAACGCTCAATTGGATCTCAGATCCACTCAATGGGAGCCTATGGGATCTTTCTATGGACTTTATGGAGTTTGATTATTTTAATTGAATATATTGATTTATGCACTTTATTGCACAGCATTTGCATTTTATTTGTATGCATTTATATGTGTTGAGCACAGCACTTTGTTTATGCATCTTTGAAAACTAACCACAGATCTTCTGTGGCTCTAGGTTGCCTCAAATCCTTCTGTCTCTTCATGTAATCACAGATAGACTTGATGTTGAGATCAGGGCTCTGTGGGGGTCAGACCCTCACTTCCAAGACTCCTTGTTCTTCTTTATACTGAAGATAGATCTTAGTGGCATTGGCTGTATGTTTGGGGTTGTTGTCCTGCTGCAGAATAAATTTGGGGCCAATCACATGGGCCCTTTTTTAGATAAAAGTTCAAGGTTTCCCATTAAAAGAAAACGTGGTCTGTTTAATCACTTCAGCCCGGAAGGATTTCACACTTTAGGACCAGAGCACTTTTTGCAATTCGGCACTGCATAGTTTTAACTGACAATTGCGTGGCCGTGCGACGCTGTATCCAAACGAAATCTGCGTCCTTTTTTTCCCCACAAATAGAGCTTTCTTTTGGTGGTATTTGATCCCCTCTGCGTCATTTCTGATCACCGCTATAAATAAAATAATAGTGTCAATTTTGCAAAAAAAATATTTCTTACTTTTTGCTAGAATACAAATCCAAAAAAAACATTTTTTTTTTTTATCGGTTTTGGCCAATTTATATTCTTCCTCATATTTTTGGTTAAAAAAATCACAATCGGCATTTATTGATTGGTTTGCGCAAAAGTTGCTGCGTTTACGGATGGTGAGAATTAATTTCTGGGGTTTTTATTTATTTTATACTAGTAATGGCAAGGATCTGCGATTTTTAGCGGTACTGCGATATTGTGGCGGACATGTCGGACCATTTTGACACTTTTTTAGGACCATTGGCATTTATACAGCGATCAGTGCTATAAAAATGCACTGATTACTGTGTAAATGCCATTGGCAGTGAATGGGTTAACCTGAAGGGGGCGTTCTAAGGGTTAACTGTGTTCCCTGGGTGTGTTCTAACTGTATGTGGGCTGGGCTGGCGGGCTGGCAGGGGGAAGGGAGTGATCACGGCTTCCATATACAGGAAGCCTGTGATCAAAGCCCTTCCCCCTCTATGAGAATGGAGATCCGTGTTTACATACACGGACCTCTGTTCTCTCACTGTGGGGGGGGGCATCGTGGGTAGCCGGCGGTGATCGAGCCCACCGTACCCGCTCCCTGGCCCCCCCCCCCCCCGGACACAGTGAGCGTGCGAGCGCGCCTCCGCCGGCATGCACGCTCACAGTACTAGTTATCGCAGCCGCCGTCATATGACGCAGGTTTGCAATAACGAGCCACCTTGTCGTCGGCAAGTGGTTAAGTGGTGGTATTTTGTTACTGTTTTTTTTTTTTTTTTTTGGGGGGGGGGGGTTGTTGTACATAGGGTTTTTTGTGCATAAATATCTGCCCTCTTCCAGGGCAATGCCTACAGGGGTATAATATTAGTCCCTATTCCCACAGAGAGTTGTAAAAGTAAATAAACATACACGTCACAAAAAAGTATTTTAATTAAAATATAGATAAAATAAAGGTAAAAAAAATGTATTAATGTTCCCCAAATTAATTCTATGTCAGTCACATTATCCATTGATGATATAACACTTGTCAATCACATCATCCTGCGGTGTAATAATCACGGCAACTCATCGCTTGTCAATGTGTACAGGTCGCACTTTGATCGCTAAATGGTGGATTTCCCGAATGAAAATGTAAATAGGCAGCCAGAAATCCCAGGTGACATTGACTTAAGTTGACATCACCCGAGATTCCGGGCTGTTTCTTTATATTGCTGCAGCTGGGAAATCTGTCTTTTACCAATGGGAGTGCAGCATGTAAACATCAGCGGGTCATCATGATTGAAGGGGATTACATCACTGATCAACATGATTAATGTGGATTTACTTCGGGGAACAATAGTACACTTTATTTTTAATGTAACTGTGTTTTTGTTTTCAATAAAATTACTTTTTCAAAGTGTGTGTATTTACTTTTAACTCTTTCACAATAAATCACCCCAATATTACCCCACCTTATGACTGGGGCAACAGATGTGGAAAAGAGGTTGTTGCCCCCCCCCCCCCACAACATTAGAAGACAGGAGCTTTGTAGAGGGTGGGGGCTTTGCTGCCTTCCCTTGTATAGTTCTCCACCAATGTTGAAAGGCACGTGATATGCTAAAATCGATGGGAGGGAGGAATGCATGCTCATTGCGCTCCTGCCCACCAAAATGCATTGTACCACAGTACCATTTGTTTTGGTGCAGCACAATTTTAAAAACAGTCACCCTTTTTTTATTTTTTTTTTTGTGCATTGGGCAACCCATTGGAATTTGATGGGCTGCCCCGAAACGAGAGATGTGGTAACCCGCAAAAAAAATGCACACATTCGGATGCACCCCCTGTGTGAACGAGCCCTAAGGCATCCCCAAGCATGTTATTTAAAGGAATTGTGTGATTTTAATGCTGCCCTTGAAACTACAGTACATGAAAAGGACTTCCCCCAAGTAAGGGCCCTTTTGTACGGGTGGGCCAATTGTGTCCACCTGTCAGTTTTGTAGGCGGACCCAATTAGACCATCCATTTCCCTCTATGGAGCATGGATGTGAACGGACATTTTCCTCCCATAGAGGAAAGCGGGCTGTGTCCATGTCCACTCAGCATAAGCAGAGAGCGGACATGCCTGCTCAGCCGCGGGGATCAGCGGAGAGATCTCTTGCTGAACAGGTGGATCCGATGGTGGAGTCTGCTCATGCGAAAGAGCCCTAAGTGGTAAGAACGTCAAGCGATTAAAATGTTTTTTGTTTTTTTTTTTTTGCATTGCTCAGCTTCCCATGCCCTTTTTGACAAAAGTCTGCCTTTCACTCTTGAAAATGGCCAGAATTTAGTACCAAAATTCCTCTCCGATAGACTTTATTTGGGTTTGATACGAAGTTCTGGGTTTGCAGACTTCATGCTTAGTTCAACAAACCTTCAGTAGACCGAGCAGATTTGCCCATCCTTACTTTACCATACAGTATGTTGGAGCGTTTATGCTGTGAAGCAGAAACCTATTATCATTTTGTACTTTGGTGAAGAAATAAAAGTGCCCTATGGCAGTTTAGTGTTGTCAGATTTTTGGACATCTCCGTAAGTAAGTGTCTGTGCTAATTGCAACCTATTTTCAAGGTGACCTCATAATAGTGCTGTCCAACTCATTTGTCATGTTGGTCTCAAGCAAAAAAAAAACACTCTGAAGATACCCTCATCTCTATTAGATGTCTGCAATTCAGATATTAAAATATATATTTGATATGCAATTAGCTATAATTAGGAAGCTTCACATCAATAAGGTGTCAACATCAGATTGTTTAAGATAAATGTTCAATGTCTGTGGTTAAAAATTGTTCTTGGCCTGACACTTTTGTATGACATGAAGTTCTAATTTAACTTTTTTATTTCTCCTTATTATGCGTGCTTAGTATTATTGTGTCATTCATATACTGTGCTGACAGAGTGCAAAGGGTGTTAAAATACCGATTTTAGAGTAAAAAGAGAATTAATCTACCAATGTCCAATTAGTCCGAAGGTTCTCAATGGTCTCCACAGGGTACTCAGCTCTAATAAGTAGTTATCTCTTTGGTTGGAACTCTTTTATAATACTGTCAATTGCTTAACATTTTAACTTGTAAATAGAATTTGTTAGACTACAACTGTGGAATAACTACACTTCGAAGGATTAATATCGATTAACGTATAGTTTATATATAAAATTATAGACTTAACGTCTGTAGATTATCTCTACTCCCATAGAAGTCTCA
>BLSH010192370.1:140110-171139 GCA_018402905.1 Glandirana rugosa | reverse complement strand
TTCACACGATAAACGTAAACCTTAGACAACGACAGTTGAGAGTTATACTCTAGGTTTCTCGACAGTGATAGTCACTTCGTTCGGTAGTAATCCGACTTTTTTTGTTTTGTTCAGGTAGTCTCTCTATCGTTTTTGTAATCCACACCGGTCTAGTTGACAAACCTTGTAGGAATTTTTTTTTTCTTGCGTGGCCACTCGAGTCGTTGTGGTTTTCTGGGCCTTCTTTGTGCCTTTTGTTGACACCACCTACTGGCTTCTTAAGAAAGGGACCACTTCTTTTGTGGGAAGTGTTGTCAACCAGTCTAGTTCTTGTGAGAGGTCCTGTGAAGGGTGTTTTCTTCACCAGGGAAAGAATTCTTCGGTCATCCACCACAGTTGTTTTCCGTGTTTCTTCCGGGTCTTTTGGTGTTGCTGAGCTCACCGGTGCGTTCTTTTTTTTTTAAGGATGTTCCAAACAGTTGATCTGGCCACACCTAATGTTTTTGCTATCTCTCTGATGGACTTGTTTTGTTTTTTTCAGCCTAATGATGGCTTGCTTCACTGATAGTGACAGCTCTTTGGATCTCATATTGAGAGTTGACAGCAACAGATTCCAAATGCAAATAGCACACTTGAAATTAACTCTGGACCTTTTATCTGCTCCTTGTAAATGGGATAATGAGGGAATAACACACACCTGACTATGGAACAGCTGAGCAGCCAATTGTCCCATTACTTTTGGTCCCTTAAAAAGTGGGAGGCACATATACAAACTGTTGTAATTCCTACACAGTTTCCTCTGACTTGAATGTAAATACCCTCAAATTAAAGCTGAAAGTCTGCAGTTAAAGCACATCTTGTTTGTTTCATTTCAAATCCATTGTGGTGGTGTATAGAGCCAAAAAGATTAGAATTGTGTCGATGTCCCAATATTTATGGACCTGACTGTAACAATATAAATATATATATATATATATACATATATATACACACCTCATATGTGTGTGTGTGTATGTATGTGTATATGTGTCTGTCTGTGTTTTAACTAGGTTTCATTTGTGTTGTACTTGAGAAAGGATCTTCACAAATTCAAAACTGCTTTACATATACAGGTTTGCAACACTAAGACCCCTTTCACTCTGAGCCAGATTTCAAGCTTTTTAGTGCCTGTAAAGCACCTGAAAACTGCCTCCCTGCCACCCCAGTGTGAAAGCCCCAGTGCTTTCACACTGGGGCGGTGCGCTTGCAAGACGTTAGAAGAAGTGCTGCAAGCAGCATCTTTAGGGCGGTTTTGGAGCGATGTATACACCACTCGCAAACCACCCCTGCCCATTGGAATGAATTGGCACAGCTTCCGAAGAGGCTAAAAACCACTTCGGAAGCACCTCAACACGGACGCTTTAAACCTGCGCCTCGCTACCACCTGAATAGCGAAAGCGCCGCTATAACAGCGGTAAAGCGCAGCTAAAATGAGTGGCGCTTTACCGCTAATGCTCAGACGGCTGCAGTGTGAGCCCTGGTTCACACTTGTGCGATGCGGGAGCCGATGCAATTCCAGAGCTGGTTCCTGCATTGCACCTCTCCCGCAGGCAGTTCACACTGCCTTCTGCGAACCACTGCGAGTGTCATTAAAAATTTAATGACACCCCCAGATTTGTTCACAGACTGCAGTGCGAACTGTAAACTCGCACAGGAATCAGATTGCATAGGTGAGAACACCCATTGGATCAGATTCCAGTGCGGGAGAAAAAAGGCTCAGAGATCGCATGTTATCGGCACCTGCGGTGTGGGTGTGAATCGCATGCGATCTCTGAGATCGCAGTAGTGTGAACCTGGGCTAAAAGTAGCCTTAAACATACAAAGTACTGCAGATTAAGACTGCTTTTGAACTCCAAACTTGCTGCAGTTAGCTGGCTCCAATGTTGGATTATAGAACCTCTTCCCCTCTGTTCATACCCATCACATGTGTAGGTGTTCTGTAGTCCAGCAGTGGAGGGCTGACAGCCTTAATTTAGAACTGAATGCAGCAGAGACACTGTGCTATCAGCTCAAACAGGATGTTATGAGTTCACTGCATTTATTTCTACACTTGTAGCATGTATAAAGTGATAAAACTATTAAATTATGTATGCATTGCACTGGCCATGGACCCAAAATGTTGATGTTTTGTTCTCCAGGCCATTTATCACTTTTGCCTTATGGCAAGGTGCTCCATCATGCTGGAAAAGGCATTGTTCCTCACCAAACTGTTCTTGGATGGTTGGAAGAAGTTGCTCTTGGAGGATGTTTTTGTACAATTCTTTATTTATGGCTGTGTTTTTATTCACAATTGTGAGTGAGCCCACTCCCTTGGCTAAGAAGCAATCCCACACATGAATAATCTCAGGATGCTTTACTGTTGGCATGACAAAGGACTGATGGTAGCGCTTACCTTTTCTTCTTTAGACAAGGTTTTTTTCCGGATGCCCCAAACAATTGGAAAGGGGATTCATCAGAGAAAATGACTTTACCCCAGTCCTCAGCAGTCCAATCCCTGTACCATTTGTAGAATATCAGTCTGTCCCTGATTTTTTTCTGGAGAGAAGTGGCTTCTTTGCTGCCCTTCTTGACACCAGGCCATCCTCTAAAAGTCTTTGCCTCACTGTGGTTGTAGATGCAGTCACATCTGCCTGCTGCATTTCTGAGCAAACCCTACACTGGTTGTGCCTGGATCCCGCAGCTGAACCAACTGTAGGAGACAGTCCTGGCGCTTTCTAGACTTTCTTGGGCGCCCTGAAGCCTTCTTCACAAATGCATTGGAAATGTTTTCTATGCGATTAAGTTAATTTTCTTGGCAAAGAGGGACTTTGGAATTAATTGCAATTTATCTGATCACTCTTCATAACATTCTGGAGTATATGCAAATAGCCAGCATAAAAACAGAGGCAGAGCTGATTTAATATTTGCGTCCTTAAAACTTTTGCCCACGGCTGTACTAATTTTTTTTTTTTCTTGATGTGACCAGCCATATATGTGTTATGGATGGCTATATCTCCCTGCTAGAGTCCCCAGACCCTATATAGAAGGTGATAGGTCATGTCCACTTTTACTCAAATGTGAGTGTCACTTATGGGCAGACTTTTTGTTTTCCTAGATTCTAGTACAGTTCTCAAAAGTTGTGTTAGATTTGTCCGTATATATTAAACATACCAATGTGTTTGTAAATTACGCATATTTATTAAATTTGCTTCTCCCCACCATCAAAATCAAGTGCTTGCTAAGAAAATATGAGTGTTAGAATGCAGTTTCACTTTTTTCCACATTATATGCTTTCATTAACAATGCTTTTCTCATTTGAATGCTAAACTAGTCTGTTGAATAACTGTGTGGTGACATATCCTTTCCATGTCGATTGGGCACCAGTTGACAGTAATTAGCAGTTTGTAGCCATTTTAATTATATTTCTAATAAAGTGGTCTCTGAACACAACATTTGTGCAAATGGAAGAGAAGTACTTTGGCTGCTGTTGAAGTTGGTAAGTCCTACTCAGTGGAGATAAACAACGAGCATCTGTTATTGTATCTCTTTCCAGCTTGGCTTTTACCTTTTACATACATCAATCCCCAGTCAAGGTTATGTAGAGTGAGGTTCACTGGCTATGATGTGTACACAGGAGATGAAACACAAAACACAACCTAAGATCATCCAACAAAATATTACTCACAACAGCTGCTCCAATTTATTTACCCTCCAGAAGACCTACAAAATAATTTTAATACAATATTTAATTGTAATAGATTTCAGTAAGTATTTCCATTGGCTGCTATTACATGGTCTAAAGTATATTTTCAACTCGCTAAAGAGATTTCCCATCCTACGCTATAACAAAGAAGGCATTGTGGCATTTTTAACTGCACAACCCATCCCAAACCAATTCCATTTTGTAGATACTGGCATGATGAATGACCCACTAAGTTCTTTTACCTTTTGAGGTCCCCAGCTTAGTGTTAAAAGCAGGGCTTCAGACACTCCCCCCCCCCCCCCACCTCCAGTGTCTTATTCCTGCTGGCGCATGTGCAGATTTCACTCCTGTAGATGTTTTCTTCATCATGCAAAACACCCAGAGTCACCTGACCTGCCCATGCAAATTCTGGCTTTCTGGATGTAAGAGCACAGCCATGTTGCCACCCCAAATGGGAACAACCAGGCCTGCCACTAAAGTTCTGGAGGACCTGACATTTATATAGTGAAGTTATGTGGGGTAGGGTTGCCACCTCATCGCTTTAAACCCGAACACACATGAATTACACAGGTTCCGAGGCTAAGTTATTGCAGATGAGGCACCAAGTGAGTTTAATTACCACCTCAATCAGCCACAGAACAACCTGTGTAATTCATGTGTGTTCAGATTTAAAGGCATGAGGTGGCAAACCTTATGTGGGGGCATGCATTTTTTTTGACTTTTCAGGAAATGGGTACCTAGTATAGCTTTTCAGCGGTTCATGGGCACTCTAGATGTTGGAACAGTAAAACTGAAGAAATGTACTGACACCCAGTGGAGTTTGCTTTTGTATGCATATGCTGGTTTTTATGATTTCTTTATTGACCCCAGGTTTGAAAAATTTTTCTTCTTTCTGTGCACGTTAACTTACCAGGCAGTCCTGAATGCATAATTTGACACAAACAGATTGCGTTTATAATTTCGGCTATCACAGTTTAACCACTTCAGCCCCAGAAGGATTTCCCATGTTAGGACCAGAGCACTTTTTGCGATTCGGCACTACGTTGCTTTAACTGACAATTGCACGGTCGTGCGATGTTGTACCCAGACAAAATCGGCATCCTTTTTTTTCCCCACAAATAAAGCTTTCTTTTGTTGGTATTTGATCACCTTTGCGTCACTTCTGATCACCGCTATAAACAAAAAAAGCGACAATTTTGCAAAAAAAAAAACAATATTTCTTACTTTTTGCTAAGATACATATAAAAAAGTGTATGTATATATATATATATATATATATATATATATATATATATAAACAATGTATTCATCAGTTTTGGCCGATATATATTCTTCTACATATTTGTGGTAAAAAAAAAAACGCAATTGACGCTTATTGATTGGTTTGCACAAAAGTTGCTGCATTAACCACTTCAGCCCCGGAAGGATTTCCCCCTTTAGGACCGGAGCCCGTTTTGCGATTTGGCACTGCGTCGCTTTAACTGAAAATTGCGCGGTCGTGCGACGTTGTACCCAAACGAAATTTGCGTCCTTTTTTCCCCACAAATAGAGCTTTCTTTTGGTGGTATTTGATCACCGCTGCGTCATTTATGATCGCCGCTATAAACAAAAGAAGAGCAACAATTTTGCAAAAAAACACAAATTTCTTACTTTTTGCTAAAATACAAATCCAAAAAAATATATAAAAAAACATTTTTTTTCATCGGTTTTGGCCAATTTGTATTCTTCCTCATATTTGCGATAAAAAAAAATCGCAATCGGCGTTTATTGATTGGTTTGCGCAAAAGTGGTCGCGTTTACGGATGATGAGAATTCATTTCTGGGGTTTTTAATTTTTTTATTTTTTACTAGTAATGGCGGCGATCTGCGATTTTTAGCGGTACTGCGATATTTCAGCGGACATGTCGGACCATTTTGACACTTTTTTGGGACCATTGGCATTTATACAGTGATCAGTGCTATAAAAATGCACTGATTACTGTGTAAATGCCATTGGCAGTGAAGGGGTTAACCTGCAGGGGGCGCTCTAAGGGTTAACTGTGTTCCCTGGGCGTGTTCTTACTGTGGGGGGACTGCCCTAGCTGGGGAAGGGGAGCGATCACACCTTCCGTGTAGAGGAAGGCTGTGATCACAGCCCTTCCCCCTTCACAGAACGGAGGTCCGTGTTTACTTACACGGACCTCCGTTCTTTCACTCCGGGGGGGGTGATCACAGCCCTTCCCCCTTCACAGAACGGAGGTCCGTGTTTACTTACACGGACCTCCGTTCTTTCACTCCGGGGGGGCAACGCGGGTGGCCGGCGGAGATCGACTCCGCAGCACCCGCTCCCTGGCCCTCCCCGGACACAGTGAGCGCGATGACGGCTATTTGCGCAGGAGCGCCACCTTGTCGCCGTCAGATGCCGATCGGCGGTCGGCAAGAGGTTAACAAACCATGAGAATTCATTTATGGCTTTTTTACAAATTTTTTTTTTTTACTGGTAATGGCGGCAATCTGCGATTTTTATCGGCAATGTGGTATTGCGGCAGACATATCAGACATTTTTGACACTTTTTTGGGACCATTGACATATATACAGCGATCAGAGCTAAAAAATCGCCACTGATTACTGTGTAAATGTCACTGACAGAGAAGGGGTTAACCTGCAGGGGGCAATGAAGGGGTTAACTGTGTTCCCTAGGCGTGTTCTAACTGTGTGGGGGCTGGGCTGGCAGGGGCATAACAGATCTAATTGATCCCGGTGACAGGGATTAGTAGATCAGTGTTATGTCCCCTGTCAGAGCGGGTAACCGCCGTGTTTACATTGGTGGTTCCCTGCTTTTCTCCTATTGTAAGCAATCGTGGGTCGCTGTCGGACATCGAGTCCGTCCGACCCACGGCCACACTCCTGGAGCTCGTGGTGGGCACAACAGCGCGCCGCCCCCTAGTCGCGCGTGCATGAATTGCTGTTTATAAATGGGGATTCGCGTTATGCTGCCACCTTACAGCAGTAAATGTACGCGATGCGGTGCGGAAGTAGTTATGCGAGATATATATTACTCTTTACAATTTGTAGCAAACAGGGAAGCCTTTTTTGGGCTTATTTACTAGAAGATTTGTGTGTGTGTCTGTGTGTGTGTGTGTTTAGCGCCGGTGGACCTGAGAGTGGGTGGCAGGGTATAGCAGTCTCTTTCAGAACTACTATTCTGTCAACACCATTGTTCCATATTTTAGTGCAGTGAAGACAGAGCCATGTTTTAGCCTGAAACATTTGTGTGCAAATTACCTTTATGGGACTGTGTATGTATGTGTGCTATCTAGTTGTGGATCTGGTTCCGAAGTGTGCTAATGGTTAATTAAGTGAACTACACCCAAAGTAGGTGGTTTTATCTTTTTTGTTTTAGTTTTTAATTGGGCACTGGCACATTGAATCTCCTGCTTATTCTACTTCTGTCAGGGACCTTGCTGCATTTCCTTACAGTGTTTTGAATCTCTATTTGTATACAGATACATAGTAAATATATGACAGGAGTTTGAGAGAGTGAAGTTAACAAAATACAATTTTTCATTTGACATCAATCACAACAAAAAATCTGTTTCAGGTTAAGTTAATCAGCAAATAATAACTTTAAAATATGCTTCATTTGTAGATGTCTTGTAAAGAGACTTTGATCATTTGAAATTCTTACTTACAAAACTGCACTCTGTTAAAACAGCCACTTTTACTCACTGTAATATTCTTACTTGCTTGTAAAAGAAATTCACTAAGCTGATCTATCCTACACTCTTTAACCCACATCCAATCTCTCCTTCTCTTCCTGCACCTTTCCCTCCCTACTCACACATGCACTGATTACCCCCTTATTTAAAACACCCTCACTTGACCCCACCTGTTTGCCTCCAAGGGGTATGAGTCGCCTGCCTCACTGATAACTTTCTTGACCCCCCTACAGTCTGGCTTCCACTGAAAGTGTGGTATTAAACCTCACTAATGACCTACTAACTGCTAAAACTAATGGCCATTATTCCATGCTCACACTGTTAGACCTTTCCTCTGCCTTTGACACAGTTGACCACCCACTTCTCCTCAACTTTATTCTGTTGGCCTCTGCGACTCTGTTCTGTACTCCTCCTGCCTATCTCAGTGCACCTTCAGTGTCACATACAAATTTATCTACTCTGACCCTCTTACTTTTTCTGTTGGGGTACCCCAAGGCGCTGTCCTTAGGCCCCTCCTATCCTCTGTCTACACCTCTTCCCTGGGCCAGTTGATAACCTCCCATGACTTCCAATACCACCTCTAGGCTGACGACACCCAGATTTATATTTCTACTCCCCGGTTCACCCCCTCAATCTCTTCACATATCACACATTTACTGAGTGATATATCAGTATGGATGTCACAGCATTTCCTCAAACTTAGTCTGTCTAAAACTGACCTTGTCATATTTTCTCCTTTCCTCCTCCCCAACCTTTCCTCCCCCACATGACTTTACCATTGAGATCAATAGCACAATTATTGGTCCCTCTATGCTTGCATGCAAGATGCAATTCTTGACTCTGACCTCTCTTTCGGGCCCCACATTCAATCACTGGCTAAATCTTGCCACCTTAACTTCCACAACATTTCCAGAATTCACTCCCACATAACTAATGACTAGAGTTGAGCGAACCCGAACTGTAAAGTTCGGGTTCGTACCGAACTTTGGGGTGTCCGTGACCCAAACCCGGACATTTGAAAAAAAGTTTGGGTTCGAGTTCTGGGTTCGGGTATTTAATCACGCATGTTGAATAGCTGCAGGGCAGCCAATCCACAAGCGTTTCACTGGTTTTCCCTAGTAGCCATCACAGCCATGCCTACTAATGCCATGGCTGTGATTGTCCAGTGCATCATGTGACCCAGCCTCTATATGAGGCTGGAGTCACAGTGCTGCATGTCACATGCTCTCTGGGTAGTGTAGGGAGAGGATGCTGCCGGTGCTGTGAGGGACAGATTGCAGATAGATAGATAGGTAGAGATTACTACTACTACTGCTTTTAGTGACAGATTGCAGATAGATAGATAGATAGGTAGAGATTACTACTACTACTGCTTTTAGGGACAGATTGCAGATCTCATCCTGCATTACAGAAAGATCTGACTGGACTAGGTATAGAGTCTACTGCTTAGAGGAACAGATTATTGTTCTAAAATCATCTCCTAGTTCTATAGGGTCAGGTTCCTGCTGTTGCTGTAAGGGACAGATTATTGTTCTAAAATCATTTTGCAGCCCTCTAGCACTTTCCAGGACTCTTTTACAGTCATTTTTGTACCGAAAAGTTTGGGTCCCCATTGAATTCAATGGGGTTCGGGGTAAAGTTCGGGTCAAATTCGGTACCGAACCCAGACTTTTTTCCAAAGTTTGGCCGAACCCGAACATCCACGGTTTCGCTCAACTCTACTAATGACACAACAGACAACTTATTCACTTCCTGGGTATCCCCTGCCTTGACTACTACAACTCCCTACTCACTGGCTTACCTTTACACAGACCATCCCCCCTTCAGTCTATCACGAATGCTGCTGCTAGGCCTATACACTTTACTAACCGATCTGTGGCTGCTGCCCCTCTCTGCCAGTCCCTTCACTGGCTTCCACTAGCACAACATATAACATTCAAAATACAAACCACAACATACAAAGCCATCCACAACACTGCCCTCAGCTACATCACCAACCTCAACTGCAGATACCGCCCAAATTGTCTTCTCAGCTCCTCCCAAGACATCTTGCTCTCTAGCTACTTTGCTGCCTCCTCTAATGCCTGCCGCCAGGACTTCTCCAGAACCTCTCCCATCTTCTCAAACTGCATACCCTAGTATGTCTGGTTAGCTCCTTTCCCTGCCCTCATTTAGGCGATCCTTGAAAACTCATTTATTCAGGGAAGCCTATTCCATCCCCACATAAAAACTGTATTACAGCCGCCTCCATCAGATCATCTCCCACAGCTATTACCTTTTGTACCATTTACCCCTCCCTTTAGATTGTAAGCTCCATGAGCAGGGCCCTCCTATTCCTTCTGTATTGAACTGTAGTGTAATCGTACTGTTTCCATTTATATTGTAAAGCGCTGCACAAATTTCTAGTGCTTTATAATCTTGTGTAATAATAATAATTTGCTGAGTGGATGTTTAAAGTTAATACCTGTTTGTGAGGGAATGTAAAATGATTCCATTAGTAAATCAGCCTCTTATCTCATCATTATCTCATCTCGTAATGTTAAACAAAACTTTTATTGAGTAAAATACGCAGGTTGCCATTGCTGACATGCTGGTTGCTTGACTGTCATGCTAATATCTATCTTCAATACTTTGATTCCCTGACCTAGAACTAACCTGTAGCAAAAAAGGCAGAGTATAGTTATGACTACTTAATGGCAATATATTTCAAGTCAGTATCAGAGCGTTGCATGAATCATTATCACAGCAAGAAAATTAGCATTCTTGTAAGAATCCGCAAAGGCAAGACCCCGTGTACTTCTCTTAGAACTGGTTTTGTATAAAATAAAACATGCTGTATTAATATTGAGTTATTGTATATGTAATATCATAGTATAGCATTAAAATACATAGATATGTGTGCATACGTGTAAATTAAGATGTAATTATAGGCAAACTTTTTTAAAAAAGACAGACCTATATGAGGATCCTGGCTGTAACAGGGCAGGCTGTCCAGCAAAAGGGGCAGCACATTTACATAATTCCCTGTTTCACCTATTAAATGATCAGAACAGCTGACTAGCAAAGGGGCCTTTACTGCAGCAGATTAGAGGAAAGTACAGAAAGACCACTGTCCTGCAGAAGCAGAATCTGGTGGTCATGTTTAAGAAAAAAAAAAAAAGTCCTCAGAGAGTGAACGCAGAAAATGGCAAATTAACAAGTATTTATGAAACATTTACTCACACCTATAAAAAAACTGTAGAACTACTATTACAAAACCAAAATAGAACTTTTTACATAACTTTAGTGCTGGGTTTACATGAACTTTAAGGCCTCATACACACGGACGTTTTTTGAGGCCGTTTTTTGCAGCTCTCCATGTTAGTCAATGGCCCTATAAAAATTCAGATGTTTTTTAGCTGTAGAGGGCATCAGCGTTAATGAGCTGAAACTAGAACCCGTGGCCAGCATGTTCTCAGGCTGTAAAGTTTTGGCGTTTTTTGACGCCATAAAACGCTCACTAACGCCGTACGGGCGTTAACCAGCGTTTTTAACGCCAACGTTTTTAGGTTGAAAAATAGCAGAGGATTTTTTTAAAAAAAATGCCTATGGACGCCTACGCTCACTAACGCTCATTAACGCCGATGCAAAACGCAGGAAAAAAAACGCTGATTTTTCCCTGATGTCTAACCCGACGTTTTGCTTATTTTTAAAACATTCGTCCGTGTGTATGAGGCCTTAAAGGTCGTTATTATTTGCTAGACTGTTTTTTTTTTTTTTTTTTTACTCTTTCACAGCTTAACATTTTTATTCAACATTCCGAAAATCTTTCTTATATAATAGTTTTCCCATGGATTTGCAAATATAATCCCATTGCATTTTACATTTGCATATTACTGCTTGATTGTGTGATGTCTTCACATCTATTTAAATCAGGTTGTTGTTTTTTTTTTCTTTTTTATGAACATTAGAAGCTGTCTTCAGATCTTACTGAATATCAGCATGAAAAGGAAATTTTGGAGAAAAGCATGGAGCAGATGACTGAGCAGCTGGCCCAAGCCAAGAGGTCACTAGAAATGGTGAGCCCTGTGACCTTGGATCAACCTACATTGACTCAATTAACACCATCTAAAAGCACAGATGTGGAAGCAAAGCAGCTCCAGAGTAAACTAAAGGTAAAAATAGAGATCGAGTTACTGAGGAAACTGTTTTTATGCCAGGGCTTGCAAACTCTGGAAGGTCCAACTACATGACATAATCATATAAAAGTGTGACTTGTAGGTCCTAGAGTGTGTTGAGATGTATAGTAACTGTGTCATGCTTTCCAGGCACTTGTTCCCCAAAGACAGAAACTAAAATGATTTGTTGCCTCGTGTATAAAAAAAGTAAAGTGTTTTGCATGATAACAAATCAGTCATTTTTCTGCGCAGGATTGAAAATATAAGAACCTAAGAAGGTTGTCAGTACTATAATACTTTCTTTTTAGCCATTAATCAAACACTATTTATGTATAAAGAGGTTTGAGGGTCAGAGTGGTCAAATTGGTGTGCACAGCTTTCTCCCCTTAGCTATGATCACATTAACCATAAGCAGGTTCTTCACTGTTAGAGATAACTCATTTGTTAAGGGAAAAATGATGCACTGTAGATAAAGTGCAGAGAAAAAAGGCAGGGAGACAACATTCCTAAAGTAGAATTGAACTCTTGCCTTTGTGAAACAGTTCATGATCAGAGAGCTCAAGACCATGGTAGCAAAGCCAGGACATTAGGCTCAGAATGGAGGTTTTAAGTACTCACATTGAACAGGCTACTATACAAACTATGATCTTAAGTCCTGCATTTTCCAAAGGAGTTGTTCACTCACTCTGCTAACCAGGACTAAAGGCTTCGCAGAACAGCTGACAATAATAGAAAAGAACGCCTATGTGAATGGAGAAATTGGACAGCGGCTCATACATGTGGTTGGGTCATTAGTAAGGGTGAAGTTTTGATCTAGTGTTTTTTTTCCCTTCTTTTCTTACTGCTAAAGCTTTCAGGTTTCAGATTCTTTCATGTCTAGTTTTGATCTCAAGTTGGCTCATTGATTGTTCCAACACACATGATCTCTGTTACTTTTGTCCCTTTAAACATCTGTTCTCGTTATTATTAAAGCATACCCTGTCTTTTTACGTCTTTTTTCTGAATTGTGCCAAATTGCCCCAGCAGTGTAGTTGACTACATGTCAGACTGCTGCAGATCATTTATTCATGTAATTATCATAGTTAAAAGTCACAGTGCAAAGGCAATGTACTTGTCACTTTTACAGTGCAAAGTTTTAGGATTTAACTCTTTATTAAAAATTATCTTGTTACACAGTGAAACATTAATAAAAGGCTTAGGGAAGATCTGAACTTTTCTATTTTTGTTCCAATCTTTATCGTAAAATAATGTACAAATAATGTAAAAATTTGATAATTACACAGACATAAATATTTCTAGCAACAACATATAAATGTTAAATTTTTGTACAAAAATATTTAATCTAAAGCCGTCTCCAAAAGAGTCTTATTTATATACATCTTGCACTTTAATAGGAATAGCTTAAATGGCAGACGTACAAATGATATAATTATGAAGCAAATTGAATCCAATAAAACAATATGAAGAGACACATGCAGTTTTTTTGCATACAGTCCGACAGAACATACCTTGGAGATGATTCGCCTACCTGCCAAAGGACAGGAGTAGAGCAGTTTACAATTTTAGGGGGAATTTTCTTGTCCATTCTTTGGTACAGCATCATCACTGAGGGTGAGAATTTTGAAATAACTTAGACCTTTGATTGGCCTCAGAAATCTATTTGCATCCTGTTCTTTACCCAAGATATTCTGATAAGGTACAAAAATAATATCAAGTCACCTTTCAATATCATTTTTACTCTGACAACACCCAAGTATACCTCTCCACCCCTCAACTCACTCCATCAATCTCCTGGCATTACTAACTTACAAACAGACATATCTGCCTGGATGTCACACCACTTCCTCAAACTCAACTTGCCCAAAATCGAATTCATACTATTTCCTCCCCCACGTACCTCTTCCCCTGACTTCTCTGTCAAGAGCAATGGCTTAACCATCCACACATCCCCACATGTCAGGGTGCTAGGTGTTATCCTGGATTCTGAACTCTCCTTTTGGCCCTGCATCCAATCACTTTCCAAAGCTGCGTCCCTTTCTAACCAATGAAACCACAAAGCTCCTGATTCACTCACTGGTCATCTCTCGGCTCAACTACTGCAACTCCCTTCTCATTGGCTTACCTTTAAATAGACTATCCCCCCTTCAGTCCATCATGAATGCTACTGCCAGACTCATCCACCCTACAAACCGCTCAGCGTCTGCTACCCCTCTCTGCAAATCCCTCCATTGGCTGCCACTCGCCCAACGAATTAAATTCAAAATACTAACAATAAGTTACAAAGCCATCCACAACTCTGCTCCCAGCTACATCACTAGCCTAGTCTCAAAATACCAACCTAATCATCCTCTTCGTTCCTCCCAAGACCTCCTGCTCTCCAGCTCCCTCATCACCTCCTCCCATATTCACCTCCAGGACTTCTCCCGAGCCTCTCCCATCCTCTGGAATTCCCTACCCCAATCTGTCAGACTGTCTCCAAATCTATCCACTTTCAGGCGATCCCTGAAAACTTTTCTCTTCAGGGAAGCCTATCCTGCCTCCTTTATTTTATTTTCTTCATCAGCTCATCCCCCACAGTTATTGCCCTTTCGTATCACTTGACCCTCCCTCCTAGATTGTAAGCTCTAACGAGCAGGGCCCTCAGATTCCTCCTGTATTGAATTGTATTGTAATTGTACTGTCTGCCCTAATGTTGTAAAATGCTGCACAAACTGACTACGCTATATAAATCCTGTATAATAATAATAATAATAATTCATGAGCTAATCACTAGCTTTTGAGATTGGAATTACATTTCCCACCAGTTTATACATACAGTTCTTGTCAATGTAAATTTCAGGTGTGTCTATTAAGGCTCTACCAGAAAAAAAAAGTCTCTTCCACTGTGTTTCCTGGCAGAACCTGTCCTATGCTCTGATTATATTATATATTATTAAAGTGATTGTAAAGGTTTGTTTTTTTGTTTTGTAAAATAACAAGTATGTCATACTTACCTGCTCTGTGCAAGGGTTTTGCACAGAGCGGCCTTGATCCTCCTTTTCTGGGGTGTCCGAGCGGTGCTTCTTGCTCCTCCCCTTTATTGTGTGCCCCCATGGAGAGCCACTTTCCATGGGGGCACCCGTGCGGCGCGCTCCCAGGTCCTGCTGCTGCGTCCATTGACACAGACAGCAGGACTTGGCCCCACCCTTGACTCCTGTGTCACTGGATTTGATAGCAGCAGGAGCCAATGGCTCCTGCTGCTATCAATCCATTCAATGAGGACCCGTGCCAGCGGCTGGAGCTGCTGGGCTTGTGCTTGTCACTGAAACGGATGGGTTCAAGTAAGAAAAAGGGGAGCTCTGGGGGGCAGCTGCAGCACAACAGGTTTTTCACCTTAATGCATAGAATGCATTAAGGTGGAAAACCTTGAAGGTTTACAACTCCTTTAAACTGTCTGACCTATGCATAACTTAAACTTATGAAAAGGGTCTCCTTTGTTTTTGGTTCAAGAATTAATCAAATAAGTCCTCAGTAATTATTCCTGAAAATAGTTCGATAATGATCCTTCAACTCAGCTTCGCCCTTAAATTGATACTAAAGTCTTGTTTTTTGTTTTTTTTTGCTTAAAAATAACAGACATGCTATACTTACCTGCTCTGTGCAGTGGTTTTGCACAGTGCAGCCCAGATCCTCCTTGTCTCGGGTCTGTCTTCAGTGCTCCTGGCCCCTCCCTCCTGTTGAGTGCCCCCACAGCAAGAAGCTTGCTCTGGGGGCACCCGAGCCGAGCTGCAGCTCCGACCCGCCCCCTTCTCATTAACTAACTTTCTTTGACAGCAGCGGGTGAGAATGGTGCTCCGCTGCTGTCTCAGCCAGGGGAGTTTTGGGCAGCCGAGTCTCTCCTGCACCATCGCTGGATAGAGAGGGACCTCAGGTAAGTATTCAAGGGGCTGAGGGGGCTTCTGCACACAGAATTTTTTTATCTTAATGCATAGAGTGCATTAAAGTGGATGTAAACCTGATTCATGAAATTTGACCTAGGCACATATATCTGTAGTGTTCTCTTAACTCCCTCCAAAGCTCTGAGTACCGTGTGTTTCTGCTGTTTCATTCCTCTGTTAACTGTTAATAAGTTAGCATGATAACTTCTGACAAATTCTCCTGAGACGGGAGATAAAACCAGCCTAAAATTTGTGTTGGGGAGGTTGTTATAAATCGATTAGCAGAGAGCTTGTCTTATCACAGCACAGCTCTGAAAGTATCTTCGTTCTTCTGCCTATGTGGAGGGGGGGTGTGCCTTTCCTCCAATCAGCTGTCTCCCAGTGTAATCCAAGAATCCACTCCTACAGCTGACTGAGGAAGTACAAATTTTAACACGATGTAAGAAATGTAAAGAATATAGCAAGCTGAAGACAGCAGATATGCATGTAAAACGTATGTAGAGAGATCTGTTTCATCCCTGTGTATCATCTGAGGCTGTTCACTTCACTGGGTATATGTGAGGGTTTACATCCACTTTAACCACTTCAGATCCGCGCTATAGCCGATTGACGGCTACAGCGCGGATGTACTTTGCCGGGGCGCCATCAATTGATGCCCGCCCCTTTGCACGCCCCCCCCCCCGGCACGCCCGCCACACGCTGCATGATCCACGATCGTCTAGCACGCTGCAAGACCCACGATCGTCTAGCAGAGAGCCAGAACGGGGAACCACTGAAGTAAACATGGCAGATTCCCGTTCTGTGAGGGGGACATGACAGATCTACTGATCCCTTAGAACACACTTAAAACACAGTTAGAACACACTGAGGGAACACAGTTAACCCCTTCATCGCCCCCTTAGTGTTAACCCCTTCCCTGCCAATGACATTTATACAGTAATCAGTGGCTATTTTTAGATCTGATCACTGTATAAATGTTGTTGTTCCCAAAAAAGTGTAAAAAATTTCCGACATGTCCACCGCAATGTCGCAGTCTCGATAAAAATCGCAGATCACCGCCATTGCTAGCAAAAAAAAATAATAAAATAATAAAAACGCAATAAGTCAAATCCCATAGTTTGTAGATGCTATAACTTTTGCGCAACCCAATCAATATAAGCCTATTGCGATTTTTTTTTTTGTTTTTTACCAAAAATATGTAGAATATATATTGGCCTAAACTGATGAATAAATTAGTTTTTTTTTTTTTTTTATTTTTTTTGACATGTATTATAGCACAAAGTAAAAAGTATTGTTCTTTTTTCAAAATTGTCACTATTTTTGTTTATAGCGCAAAAAATCAAAACCACAGAGGTGATCAAATACCACCAAAAGAAATCTCTATTTGTGGGCAAAAAAAGGACGTCAATTTTGTTTGGGTAAAGCGTCGCACGACTACGCAATTGTCATTCAAAGGGTGACAGCGCTGAAAATTGGCCTAGGCAGGAGGGGGGTTTAAGTGCCCAGTAAGCAAGAGGTTAAGATAAAAAACCTTCTGACTTTACGATCACTTTAACTTGTTGTTAAATGGCCAAATTGAAGAGCAGGAGAAGGAAAGAAATAGGAACTATTTTGCCTTGCATATGAATCAGGTCAACTACTTAAAGTGGTATTACACCTGAAAGAAAACAAATATATATTTTGTAGCTTAACATTAATTAGATGTGATGGCTGCAATCGTCGTCTTTTTTTTTTTAGGCTTTATTTCTTCTATTCTCACTGGTGATCTAGCCAGTAAGTCTGTTGTTTTTTCAAAAGAACAAGCTCTCCAGCAGAAAGTTACAGCGATGAGGCAAACCATTTAACAATAGCAGGGGTGCTCACAATGATCAGTTTGTATTCATTTATGTAAAGCCTTTATCCAAAAAGGAAAAAAAAACTATGCTTTAACTGCTTATAAAGTATTAGCTAGAGTTTGGCTTTAACTTGTTAGTGTATTTAAATCTGCTAGCGCATCTAACACTACCCTCCTCCCAGACTAACAATACTACTGTCCAAACTTGCCCCTTGTGTTCCTTCATCCAGAGAAGGGGCACTGCAATTCAGGATGTGTCTTACTGGTCAGATCACCAGATGAAAACAATGGGAAAAATTCCTAAAAAAGAAAACGAAGAGCTTCATGCTAATCTGTTGAATCCATCCTCATCCCGGGCAGCCCTGGGCTCCAAACTTGGTGGACAGAGTCTCCCTACATCCTGAAACCGTCTGTGGTGGCGATTATGTCGGCAAAAAGCAAGTGCAAGTCGTGGTGGGATCAGAAGAATTCTAAGGCCGGGAAGGGGCAGGTCACATGTTCGCACAGCACCATCTTGCCTTCACAACAGGGGACAGACACAAGGTGTGCAGCTGCACATGGAGACTTCTACAGCTGCTGGTCCTCCGGACCCTGCGCCAGCCTCCGCGGGGGTGAGCAAATCAGGGCTCCTTAGCCTTGGGGAGGCAGCTGCAGCCACCATCACAAAACCAATCCTAGATGCCATTGCCCTTTCCAAAGCGGATTTAATGCTTAGAAATGACTTTCTGGCATCTGAATGTACATTAATCCAACATGACATGGACAAATTTAGGGGCAGGCTGCGTGAAGCGGAGGGCCGTATAGGCATGGTGGAAGATGTGCAGGGAACACGTGGCACAGCTGGCTGATTTACTATCCCTGGTTAAAAACCTCACTGACAAAATGGAGGATGTTGAAAACAGGCAGAGAAGGAATAACATTGGTGTAGTGGGGCTGACAGGGGGGAGGGAAGGCCCACAACCAGTGACTTTTGCTGAGCAGTTTTTTAAGCAATTGCTGGATTTGCCTGCCATGCCTCCCACGTGGTGGAGAGGGCACACAGAGTTCCCATGGGGAATCGGCCCTCTGGAGCCCCACCTAGAGCCTTCCTGGTCCAGTTTCTAAACTTCAGAGACAGAGACCACATCCTGGCTGAAGCCAGAAAGAGGGAAGAATTGTACTTTGAAAATGTGAAGGTGATGCTGTTTCCAGATTTCTTTGCAGGGACCCAAAAACATTGCCGCTCCTTTAGTGAGGTTCACCCTAGACTCTGGGAGAAGAAAATCACCTACAGCATGCTGTATCCTAGCCATCTGAGGGTTCCTCATCAAGGTACTGTGCACTTCTTTGATACCCCACTGGAGGCAAGTGACTGGCTTGACACCCTTTAACCTCTACACAAATTCTGTTGGAAGTTTTTGCTACAGTTGTTTTGTTGCTGACATACTTGGCAATGCTGTTATAGACTTATCACTTTGCTAGCTTAAGTGCACTTAATAGATCTTGTTAGGAGTTCCAAATCACAAGCCATTGGATTACAAATGTAATAGCTGCAAGGGGGACTCTGTTCTCTTTCTTAATCCTTACCATATGCCCGGTATTAGCCCTTGGTTGATGAACGGGCTGGGTTGCTCTAAGACTGCTGAGGGACTACAAGACACTTCACACCAGTTCTTAGTGTTGGAACTTCTTCAGGGCTAAAAGCTGCCTGTGCAGTTAGCAGTTTGGTTCACATTGCAGCAGGGGCTGGTTTATAATGGGAAATGTTTGGTTCCTTGGACTTGTACAAAGTTCCAATTCTCATGCATTGTACTGTCCATTGCTGATATTCACTATCGGTTGGAGATCAAAAGGTGGTCCTCTTCCTCGGAGGGAAGAGTCTTGTTCTTATAAAGACACTGATGGCGGATTCCACAATTAATATAACCTCCTGGAATATCAGGGGGTTGAATGATAAATTTAGACGGGCCCTGATGTATCAATACCCGAAGCCCTTGAAACCTCATGTGTTTTTTTTTTTTACAGGAGACCCACATGGATGGTGGTAGGATACTAGCCTTGCGCTGCCCATAGATCTCTAAGGCATTTCATGCCACGTATTCTACATATGACAGCGGGGTTGCTATTCTAATTAGCAAGGCGGTCCCTAGCACAGTTCATCAAGTCATTGCGCAGAGATCTAACATTACTCGGACCAAGCCCAGACCTCCCTCACTAGGAAGGCTGAGGCTTTGTTCGATCAAGGGGATAAGAATAGTAAATTACTTGCCATCCTGGTTGCAGAACAGAGGGCTCAGCCAACGTCCCATGCATCAAGACTGAGCAGGGGGCCTTGGCTATGGACTCCTCGAATGTTATGGACATGTTTGTCCAATTTTATTCCCGACTTTACGCTCCAATACCGGCGTACCCGGAAGAAGAGCTAGGGCAACTCCTGAATCCCTTGCCCATACCTATTTTTGTGGACACAGACAGGGAGAAGCTGGAGGCAGACTTTACAGTGGAGGAGATAGAGTTGGCCATTAGAAGTTTCCCTCCACACAAACACCAGGACCAGACAGGTTCACGATTGAATGGTATCGACAACACATTGCCCTCTTCACCCCTAGACTTGGGTCCCTTTATCAGTACTGCTTGGAACACCGGGTGTTACCATCCTCTTTACTGGAGGCCCATGTGATAATACTCCCTAAGCCAGGCAAGGATCTCCTTGAGTGTTCGTCTTACAGACCGATTTCCCTCCTAAACAGGATTTGAAAATCCTAACAAAAGTGTTCGCGAATAAACTTTCCCAGGTCATTACCTCGCTGGTGGACATTGACCAGACGCGAATTATGCCGGACAAGTCCACTGACACTAATCTCAGACGACTGTTCACACATTTGCAAGCTGAACATGAGGTGACGGGAAGCAGGGTTGATATGGAGAAAGCATTCGACTCTGTGGACTGGACATTCATGGCTGCAGTACTGCATAGGATGGGATTCGGGCCTAGATTTTTAAAGTAGATTTCTTTACTTTATAGTAACCCGGTGGCGGCACTATGTATTGGAACAATGACGTCGGTGTATTTTCCAGTGAGCAGGGGTGCAGGGTTTACCCCTCATACCGATAGTTAAACATAGGTTGGAAGCCTGGAAAACCTTACCTTTGTCACTGATAGGAAGGGTGAACCTTCTTAAAATGAAGATATTACCATTATTCCTGTATTTCCTTTGTAACTCTCCAATCTGGGTTCCCTGGACTTACTTCAGAAGAATTGACAGTCTCTTTAGTGCGTTTTTATGGCCTGGGTCACATCCTAGACTCAGTTTACATACCCTACAAGAACCGACAGGACAAGGGGGACTGGTGTTACCAGATCTTTATAAATATTTTCTAGCAGGACAAATGATATTCGCACAACGTTGGCTAATGAAGGACTCTGAGGATGCTGCCACGGTTCTGGAGGCGACAATCCTTGGATCCTATGAGGGTCTAGCTAATTTGGTTTTTAGAAGCTCGTGGGGGCAATCCTCCTTGACGGAGTCCATGAAGGTAATGCTAAGGCTAAGATATCATGTCCCCAGGGTCTAAATCAATATCTCCATCAACTCCATTATGGCTCAACCCCAAATTGCAACATTTCAGTAGCATCTCGGACCTGGTAGTTTGGGTGGGAGTTGGAATTAAGAGGTTGCAGGATATAATCGAGGGAGGAAGGCTTTGTGCCTTTTGATAGATTCAAATCCAGGCATCAGTTGCTGAACTGGTACCTGTTCAGGTACCTACAATTGAGGCATGCCTTCATGTCCCAGTTTGGCTCTGATGTCTTGGATCTTCGCTCTTCTCATCTAGAGTCATTATTGAGTGACAAATCCCTGGTTAACTACTTCAGCCCCAGAATGATTTACCCCCTTCCTGACCAGAGCACTTTTTGCGATTTGGCACTGCGTCGCTTTAACTGACAATTGCTCGGTCGTGCGATGACGTACCCAAGTGAAATTGACGTCCTTTTTTCCCACAAATAGAGCTTTCTTTTGGTGGTATTTGATCACCGCTGCACTTTTTATATTTGGCGCTATAAACAAAAAAAGAGCGACAATTTAAAAAAATTAAATATATTTTTTACTTTATAAAAAATAATAAATATCAAAACAAGTAAAAAAACAAATGTCTTCCTCAGTTTAGGCCAATATATATTCTTCTATGTATTTTTGGTAAAAAAAATCGCATTAGGTGTATATTGATTGGGTTGCACAAAAGTTATAGTGTCTACAAACTATGGGAATAGGTTTATGGCATTTTTATTATTTTTTTTTTTACTAGTAATGGCAGCGATCTGCGATTTTTAGCGGGACTGCGATATTGCGGCGGGGAGATTGGACACTTTTGACACTGTTTTGGGACCAATGACATTTATACAGCGATCAGAGCTTTAAATAGCCACTGATTACTGTATAAATGCCACTGGCAGGGGAGGGGTTAAACTGTAGGGGGCGATCAAGGGGTTAAGTGTTCCCAACTCTGTGGGGGCTGGGCTGACAGATGCATGACAGATCTAACTGTTCCCGATCACTGGGAACAGTAGATCTGTGACATTTCCCCTGACAAAATAGGGATCTGCCGTGTTTACATCGGCAGATCCCTGTTCTGCCTCTGTAACGTGATCATGGGGCGCCGGCGGACATCGAGTCTGTGGGCACGCGTGGTGCTCTCCCTCCCACAACTGCGCCTGCGTGAGCCACCATACAGCTACGGTGATTCGCGCAGGAGAGCTGACCTGCCGCAGTCAAACGGTTAGCCTCAATTTATGGTTCTTCATTGGTGGAGTGCTGGAGATGTACAGCAGCACCGGCTGATTTTGACCATATCTTTTGGCATTGCACAAAAGTACAACAGTTCTGGATGGAGGTCTTATGTACATTACAAAATATCTTGCAGGTGCCGGTCACTCCCACCATCCCGGTCTATCTTCTGGGGCTGGTGGAGTATCTAGTACCAAAGAGTGCACAAAGGACGTTTTTGTCCATTAGCATATTTTATGCAAGCAAAGCAATTATTCTCTATTGGGAAAAACCTGAGGCACCGTCTCTTGCTTTTTGGAAGAGCTTGGTTAATAAATTCCTGCCCTTCTACAAGGCAACGTATGCTGCTAGAGGATGTCCACACAAATTTGAAAAAGTTTGGCAATGGTACATTGGTCCTGAGTAAGCATGGCTAGGCGATATCGATTAGCTGATCTACCTTAGTGGGGCATGATATGGATGGGGATAACTATTATCCTGATCTGTGGGAAGGACTTGTTGCACAGGGGGAAGGAAGGGGTGGGGAGGACCAGTAGTTAATTGTTTTCTGTATAGTTAGTTGATACCTTTTGAGCCTGGGAATGCCCTATAGGCTCTGTGTTGTACCACTTTTCTCTTTTAAAAATCAATAAAAAGAATTTTCAAAAAAAGAAAAGATAACTGATTCAGCCACCACATCTAATGATGGGTCAGCTGCAATAAATTACATTTTTGGTTTTGGGTTTAATACTACTTTAACCTCCCTGGCGGTATGATTATTTCAGATTTTTGGTGCTGAAAGCGGTACGATTATTTTGCATGGAAATTTGGCGTTTTATATTGTAGGCCTGTAATTCTTAGGAATAACTCACTTAAATCTGTCCAAACAAGAGTCTAGTAGACATCCCGGGTATGAAAAAGTTTGAAACATGAAATCATAAATTATAATATGATAAATAACTATAAATAATTATCAGAAATAATAACGTAATAGTAAAAATATGTATTCAATAATGTAATCAAACCAAAAACACTGAAATTTGCTCAGTTGCAGAATTGTCGCTGTCATCACTTTCAGTTTCTGATGATAAATTTCCCCAAAAATCAGTATCACTCAATTCTGCAAATCATTCTTATTTACTATCGGTGTTTCCTAGCTGATAAAAAACCACTTTTGACGTACACTTTTTAGTTGCTATGGACATTCTCATGTTTCCAGGCAGAAAGAATGACATATATAATATAAAAGTGCATGCAGGGCTCTGGGCAAACCACTAGGGACAAAGGGGATGTGAAATTATTTCATACAGCAATGCAATCTGTAAAATTACAGTGTACTGTATGTGTACTGTGTGTTTCACTATTTGAATTTCCCGCCGGTCTCCGTCCCCGTGCGACGCAAAGCTCGCAGGGAACGGAGCACGGCACACAGAGGAATCGGGCGGAGGGACAGACACGCTGACACCGCGGGAGGACATCGTTGGATCCAGGGGACAAGTTGAGTAACCCAGCCTGGATCCAGCAATGCAATCCCGAGTGTGGCTCAGGGTTACCGCTAATGGTACTGAAATTCCACCCCGAGCCACACTCGGGATTACTGCCAGGGAGGTTAAGGCCATATAGGACAAAAAAAACTAAGCCACAAAATGTTTGTGTCTTTAACCACTTGCCGACCAGCCGCCGGCGGCAGGTCAGCTCTCCTGCACGAATCGCTGTAGCTGTACGGTGGCTCGCACAGGTGCGGGGCGGGCGTATACCCGCTGCATTAGCGTTCCCGCAGGTCGGGCGGACTCTATATCCACCGGCGACTCGCGATCACCTAGTAAACAAAGCGGATCCCCGTTCTGACAGGGGACATGACAGAGATCTACTGTTCCCAGTCATTGGGAACAGTGATCTCTGTCATGTCCCTGCCAGCCCATCCCCCCTAAAGTTAGAACACACCTAGGGAACACAGTTAACCCTTGATCGCCCCCTAATGTTTAACCCCTTCCCTGCCAGTGTCATTTTTACATTGATCAGTGCATTTTTATAGCACTGATCAATGCAATAATGTCACTGGTCCCCAAAAAGGGTAATTTGGGGTCAGATTTGTCCGCCGCAATGTCGCACTCCCGCTAAAAATCGCAGATCGCCGCCATTACTAGTAAAAACAATAAAAAAAAATAAAAGTCCCTAAATCTATCTCCTATTCTGTAGACGCGATAACTTTTGCGCAAACCAATCAATATATGCCTATTGCAATTTTTTTTTTTACAAAAATATGTAGAAGATTATACATCAACTGATGAATACATTTTTTTTTTTTTATATTTTTATTTTGGATATGTATTATAGCAAAAAGTAAAAAAGATTGTTGTTTTTTTTCAAAATCGTCGCTCTTTGTTTATAGCGCAAAAAATTAAAACCGCAGAAGTGATCAAATACCACCAAAAGAAAGCTCTATTTGTGGGGGGAAAAAAGGACATCAATTTTGTTTGGGTGCCGCATCGCATGACCGCGCAATTGTCAGTTAAAACAACGCAGTTTATTGGAAAAAATGCCTGGCCATTAACCCCTTCAACCCCGGAAGGATTTACCCCCTTCTTGACCAGAGCACTTTTTGGGATTCGGCACTGCATCCATTTAACTTACAATTGCGCGGTCGTGCGACGTTGTACCCAAACGAAATTGACGTCCTTTTTTTCCCACAAATAGAGCTTTCTTTTGGTAGTGTTTGATCACCTCTGCGTTTTTTATTGTTTTGCGCTATAAACAAAAAAGAGCGTCAATTTTGAAAGAAAAACAATATTTTTTACTTTTTGCTATATACATATCCAAAACAAATATTAAAAAAAAATGTATTAATCAGTTTAGGCCGATATATATTCTTCCTCATATTTTCTTTCCTCCACTATAGACAGAGTTTATAGACAGCAATCTGCGCAGCGGAGCCAACTTGCCGCAGTAAATGTACACAAGGCGGTCGGCAAGTGGTTAAGGGGGCAAATCCTTCCGGGGCTGAAGTGGTTAATACATAGCTAAATTTTTGTGGCAGAGTTTTTCTTCAATTGAAAACTTTTAAAACTGATTTTTTTTTTTCAGCGTACAAAAATATTAAATCTTATAAGAATGGAAATTTCTATAAATGGGACATTCAGTGTCTGTGCTGTATAAAAGAATATATAAATTCAATATAAAAGGGTTTATGAAAAATGGACTTCTGAGAGGATAAAATTTATGAAGTCTGCAACCTTGTCTGGGGTTCTTCCAAGACATTTAGTGGAGTTTCTTTTGATTTTGATCAAGTAGTATATGGTATTTTCTTCCGCTTAAAAAAAAGTTAGCATTTTTGCTAGAACAATTATGGCACTTGTTGGGCTGAGTCTTGCAGGTATGGTATAAACGTAATATCCCGGCAGTAAACTCATTGCTGTGATTAAAAGTCCTCCAGAGACCAAGTCAAATGGTACATTGGATCATGGATCCATTTTTACAACCAACTACAAACCACGTCATAACTATCTCTTTTCATACGCTATATGGTTAGAGGCCATAGTGTCTACGTTTAAGCCAGTACTCTTGTCTTGCACTACAACCTGTTTTTACTCCCACTGGGTCTCCTCCAGGTGCTACAGTTTCCTCCCATAATGCAAAGATTTGCTCATGGGTTAATTGGCATTCACTTACGTTGTCATAGTGTGTATGAGTGTGGTAGGGACAGTTGATTGTTGGCTCTTTCAGAGGACAGGGCTGATATGGATAGATCTATTCTGTAAAATTCTGCATGATATGTTATATGAATAATGGAAATACGTGTATAAACCAAGCAGCTGCTTTATGACACTTATTTAGGATTTATCAAATCCAATTTTTTTCATGATGCTTAAACAGAATTGTTTTCTCCAGAATTTCCAAAACAGTAACAAGATAAGTAAGGTGATAATCTATGGTTGCATTTATACTTTTCCTTGTTGGGCTTTATTCAGCAAGACGTAAAAATACCAGGAAGTAAAGTGAAGTAGAGTGGTTAAAAATCTCCATAGTGTTGTTATCTCAGAAGGACCTGCTCCAATCCACACCCCACGATAGAGAACCTTTGTTCATGTGCCTAACCATTGTAGCTACAATGAAGAAAGGCATTCCAAAATAATTTTCTAATAACCAGGGTAACTATTAACAGCCTTCTTTTTACCACCCAAAGTGAGTAAAAACACTACAAAGAGGGCCTAGAGATCGGGTTTGGTTTTCAGGTCTACCATTTGAGCAAATTAAAACATTGTCTGATCTCTGGCAATGATAACTATTTTTCTCTTGACAATCACTAAAATCAGAAGAACTGGAAAATCCCTCCACTAAAGAATATAGTTATTATTATTATTATACAGGATTTATATGGAGCCAAAAGTTTGCGCAGCGCTTTACAATAAAGAAGGGACACAGTACAATTACAATACAGTTCAATACAGAAGGATTAGGAGGGCCCTGCTTGTGGAGCTTACAATCTAAAGGGAGGGGGAGGTGGTACAAAAGGTAATGGCTGCAGGGGATGATCTGATAGAGGTGACTCAAGCACAGTTCTTAGGTGGAAGTGGGGTAGGCCAGTGGTTCTCAACCCTGTCCTCAAGTACCCCAACAGGCCATGTTTGCAGGTTTTCCTTTATCTTGCACAGGTGCTTTAAATTAGAGTCAATGGCTTGGTATTTTGGACAGCTATTTTATCTATGAGAAATTCCCAAAACATGGCCTGTTGGGGGTACTTGAGGACAGGGTTGAGAACCACACGGGTATTCCGTGAATAAGTGAGCTTTCAAGGATGGCCTAAAGGCGGACAGGGTGGGGGCTGACCGCACATTCTGGGCCAGGGAGTTCCAGAGGATGGGAGATACTCTGGAGAAGTCCTGTAGGCGAGCATGGAAGGAGGTAACAAGGGAGCTAGAGAGCAGGAGGTCCTGGGAGGAGCGCAGATGACAATTGGGGTGATATCTGCAGATGAGATTGTTGATGTAGCTGGGGGCAGTATTGTGGATGGCCCCCAAATCAGGATATTGGCAATTATATTATAACCATTGTGGTTACAAGTCACCCAGTTGCTGTATGTCAACTGTCCCACTTCACACATTGCACTAAAGAGCTGAGTTTGTGTATGATGTCAGGCTGTTGATAGGCTTACAGAATTTATGACCTCTGACCCTCTGCAATGGCAGTTCCAATATTTCTATCATGACATCTTCATTTTAAAGTCTTTGCTAACCTGAAATATTTCCAAAGCAGTATCTAGCCTAGTGGAGCAGTTACGTAGAGCCATGGCATGGTTTAGTTTAAGCACTTTTATCAGATATTATTGCTTATAGGTTGTCATGGGCCAACACTTAAGGCAGAACTGTGGACAGGCTATGGGCATTCAAATATCCATATATTACTAACAAGTCATAACAAGCTTTGAAAACAAGGCTTCACTGACCTCTGTAGATGCACATATTGTGGAACAAATAATTTGTAAGAGCTGCACTGAAGTGTTATAAGTTGGGTCTCAGCACTTTGCATTCTCCTTTTCTCTGTTTACTTGAGAAGTTAGAAGTATGGCAGGCTGCAAAGTCACTGCTGGAAAGGGGAAAGGTGAGCTGAATTACTGAAATGAAATGGAAAGTACTTTCTGCTGTAAAATGCGAGGATATGTCTGAGCTACAGAGGTCAGTTAAGGTTTGTTTTGCTGCTAAGGATGTATGCATGTCCTATATATCATAGAATTTTAGGGGTTCAAAGATGCTCATGGCTGCAATGTGAGGTATTGCCAAGCACACCAGAGTGAGAGGAATAATTGTAGGGCCATCATTTATGATCAACTCTAAACAAATGATCTAATAAGGTTTATAATGTGTCGACAGTGTAAAATTTTGAGTATTCTAGTTTGTCACTGAATTTTTAGGCCTGACAGATTTGTTATCACATAGACACAATCTCATCTGTTATATTTTACAAACAATGGGGAGTTATATTGCAGTTGGGTACTATGAAATGATGTAATTTCTACAGAAAATTTAGGTTTGATAATTATTGTGCAAATATGGCATAAACATTTGCAACTACCATCATTTTATTCGATAGGGTCTTTGCTTTCAGAAAATATACTGTATAATGTTTGGGGGATTAAAAGTATTCTTCAGGCCAAAATGTGTATTTAATGTGTGCAGAAAAAATAAATCCATCCAGGAGCAAAAAATCTAAAGTGGTTGTAAACCCTCACATATATCAAGTGAAGTGACTGGCCTCAGTGATGCACAGAGATGAAACAAGACCTCCTGCATCAATTGTACATGTTTATTTACAGGATTCTTCTCTCTACAGAAGTCCAGAATTTATGAAGTGTGTCTGAACTGTCAGAAAAAAGGGGGCGGAGAGCTGAAGTTACATTCTGCAGAGCTCAGTGAGGAGAGCTCTTAAAACTGATTGGAGGGAAGGGACACACACCCCTTCACACAGAAACAGAGCAGAAACTGTCAATCATCTGGAGCTCCTCCCCTGCCACCTTTTTCCTCTTGGTGTCAGAAATGACTCATGCTAATAACAGAGGAACAAAACAGCAGGCAAAAGTGACACTTAGTGCTCTTAATTGGGACACATACACACTATAGAGAGATATGCATTGTTCATATTTCATGTCTGAGGTTTACAACCACTTTAAAGGTGTCTTTACTGCTTATTAAACCTGATTCATGAAATTTGACCTAGGCACATATATCTCTAGTGTTTACTCTCTTCAAAGCGCTAAGGCTGGCCATACATTATACAATTTTTTTCTTAAATTTTCCTTTAGATTTACCAAAACTATATAATATGAGGTCAAACCTAAACACCTTCAATGTGTATGCAATCAGGCAGGCTCTTGCACCACTTAAATCTAAAGGAAATTGAATAAGAAAATTATATAATGTATGGTCAGCCACAGTCCCGTATCTTTCTGCTGTTTCGTTCCTCTGTTATCAGCATGATAACTTCTGACAAGTTCTCAGAGAAGGGAGATAAAAGCAGCTGTAAATTTGTGCCTGGGTGGGCGCTATAAATAGATTAGCAGATAACTTGTCTTGTTACAGCACAGCTCTGAATGTATCTTTGTAATTCTCCCTATGTGTAGGGGGGCTGTGTGACTTTCCTCCAATCAGCTGTCTCCCAGTGTAAGCCAAGACTACACTCACAGTGCCAAATGAGGAAGTAAAAATTCTAACACCACATCAGAATTTTAAAGAATATAGAAGGGAAAAGACAGCAGATATAAATGTAAAACGTATGTAGGAGGATTTGTTTAATCTCTGTGTATCATCTGAGGCTGTTCACTTCACTGGGTATAAGAGAGGCTTTACATCCACTTTAAGAAAGTAATCTATTAATTCTTGAGTGCAGATAGCTTGGTCACA
Organism: Glandirana rugosa; assembly: GCA_018402905.1. Taxonomy (NCBI): domain Eukaryota; kingdom Metazoa; phylum Chordata; class Amphibia; order Anura; family Ranidae; genus Glandirana; species Glandirana rugosa. The sequence goes on along the minus strand of BLSH010192370.1, from coordinate 141,693 downwards.
GTTCTGCTTGAACGTTTTTTCTTTCCTAAAGTGAAATATCTGATATATCTGTAGCAATACCCCAGGAAGAACAGTGGGTTAAATGTGTCCTTCTGCTCCACTTTGTAATGATCGTCCCTGGCTGTATTCAATTTAACTGATACACCTGTTGCTTTAAATAGACTTTATTAAACAGGCGAAAGAGAGAGAATTTTGGTTAGACAAAATAACAGTAATGTCCTTTTAATAAAGGCAGGGTTAGTCCAACTAACATTACAATCAATGTCAGACAACAACACAATGGCCATTAGATTTCTTACAGTCCTGCTGGTATTGGGGCCCATTACCTCTCATTCTCCCTCTCTCAACCGAGGGTACTTGTAATCCACAGAGTAAAGTAAAAACACAATCCACTTTTGGCAAAATTCCCCTCTGTTCTCTGAAAGGAAAAACAAAAATGACATGTACTGATAATTATATTTTTGTGTGATTTCCATCACAGCGCAGGCTCATTTCTCCCACAGTATTTCTGTATGTGGAGTTTTCTCATATGCTCACATCTTATGGTGCCATGTAAAGATCTCTGATTCTCAGGAACGTGAAGCGTTAAACATGTAAATACACCGCTCTTGTCTTATTTGCAGGTGGTTGGATCCTTTCTCAAGTGTGTGCCATAGTTTATATTAAAGCTGAAATCTAGGCAGATATAAATAAAATGCAGCTTTGCCATCTATAATGCAATACTTTTTTATTGCAAACCGTGTAAATGCCTTATTTTGACTTGATGCCAGCCTCTTGGAGTTCCTGTACAACAGTGCTCAGAAAAAAACGCACAAGGCACCAATTAGCAAGAAGCATGCTGATAGGGGGAGAAAGCAGAGTGACAGAGAAATGAGCCAATCAGTGTATCGTCTCTCCTTTCTCTGTATATTCACAGGGTTAGGGTGGAGAGGAGACTTGTAAGAGAAAGTAAAACTACAGCAAAGGAAGTTTGGGTCCTCTCCTCTGCCAGGCAGGACTGTGCTGTGTTACAGAGCTATGTAAATTTCAGGACCAGATTAACAGAAATACAAACCAGCTTTTCATCTGTGTATTTACCAGTTTACCTCAAGGTCAGCTTTAAGTGGAAATAAAAGAACAGCTGTACATGTTTTGCAACCAGGATCCACTATAAACTGTATATGGGAATTCTCTTGCAAGAGTATTATAAACTTTGACAATTTAAAAGTTGGCTCTAAACAGTTTGCTCTTCTCACAGAATGACCTTATTAGTATTATTCGTATTAATATTTTGGATTTATTAGAACCCTTTAAACTGTGATGGAGGATTTCCTTTTGCGAGAGGGGCTGGTTTATGAGGAATACTTACCGTATTTTTCGCCGTATAAGACGCTCCGGAATATAAGACGCACCCAATTTTAAAGGAGGAAAATCTAGAAAAAAAAAATTCTGAACCAAATACTGTAGCAAAATATTTTCATCACGTAATGTCCACCATTGCCCCCACTCATCACTGTAATGTCCACCATTGCCCCCCACTCGTCATCACCATCACTGTTCCAGTGCAACATTGCCCCCACACTAATAATAATAGCCAGTAACAT
>BLSH010192370.1:107073-129098 GCA_018402905.1 Glandirana rugosa | reverse complement strand
CTGTATTTATACTCAGGAGGAATAGCAGAATGTATTTTGGGGTGTCATTTTTGCTATGTACATGCTATGTGTTGAAAATAACTTATAAATGGACAACTTTGTGTAAAAAAAATGCGTTTTAATTTTTTTCCAACATGTTCCAAAAACTACTGGAACAAAAATGAACCATTCAAAATACTCATTATGCCTCAATGATTATTCGTTGGGGTGTTTGCTTTCCAGAATGGGGTCATTTTGTGGGCAATTCCATTGTCCTGGTGCTCCAGGGCCTTCAAAAATGTGATAGGTCGTCATGACATTAGATGTGTAATTTATGTCCCTAGAATACCTGACGGCACTCCCTGCATGTTGAGCCTCTGTATGTGGCCAGGCTGTGAAAAAGTCTCAGACATGTGATATCGCCATACTCAGGAGGAGCAGAAGAATTTGTTTTGGGGTGTAATTTGGGGTATGCATATGCTGTGTGTGAGAAATAACCTGTTACAATGACCATTTTGTGAAAAAAAAAAAAGAAAAGAAAAATCTTCATTTTGCAAAGAATTGTGGGAAAAAATTACAGCTTCAAAAAATTCACCATGCCTCTTACTAAATACCTTGGAATGTCTACTTTCCAAAAAGGGGTCATTTGGGGGGTATTTTACTTTCCTGGCTTGTTAGGGTCTCAAGAAATGAGATAGGCTGTCAGTATATCAGGTGTGATCAGATCTGATTAATTTTCAATGATTGGCACCATAGCTTGTAGACTCTATAACTTTCCCAAGGACCAAATAATATACACTTATTTGGGTTATTTTTACCAAAGATAGGTAGCAGTATAAATTTTGGCCAAAATTTACAAAGAAAAATTACTAATTTGCAAAATTTTATGACCGAAACAAAGAAAAAGGCCCTTTTTTCAAAAAATTTTCAATCTTTTTTTATTTATAGCACAAAAAATAAACCCCCTCCTAGTGATTAAATACCACCAAAAGAAAGCTCTATTTGTGTGAAAAAAAGGATGCGTACCGTGTTGCATGACTGAGTAATTGTCATTCAAAGTGTGATAGCGCTGAAAGCTGAAAAATGGCCTGGACAGGAAGGGGATTTTCGTGCCAGGTACTGTTGTGGTTAATTAGTCTCTGGCTCTGTGTAATGTTTGTTTTTGCTTCAAAGATATTTTTTTTATTAGTCACGGGTATTTCTTCGTAAGATCCTCACTTCCTACACTGAGGCTAGTGAAAATCTGCCTCCATATAAATCAAGTGAGTGATTTTGATTACACAGTCCTACTTTACTGTACCTTGCAGTTTTAGGCCTCATACACATGGACGTTTTTGACGCCGGCGTTTTCTGGCGTTTTTTGCAGCTTTCCATGTTAGTCAATGGCCCCATAAAAACGCCGACGTTTTTGAGCTGTAGATGGCGTCGGCGTTAGTGAGCTGAAACTAGAACCCACGGCCAGCGCGTTCTGTGCCTATAACGTTTTGGCATTTTTTGACGCCAACGCCGCCAAACGCCAACTAATATTGTACCGGCGTTTTTTGACGCCGACGTTTTTAGGTTGAAAAATAGCAGAGGGATGATTTTTAAAAAAAACGCCTATTGACGCTAACGCTCACTAACGCCGATGCATAACACCGAAAACCGCCGATTCTTTTTCCCTTGACGTTGGGCCCGACGTTTTGTTTATTTTTTAAGAAACGTCTGTGTGTAGGAGGCCTAAAGCTGCAAAAAAAAAAAAAAAAAATGGTTGTTGTGGGTCACGCATTTAAATAATGGAATAACCCATGAACTTCTCATATTAGGCATAGCCACTTGTTACAGTGTAAACGTTCTATTAGTTTAAAACAAATATTGCCAGACTGTATAATGGGGAAAAAATTATTAAGACTGCATCCTTATATTCTAACTGGAAGCATGTTTTTTTCTGCCTTTGGCTCAAACTGAAGCTCGATATGTACGCGTTTGTTATTGTTTGTAACGTTATCCCTTTTTTCCGTGTGTTTGCAGTAATGCTTTATGAAGTGATTGTATATTTAAACCCTCTTGTACTTGAAGGCAGGCAGCGTGTTATACTTTGAGGACCTCCCAGATAGATTAAACTGACTTCCAGAACTGTATAGTTAATTTTTCCTTATCCTCAATTTAGAATATGACTGTTGAAATGGCAAAACAGTCTACAACAATTAAAGCCATGAAAAATGAAGTCCTGGAAAAGGAAGAACGGATACGGGAACTACAAGAAAGGTAGTGTTTCATTTATTTTTTCTAGTTACTGTGCAATCATCCATTGTGTTTGTCGCCACCTTGTGGCTACCATGGATTTTTCTATTTTTTGTGAATGTTCTCACAGAATGTCATGCCTACATATTTTTGGGTCAGGGAAGGCGGAGAGTTGGAGGTGCTAATTCTCTACATTTGTTTTTCGTTTCTCTGTTTTAAGTTTAATATCACAGATGGATTTTCTGCTTTCACAAGAAAGCTGGGAAGTGCAGCTGAAGGTCACAAATTGTGTGAACTCATAAATGATTTGATGGAGTAACCAAAGTTAGATTGAGACCCCAGAGTGGACTTAATCACCCTTGATTTAAATTCAAATCAGAGCGAAGTGCAGAGGAATCTTTCAGATACTGTAATTCTTTGCCTGGGGGCTGAGAGACATGTCAAGGTTTAGCTGCTTAAACTGGATTAAGCACCAAAGCTTATATGTATAACAAGTGCAAAAGGACAGTTTTGTTTGTTTAGACTTGAATTGATTGGAGTCTTTTTTAAAAAGAAGAATTCAAGAGCACTGTAATAGTTTACAAATTATAGCTTTCACCTTTTTTTTTTATTTTTTTTTTATTTCTTCCTGTTACGGGACTTAAATGCTAATTGCTTTTACAGCCATCTTGCAAGAAATTTCTATTTAATTTTATATATGGTTCCACGATTAGTCTGATTGGATATTACTAAATTCATTTTCTTGTCCTGGTTTATGAAAATGCCAAGTTAATCCTGGGTGAGGTCATCCGAAGAAATGGCCAAAAATTTGGAATATAAAGATCATCTTTCTTTTAATTTAATAGTTTGTTATTGCTTTACTCGCATTTCATTTCTGCATGACTGACGAAGAAGTAAAGTAATTCACTTCAGCAAGGCAGATACAAGAGTGTGTTTTTTTAAATTTCTGGACAGTGTTTATTATGCGATCATTGACTAGCTTCACTTCTTTTGTCAGAATAGGTTTACTTCTTTTGTGTCGGTTACCATGCTTGGGAAACACAGACATGACACTCTCAATGTTTTTTTAAATGATCTGGTTGGCCTTAGCAATTAAGATTTTGTGAGAATTATAAGACTGTCAATGACTATATAGATGTGAAATAGTTACTGTTTATGTGCTTATATATCTGTTAGTTCTGCTTTAGGAGGCAATACAGTCACAGGTATCTGTAGGCTTACATGCATACGTGCCTACAGGTGTGGCTTTCAGGTAGGACCTGCTACTGACGTGTTGATGCCAGATACCACAGCATACCTTAAGGCCCCTTTCACACTGCCGCAACTTGAACGTTGCGCGATGTTGACGGCACGATTTTGATGCAATTTCAACACGATTTTGACGCAATTTCAGGGAATGCCTGTGCAAACTTGAGGTCTATGGACCTCAACTCGCATGAAAGTTGGACCAAAGCGCAGGAACTACTTTGAAGTTGGCACGACTTAAATTCGTACATATATGAATGGTTGTCATTGGAAATCATGGGGTTCGACTTGTGCCTGTGACTTTGCAGTGTAAAGTCGCAAGACAAGTCGCAAAAGTGTGAAAGGGGCCTTAGAGGTCTAGTGGTGTCAATGGCACAATGGACTAAGCTATTTTGGTGGCAAAAGGAGGACCTACTCAATATTAGGTGGGTTGTTATCAGTGTGTGTATATATATATATATATATATATATAGTGGTGGCATTGACACATAGACCACTTTTCATGCTGTTGGGTGGTGGAAATGCACATCAGGAGTATCATCACGTTATTTGGGAATAAAATTTATTGTCACATCACTTGTGGACATTCTTCCTAGTTTTTGTTTCTTGTTTATCAGCTCAACTCTATAGGATTTACCAATTTTTGAACTGTGCCTATGTCTCACAGGAGAGTTATTGCTTACATTGTTTAAGATATTTATATTAGGGTGTTTTTTTTTCTCACTATCTTTCTATATATATATATATATATATATATATATATATTATTGTACATTTTGCACCAGGTTTGAAGCATTTTTAATGACCTTAAAACTCATTAAAATATCTCTTAAATGTGCATTAAAAGGAACACACTTAAAAAGAATAAATAAATAAATATCTAAATATTTAGCTAATTTATATTATAAATGTTTTTTGTTTTTTTATTTGGCTTATTATTATTTGATTTCTAATTTATTGTTCTATTGCTTATCTATGATTGTATAAGAAATGTGTTAATGAAAATTTTAGTTTAATATATTTGTTCCTAGCTCTGATAGGTTCCAAAATACCACTTGTTAAACAGTCAAGAATAGACCTAAAGAAATTGCATTCTCATCATCACTTTCCTAGATAATGCATATACATTCCATAAAGATGATTACACTCCCTAGATGTTGTATTTGTTTTGTTGCTTCCAAATATCAATCGCTCATTCAGGTATTAATAAACTTAAATTTATCATTTAGATTAACAATTTAGAATAATAAAAAAAATATATAATATCTTTAAATCATGTTTGTACATAAGAGACTGGATGGGCCCTTGGCTCCTAACCTATATAAATACAAAAAATCTCTGCAAATTACTCTTGCAGCTTCTGCTATCATTATTAAAGAGCAGTGCGCAAATTGTTGGCACTATTTAAATCCTGTATAAAAATAATAATGTTTTGCTTTATACACAGCCGCTTTTAGTGCCATCTACCTGTCCTGTATTAAACTAATTTTAAGCAATTTAAACAGAGCTTATGATAAGCAAAGATGCATAAATAAATAGTGATCCCTAGATTCATAGATATAAACTGCGGAAGATGAATGTAAATCATGACTTTTCCTGTAAAAGTCATGCTTGGCTCATGCCTCTTTTGCTTTCAAGGCTCCCCACTGGCTCTTTAATGCAATGTGGGGACCTCATTAACCAATCAAGAGGCTTTGGAGGTGCTAAATGTGAGGCCAAGTTTGACTGTTACTGGAAATGGTAAGATTTTATCATTCTAATATTAGTTACTAGCTGCAGCAGTAAAGACTGTAGGAATGGAGAAGTACAGTGTGTGTACGCTTACTTTTCAGGTATTTTTTCAGGTAAACTTTTCAGGCTTGTGAAAAGTTAACTTTATTGTGGACTAACAGCCCTTTTCCTTCAGTGGTGAAGTACAATTTACTCATAGCCTAAAATGTATTATTACTATAGTAAAATATCTCTCTAAACAAAAGTTTTTATCTACACCATCTTATTTATTAGAGATTTTTCTCAATCTTCAGCACTTTCTGTGTTTCCTCCTGCCAGCCCCCATGTCCTATATTAATGTGGGAGCCGATGGGTGGAACCACAGCACAACGAGGGCATATGTAGTTATTTGGTACAACTGTGTCAGGTACTTGAAAGCAACTGGTGATCTGCAACACGTCAAAGGAGTTTTTATGACCACCAGAAAGGTAAGTATGCATCTGCTTCTTTTACAGGCTGGTTTCGTTTACATTGGTCATCTGATTGACAGAATCACTTTAAAATGATTGTAAAGCTTTCTTTTAAAAAAATATATATAAATAATAAATATGTTATATCTAACCTGCTCTGTGCAATAGATTTGCACAGAACAGTCCAATCCTTCTCCCCCACTGAGTGCCCACCATAGGAAGCCGCTTCCTATGGGAGCACTCCACTCATGTCCACTAACTGCTGAGTCGGTCTGTGTGCCTCTATTAAGACATATAGCTCAGCATGGCCCCACACCCTGTTCTCTGCTCACAGGTTTTGACTGACAGCTGCAGGAGCCAATGTTTCCCACTGCTCCTCCCCAAGCTTGTGAAAGCCAGGAGAGGGGAGAAGAGCTGCTGCAGATGTACACAACGCTGGATCCAGATCAGGCTCTGGTGTGTATTTAGGGGGGCAGGGGAGTGTGCTACTATTAAAAGGATTTTTTTACCTTAATGCAGAGAATGCATTAAAGCGGAGGTCCGCCGTCTGCCGCCGTTCCTTTGAAAAATTAAAAGTCAGTAGCTACCCATACAGTAGCTGGTGAGTTTTAAATTTAGGACACCTACCTGTCCTGGAGTCCAGCGATGTCGGATCTTCAGATCAGCAGGTCGAGTGCTGCCGTCGCCATTGAGGGTATGGGAACCCAGATGTGTAGCTGTTCGGCTTCACAGCTGGGCCCCTACTTTCTCATTGGCGGCGGAGGATTGAGGAGTAGGGTTGCTCGGCTGCTGACGGCCCTGGGCTCCCGGTTGTGTGGAAGGACACCTGTCAAAGACAGGTGTCCTCTTCCCCCTCCCCCTCGAAAGGTGCCAAATGTGAGACCTGAGGGGGGAGGAATCCGACCAGAGGAAGTTTCACTTTTGGGTGGAACTCCGCTTTAAGGTAAAAAAAAAAAACTTTTTCCATTACAACCACTTTAAAGTGCATGTTAATCCTAATGACTAATTTCTCTTATTTGCACAACTTTGGTCTGTTACAGATACCGATGAAAGCATATTGTTATATCTCTTTAAACAGTGCCAAAGATTCCCCTTGATCCTACCAGAAATCTAGTATGCAGATCGCTTCCTGTGATTGTTGCCTCCTGTTATTAGTTGTTCTGTGTAAAATACAGAACACATTGTATGTTAAGGAGAGGAGGAGAGGGATCAGGAGTGGCAAATTACAAATGAAATTTTTGTTCTTGTGTTTGGATACAGTTTAAATGTTCTGCAATTAATAATTCCACACTTTAGTTGATTTAGCTAATTCCATGACAGCTAAACTTCATGGTTCCTCTTTAGGTGGAAGGTCCCCTGCTCAGTCAATAAAAACTGCTATAATTCCCAGAATGGTTGTAATTATAATTTAAATGAGAGTTTAACCAAAAAAGAAATGATGGGGACAGTTTTCATGCCACAATTCCGAATATGTTTTATATATTAAATAGGCCTGGCTTCCAATAGAAAATAGTTTACTAATCTGTGTAAAAGGTATCAGTTTTAATGCTATAAGATTTCTCCCTAAATTTGTGCGCTCATTTGTTACTAGTAATTTCTGTTCTTTGTCTTTTTTTTTTTTTTTTTTTTTAATTCATATTTTTTTTTTTATTAACTTGGTGTCATTCGTCTTCCCTGCTTTAGGAAAGTAGTAATTTATGCTATAATTTTTATATTAAATACTCGAATAACCTTTTAAGCTAAAACGATATGTAAGACTAACGCTATTTTATGTTCATTCAAAAACTGCTATGCATGCGTATAGTCACAGGGCCAAACTTACACAACATGTATGCTACAGGCTATAGAAAAAAATATACAGTGCATTTGTTAATCAGATTTGTAGATTTTAATCTGTTAATGAGATTGCTTACTACACATTGTGAGAGATTAGCTCGTGGGGATCACCTTTCCTGGGAAAAAGGCAGCATGAAGACACAACTTTCTTAAAAGTCTGGCGGGTTGCCAGGTTTATTAGCAAAGGTTGCAGAGATATTAAACAAAATAGAAAAACCAACCCTTGCCGCCTGGCACTAAACTAAACAGGACACCCCCAAACAAAAGTTTAAACCTTTCTTTCAGAGTCCTAGAGCAACCGATTTGTGTAGCTCTCTCTTATAATCATGTTCTGAGTCCCAGGCCAGAGCAACACTGTGCTCTCCTCCTCATCATTTAAACACCTGAGTGTGGACACCAGTCGACCACAAAATCCAGTCCGGAACCCAGCCTGCCAAGGTGGCTGGTAACACCTGGATTGGATTCCACCTTAGTCCACTCAAAATGAATGCATGCGAGGCAACACATAGTATCCATCTATTAGTTTGCCATGCATAATCAATGCTCACTTTGCCTTGTTAAAAAGAACAGTAACTGTACTGTTTGTGTGTGTGTGTGTGTGTGTGTGTGTGTGTGTTCCATAGTAAATAATTGAAGGGCCTTTAAAGAGTTTATTGATCAGATCGTGACCAATTTTATTGCAGGACAATTTTCTAAAGGACATGTGAATTGTTTGTGCAAGGACCTTCTCATAGATTGTCCCATACTGATGTTCACATTAAGAAGGTGCAACAATCTTAAATTGGGAGTATACCCTCCTATGGGTTTCAGCCAAGGAAGCTGACATCTTAGCCTCTGTTTAATCTGCATCTGCCATGATGCTGCACATGTGATCCATTATGACACCACCCACTGGATGGTTTGATAGTTTGGTTGAGAGAACAACCAAGGAGACAGCTAGCATTTTTGGTATGCCCAGAATATTAACTATTCTTTGACACTATCAAATTGATGGGTATACTTCCACTTCAAGTTGCAGCCGTGAAAACTGCTTGCATGTAGATCAACGTGTTTGTGTAACCCCAAGATGCCGGTTTTTGACAAATAACTGACAATACTGGCATAAAAATAGCATCCCCAATGTCTTGTAGATATTCTATATAAAGACATATTTGCAGGGAGCTGTAGTAATTTAATGTGCTGATTATATGATCTGTGCCTAATAAGGGCATAAATTGGAACTTGAAAAGGCTAAATTTGGGCTTTTTTCTGCCTGGTATTGTTTTTAAAGCTGAACTCCAGTTTGCAGAAATCATCTTTTATACTGTCCACACCCATCGGCATGCTGTGTACCTTTTTGCACTTTAATATGTCTTCTGCAGTTTATCTGACATATTTTAGCAGAAATGTTTATTTTGAAGTATTAAAACGAAAAAAAAAGGAATTTGCTTGCTAATATGCATACAAATAATTACAAATAACTTACAATAACATATCTGGATGCTCATTCGTCCAAGGCAATGGATGATCAGTAATATTGTAAGTGGTTATTAGAAACACATACTATTCCAATAATGTGAATCAGCATGATGTCTCCTTTTGGACGCGTCTTGAGTGCATAGAAATCCTCATAGTACCTGTTTCTTTGAGAGGAGTATAAATCTGAATTGTATAGTAGTAACATGGACCTTCGCTCTCTAGGGTGGCACGGATGGAAAGGGATGTCAACATGAAAAGGCATTTGATAGAGGATCTGAAAACCCGTCTGAAAATCTACCAGGAAAATGAAAGACCCAGCAAAGAAATGTTAGAAAATCTTGAAAGGAAGGTAATGTACTCTGTATACTTATTCCCCAAGCCTATTATTCACTAAATCACCTTGGAATGTAGTACAGTGCAATGCACGTGCAGCTTAATAATACCCCAGAGGTCAGCTAACATCTTCCCATGACAGGCATTTACTTGATAGCAAAATAACACATAATAAGGTTCAGAAAACTGTTGTTCTATGCACGATCATGTTAAAGATAAAATAGCATTTCTTGGCATACTATAATTTGTGCAGCAGTATAGGTAGCACACAAACAATAATGTACATATCTGACAAATCAATTTACTCTGCTTTTGCATATAGTTAAACATTTTAAGAAGAAATCCAGGAAGTAGTATAATACAACTATCTTAACTATCCCCTATGCTACTTTATTGGTAACTTAAACTCTTATGTCCAGTTTGTGGCCAATAGCTTACATTGTAAGTTAATATTCTCAGTTAACCCTCTAAACACTGTTGTGCACGCTAATACACGTCTAGCAAACTTTGCATCTTAAGCAAAGAATCTTGGTTTGCATATACTTCTTTTATCTGGCTGACTGAAGCAGTTGATAATATTGGGTATTATTCTTACTCACCCTGCTATCAGAATACAATGCCTCAGTGGGAGTGATTCCCCCATCCACCTCGAATGTGTGGATGGGAGAATTGGATCTTTTTTTTTCATTCAGCCCCCTAGTTAAACAGAAAAAAAGAATAATGTATGGGCTGCCTTAGTGTGTCTGCATTCTGAATGAATTGATAAAGCAGACACCTGTGGACAACAGCATTGCCAGTCTAGGGTAGTTAGGGTAGGAAGCATTATACTAGCAAATTTAACAAATTAACGACCGTCTCGCGTACATTTACTGCTGCAGAGTGGCAGCGTAACGTGGATCGCCGTCTATAAACGGCGATTAGCTCTCGTGCCCACCGCACACTCCCTCAGTGTGGCCGCGGGTCTGGCGGACTCAATGTCTGCTGGCAACCTGCGATCGCTTACTACACAGGAAGAACGGGGAACCGCTGATGTAAACACAGCGGTTCCCCATTCTGACAAGCGGCATGACCGAGATCTACTGATCCCTGTATTCAGGATCAGTTAGATCTGTTATGCCCCTGCCAGCCCAGCCCCCACACAGTTAGAACACACCTAGGGAAGACAGTTAACCCCTTGATTGCCCCCTGCAGGTTAACCCCTTCCCTATACAACACACTAAACTGCGCTAAAGTCCCAAAGAAGCTGCAGCAAAATACTAGACAGTATATGGTGAATATGCAAACAAAAGCTGCGCTGGAAAATGGTAAATAATATGACTCAGTTGCAAATATCAAAAATAGAAAGTCTGAACAGTGTTGTGTTCCTTCCACCACTGAAATTCGATATATAATGCTCCAAAGAATGGTAAATGACACCCAAGTGCACTGGCAAGCAGGAAAGAGTCCACCACCAATATATAGGGAGGCTTACCAGAACACTGTGTGTTCAACAGCAGTGAATCCCCACCACAGTCTTCCCCTAAGGTCTAGGATGTTTCTTATATAGATACACCGTCCAAGTGATTGGTCTCCAAACAGCTGGAAATCTCTCTCGGTGTTAAACAGCGTTTCCAATCAATCATATCATGCATTCGTGCATCATGTGAGGAAAAAGGGGACTCATAGTGAAGTACCACAAATATAGGTTAAATAAAGTATACAAGTTATACTCACAAGGATAAAACAGTATGCGCATATACACCGGCCGACTCCCGGGAATAAACTTTTCAACTCAGTGGTGACGTCAGCGCGTCCTCCCGACGTACGTTTCGTCACAAATGACGTCGTCACAAGGGATAGAATCCTAGTGTTGTGGACCAGGGTGGCACTGTGGACATAGCGTATCTTGATTTCAGCAAGGCATTGTTTACAGTTCAACATAATGATCTAATACAAATGTAGTTGGGACTTAACTCTTGGGTGGTTCAGTGGATATGCAGTTGGCTAAAGGATAGATTCCAGAATGTGGTTGTAAATGGGGTTCACTCCGAGACCAGTCACTACTGGGGTACCACAAGGTTCTGTATTAGGTTCTGTTTTATTTACTCTAATAGTGATAAACCTAAAGGTATGTTGGGCAAGGTATGTCTCTTTGCTGATGAGACAAAGGTGTGTAATAGGGTTGATATCCCTGGAGGTGTCTGTAACATGGAACATGATTTGGCATTGCTGAAAGATTGGTCAAAGCAGTGGAGACTTCAGTTCAATATTTCTAAATGTAAAATAATGCACCTAGGGAAAAATAATCCCCTTAGAGAGTACAGCATTGGGGGTACAGTGTTAGCTAGCACTACAGAAGAAAAACATTTGGGGGTGCTTATTTCAGATGATTGCAAAATGAGCAAACAGTGTGACCAGTCAGTGGGAAAAGCAAATAGAATTCTGGGATGTATCAGTAGAGGGATCACCAGCAGGAGGAAGGAGGTTCTGATTCCTCTATATAGATCTTTAGTGAGACCTCACTTAGAATACTGTGTCCAGTTCTGGAGACCTCACTTACAAAAAGATATTGATAAAATAGAACGAGTTCAGAGACGGGTAACAAAAATGGTGAAAGGTCTGGGGGATAAAACATATCAAGAGCGACTTCAGGAACTTAATATGTACAGTCTGGAGGAAAGAAGGGAGACATGATTGAAACCTTTAAATACATCAAGGGGGTGAGTAACGTTCAGGAGGGCAGTCTTTTCAATATGAAACCAAAATTAAGAACACGGGGACCTCAAACTAACTGGAGGGAAGTTCAAAACTAATCTTAGAAAGTATTATTTTACTGAAAGGGTGGTTGATGCTTGGAATAAACTTCTAGCAGAGGTATTGAGACAGTCAACAGTTGATGGCTTCTAACATGCTTGGGACAAACATTGATCTATACCCAGACAAAAAAGTAAACGGAAATTAAATTAAAAAGGGCAGACTCGATTAACTACTCTGACTTATTCTGCCGCCACTTTTCTATGCTTAGATTCTATTTGGTAATGTGTCTAAATCTGCTAGTGCATCTAACACTCCCCTCCCCCCACTGGCAATGTTGTTGTCAAAAGCCCCCCCCCTCCCCCGCTCCTTCATCCAGAGTAGGGGTGTGTTACTGGCCAGATCATCAGGTGAAAACATAGTAAAGAAAGCCTAAAAAAAAAGAAAACAAATGCAGCCACCACATCTAATGATTGGTAAGCTGCAATATATTACATTTTTGTATTTGGGTTTTATGCTGCCTTAAAGTAAATTAAAAAGCAGACTTACTGGCAGGATCACCAGAAAAAAAAGTCCCAATGCAACCACCACATCTAAGAATTGGTAAGCTGCATTTAAATAAATGTTTGTTTTGGGTTTTAACCACTTGCCAACCACCCGCCGCAGCGTGACGGCGGCAAGATGGCTCGTTATCGCGAAACGCCGTCACAGGACGGCGGCTGCAATAACTAGTATTGTGAGCGCGTGCCGCCGGAGGCGCACTCACTGTGCTCGGGGGGGGGGCCAGGGAGCAGGTAGGGTGGACTCGATTGCTGCCGGCTACCCACGATGGCCCATCCCTCCCGCAATGAGAGAACAGAGGTCCGTGTAAGTAAACACGGATCTCAGTTCTGTTAGAGGGGGAAGGGCTGCGATCACAGGCTTCCTGTATATGGAAGCCGTGATCACTCCCCTCCCCCTGCCTGCCCAGCACCAATACAGTTAGAACACACCCAGGGAACACTGTTAACCCTTAGAGCGCCCCCTCTAGGTTTACCCCTTCACTGCCAATGGCATTTACACAGTAATCAGTGCATTTTTGTAGCACTGATCGCTGTATAAATGCCAATGGTCCCAAAAAAGTGTCAAAGTGGTCCGACATGTCCGCCTAAAAATCGCAGTTCGCCGCCATTACTAGTAAAAAATAAAAAAAAATAAAAACCAGAGAAATTAATTCTCATCATTTGTAAACGCAGCAACTTTTGCGCAAACCAATCAATAAACGCTGATTGCGATTTTTTTTTTTTTACCAAAAATATGAGGAATATAAATCGGCCAAAACTGATGAAAAAAAATATTTTTTTATGTATTTTTTTGGATTTGTATTTCAGCAAAAAGTAAGAAAAATAGTTTTTTTTTTTTCAAAATTGTCGCTTTTTTTTGTTTATAGCGGCGATCAGAAATGACGCAGAGGTGATCAAATACCACCAAAAGAAAGCTCTATTTGTGGGGGAAAAAAGGACGCAAATTTCATTTGGGTACAATGTCGCATGACCGCGCAATTGTCAGTTAAAGCCATGCAGTGCCGAATCGCAAAAGGTGCTCTGTTTCTAAAGTGTAAAATCCTTATGGGGCTGAAGTGTTTAATACTGCTTTAATCCTTTACAGCTTCCCCCTCCTCATGCAATCCATATAGAAAAATGCGTATCTTCAGCGCCTCTCCAGAGAGCTTCAATGTTCACTGCACAACTTTTGTATAAATAAAGTCTTAGCCGGTGCTATGGACCTGCTGTGCGTCATTGCCTCATTTATTCCTAAAGCTGGGTTTGTACCCACTCTGTGTGTACTTGCATCTTCTTTGGTTGAAATCACACAGTTCAAACATTTTGTGTAGCCAGAAAGCATTGTTACTATTCTTGCTTCAGGGATATTTTCCCATATTTTCCCATTTTACCTTTTCTTAGGTTTTCCTGTATGCAGTGTGTGTTTAACCACTTCAGCCCTGGAAGGACTTACCCCCTTAATGACCAGGCTATTTTTGCAATACGGAACTGCGTTGTTTAACTGACAATTGTGCAGGTGTGCAACGCTGTACTCAAACAAAATTGATGTCCTTTTTTTTCCCACAAATAGAGCTTTACTTTGGTGGTATTTGATCACCTCTGCAGTTTTTTATTTTTTGCTCTATAAGCACAAACAAAACAATTTTGAAAATAAAAACAATATTTTTTACTTTTTCCTATAAAACATATCCAATAAAAAAATTGCAAAGAAACAAAATATCTCAGTTCTATCAGTTTAGGCCAATATGTATTTTGCTGCATATTTTTGGTAAAAAATATCCCAATAAGTGCATATTGATTGGTTTGTACAAAAGTTATAGCGTCTACAAACTGTGGGATATATTTATAATTTTTTTTTTATTGTTTTTACTGGTAATGGCGATCATCGGTTTTTAGTGGGACTGCCACATTGCAGCGGACAAATCTGACCCTAAGTGACACTTTTTGGGGACCAGTGACACCAATACAGTGATCAGTGCTATAAAAAAAAATGCACTGTTACTGTATAAATGACACTGGCAGGGTAGGGGATAACATCAGGGCGATCAAATGGTTAAATATGTTCCCTGCTAGTGTTTTCTAACTGTGTGGGGGATGGACTGACTGGAAGAACACAGAGATCGTTGTTCCTGATTACTAGGAACAAGCAATCTCTGTGTACTTCCCTGTCAGAACAGGGATCTGCCTTGTTTATAGGCAGATCTCCATTCTTCCTCTCTGTGGAGCGATGACGGGTGGCCGACAGACATTGGGTTCTCTGGAATCGCGGATTGGCTGCCCTGCCATGCAGCGGGCGAGCACATGCCCACAGTATCTCGTGCACGAAACAGCGTACAGGTACGTGATTTCGCACAATAGAGCCGCCCTGCTGCGGTATATGTGCGGTGGACGGTCTCTAAGTGGTTAAAGGCGGTCATACGTGCATTGAAATTCATCCGGTTCAGCAGGAAGTCTCCCCTGCTGTCAGAATACAATAACTCAGTGATGTGGATGGCGAAACTGGGTTATTTTTTTTTTCATTCAACCAGCGGGTTGGACGGAAAAAATGAATTCTGGTGCTGCCTAAAAATCTACCAAAAGATTTTGAAAAATATTAAAGAGAATCTGTGCTAGAAAAGCTGTTACAGCTTTGTTAATTAAGTAGTCTACCTTATTAAAATACTTCCCTTCCTCTCTGTTCTAGCTATCCTCACTGTGCTACGCTGCCTGGCATTGCACTGCCTTTGAAACCAAAACATCCCCACTGTTTCTTTTTAATGCACATGTGCACTGCGGCCTCACTCATCCCTATGGGTGAGCTATACTGCTCTGGCAGCATATCTACTCCTCATGTCCTGTACCATATGCAGTCTATAGCAACATAATGATAGTTTTGCAGCAGCATGCTTATAATAAATAATGGGCACAGCATGTTTACTCTCCCAACCATGCTTATTTTTATGTTGCTCTTCTGCAGGTAAAAGCAATGACAGAGGAATGTTCTCAAAAGAAAACAACACTTGATTCCTTAAAACAGAGATTAAATGTAGTCACCAAAGAGAAGTCACATTATGAGCAAATATACTTCAAAATAAAGGAAGAACTGGAGAAAAAGGTATTTAACTTTCCTAATGTATTTTACTATCTTTGCTTAAGAGGACCATTCATACAATGAGATGCAGCGATGACCCTGCTTATGATGGCCCTGTTGTAAGGCAACAAAGTCAACATTCTTTACTTGCTGCTTGCTGAAGTCAACTGGTTACAATCTAAGAGACAGCAGAAGTAAGTATTGTTCTAGCAGGCACTTGGGAAATGTGTATCGCTTGCTTTGAGAGAGGACTGATAGCCAAGAAGGACTGCAAGTGAAAGAGTAGCTAGGTACATGCAACAGAAATTGACAAAATAGAGGAAATAACCTACCTCTCATTGTGTAGATAAAGGAAAATATTGTAGTTTACACAAAATGAATACTGTAAGAACAATTTGGATTTTGGATTTTTTTTCAGTACTTTATTAGCCACCGTATACTTCAGTTTTTCTCATCTACACACATAGCTAGCAGCTGGCAAATAACCCTTTACTTTAGATGATTCAATCTAATCACAGTCCCATAACAGTGTTATTTACGTGAACTAAGGTTTATTTTGCACAGAGGTGCTTACTTTTTGTATTTCGATCCCGTTCTTCATTAAACTTTTATGAAATCACTTTTAGGACACGCTAAAAAGCATTCTGTTGAGTTATATAAAGATAGAAAAATATTTAGAAATTCATAAATATATAGTTTTCAGTATTGAAATTAGACTGAAATGCATTTTAAAGAAAAATACAACGTAAACAAACTTGTGTGTTTCAGAATGTAAAAGTCAGCGACTTGGAAGGAAAAATGGTTGAAGCTGAGCGTGCCATGTCTGAACTGGAAATTGCTGCTAAACAACAACTTCACAACTTAGCAATGCAGAGTGAACAAGCCTTGGAGGTGGTACAGAATAAATTGTTAGATGGCAATAGGAAGATTGAGGAATTCGAAACATTTATAAAGGTATGAGTTTTGTGGAAATGTTTGTTTGTTTTATTCCAATTTTTAATTTTTTTTTTTTTTTTTTCATAACTTTTTATTGCGTATATTCCACAAAGTTTGTACATTTACATACATTTTACATTTGCCACATTTTCTTACATTCCTTATACTTTAATTCTTTTTTTTGGTTAATGCTTGAAATCATAACAATTACAGATTTGTGTGTCAGATACATCAGAACCTGTCCAGAGATTTTTCTGCACCTGCAGACTGAGAGGGATCATTACTGGAGCAGGTTTAACAGAACAGTGAATTCTTTAAACACACACAGTTACCACCACCATTTGTTTTAACAGAAACCTGCACCAATTACAGCATCCACTCTTGCATTTCTTTAGGCTGGGTTCACACCTATGCGAATTGGATGCGGCCCACACCGCATCCAATTCGCATGACACTTGAAAACACATTGTTTTCAATGTGTCAGGTTCACATAGGTGCAGTGCATTCGCACTCCTCATTGCACAGAAAACGTGTGCGTTTTCTGTGCAGTGCGTTGCGAATCCCCAGCCTATTAAGTTCAATGGGAACACATCTAGCACAGAGATGCACTCCGCACTGAACAGGGATATTTCCCCCTGCTCGTGTGAGAATGGACAAGAGCTCCGCCCCTTCTCGGCAGCAGACCAGACTGGTGTGAATCCAGCCTTAGGTAATATCTGTAACACTCACTGCCACACCAAGAGAGGAGTGTAACCAAGTTTTAAACCACAGTAGCCCTTCAAAGACAAAATGTCGTTTCATTTTTGATAACAGCATTTAAAGCTTCAGCACAGCAGTTTTTTGGATAGCAGTTTAATGAAAGAGAAGAAAAATGGTGCAAAAAAAAATAGTTACAGAAGAAATATTACAATCCAGACAATAAGCAACAGCAAAGTAAGCACAAGTAAAGTGAAATAAAGTTCATCCAGTTTTTGGTTCCATGCAGGGTACAATTGGGTACACTTGGCATGCAGAGTAAGTCAAAACTGATGTGTCGGAGTCACTGGCTCTCTGAAAAATGACTCTCTCGGTATTCTTAGTGGTTTCCATGTCAAATAAGATCCCCGAACTGCAAATACAGCCATCTTTTCTGGTCCCTGTAGAGGAGGTTTACAGAATTGACACATCAGTCAAACCAATCAAATGGTCTAAGGGTGTGCTGAAGGGATGTGATTTTTTTGTGCTGCTGTGGGCACTAGGGGTGCGCATCTTCACTGGTCTCACAATTTGATTATCCTGCCAATGATTTGATTTGATTCCACAATGGATCACGATTAATGCCCATAGTTTTTATAAAAAAATTCAGGCAGTCAGAAGAACTCCTTTTTTTTTTTTTTTATCTGCTTTTAGCGCAATAATTTATTTGGGGAGGGTAATTTCACATAACCATCCCAAAGGAGAGCTATAAGTTATTCACTTTCAGTTCATTACAGAGAACAAAGGGCATTCTTTACATCTGGAGGAAAAACAGAAGGACTTCTTCGCCGTAAGAGCTGTGAAAATGTGGAATAGACTGACTCAAAAACTAGTTCTGGGCTGCTAAGTAGATTGTTTTAACAAAGACCTGAAATGCATTCATATCCTAAATGCACAAATATAACTTGATACTAACATTTATAGGTAATTAGGGCTTGTGATCCAGAAAATAGCCAATTGCCTAAGTGTCCAGGACTTGGCACACAAACAGTTAATGTACATCAAAGTAGCTCATTTTAGAATTGTCTTGAGGCTTCACCGCCCCATGGATCAGGGGCAGAGGTGGTGGTGGGCATGGGACCAGTCCACTTAGGGTGGTGAGGGGATGGGATCAGTGGCAGCATTTGTGGTGGTGGTAAGGGGTATGGGATACGTCCACTGATGGTGGTGGGAGTATTGGATCAGCGGTGGTGGTGGGGATGTGATCAGCCCACTGAGGGTGGTTGGGGATTGGATCAGTGGCAGCGTTGGTGGTGAGGGGGGTGGGACAAGACCACTGATGGTGGTGGGGGGGATTGGATCAGCGGCAGTGGTGGTTGTGGGGATGTGATCAGCCCACTGAGGGTGGTTGGGGATGGATTCAGTGACAGCGGTGGTGGTGATGGAGATTGGGATGACATCAGTAACAGTGGTGGGGATGACATCAGTGGCGTTGGTGATAGCGGGGATAGGAATGACATCAGTGGTGGTGGTGGAGATAGGGATGACATCAGTAACAGTGGTGGGGATGACATCAGTGGTGTTGGTGATAGCGGGATAGGGATGACATCAGTGGTGGTGGTGATGGGGGTATAGGGATGACATCACTGATGGTGGTGATGGAGGGATAGGGATGACATCAGTGGCAGTGGTGATGGGGGGGATAGGGATGGCATCAGTAGCGGTGGCGATGGGGGAATAGAAATGACATCAGTGGCTGTGGTGAGGGGGGGATAGGGATGACATCAGTGGTGATGGTGATGGTGATGGGTATAGAGATGACATCAGTCCACTACCACTGATGTCACCCCTATCCCCACTAACGCCACTGATGTCATCCCTATCCCCCCTGCTACTACTGCCTCATGGAAGAGGGGCATAGGATCAGTCATAGGCAGTGGTGCTGGGGAGGGATGGAATCCGTCAGAGGAAGCGGAGGTTGTGGGGGGCATGGGATCAGTGGCAGAGGGATAGAAACATGGAAAAGTGACGGCAGAAAAAGACTGAGTAGTCCATCGAGTCTGCCCCTTTTTATTTATTTATTTATTTTTTTAATTTTTTTATTTATTTTTTTTTTTTTATATTTTTTTTTTTACATTAACCTTGTTGTCTGACTATGGATTTATGTTTATCCCAAGCATGTTTGAAGCCATTTACTGTTGACTGTCTCACAACCTCTGTTGGTAGTTTATTCCAATCATCAACCACCCTTTCAGTAAAATAATACTGATGCTAGTGGAGGGATGGGATCAGTGACACTGACACTCACCTGCTCTCAGTATCAGTCAATTCCCCCTCCTCCTTGCTCAATGTGTCTCTGCCTCTCTGCTCTTTTCCGTCGCCTCCAGTGATGCCTCTCTTGATGTGGGGTCTCCTCACAGAGCTCCTCCCCTTCACTCTAATGGCCGTCAGGCATCTGACTGCATAATGTGGCAGGCGGTGACGGCAGGCATGGGCACACCCCCCTTCCTCAGTGGGCGACCCTTCCCCGCCACAGAGGCTTCTTTATGAATATACACCCACGACTCCATTACAAAAGTGCCCAGCTAGGAAGGGGAGGGGGCTTTATCCACCAGGCTCTTGCTGTGTTTCTCTTTCTCCAAGAGAGGCAGGGTGGTGTGCTTTGATGACCTCATCGGCAATCAATTCAGCCTATTCACTGCATTGATGCTGAATCGTGATGCAGTGATTTATGTTCATAACCCCTAGTGGATGCCCTTCTTGCCAATTATTCAAGATACATCTGTATTTCTGGCTAGCATGGTTTTACAAACAGCCAAAATATTATTGAACAGAAGGAAATTACGTTTGTTGGAGACCATGATTTGGCTATTTTGAAGGCAGCACTTCAGCTGCTTAGATAACTTGGGCAGGACATTGTCAGTTTACACTGCTAATTGATTTTCATATGTGTTTTGTCTGCTGTTGTCATGAAATTCTTCTTTTTTTTTTTTTCAAAAACATTGCCAAGAGTGTTTTAGAAGCATCTAAGGCAGTTTTATGCCTTGCTTGTCATCTACAACTGAATATTCTCTGCACTTGATTCACAAGTGTTTGACTTTACAACTTATCGACCAGCGCCATCTATAAATGGTGGCTGGTAGAGCTGAATTTTTAATATAGTCCCTGTTGCTATAGTAGTCAGGACTTGCGCTTAAATTTGTTCAGCTGGCAATAGACTTTCAGGTGGAAGTGATTTTAGCAGATTTACAGACAATCACTTCCACAGCCCACCAAAGGTACCCCCTCCTCACCTGACTGACTTTGCCGTGTATTTTGGGCTCCACTGTCGCAACTGCAGACCTGGCAGTGACATGGCAGGTTTTGGCAGAAGGGACGGAGGGATATCCGCAAACATAGTTTTGCTAGTCTTCATCCAGTGAGGTGAATTACATCACTTCCGAGTTTTGCTGGTACTTTCTGGGCTGGAAAAGAAACCAATCTGTGCTCCATTAAATTCAATGGAGGCCAGGGGAAGCATTTTAGACCCCCAATGCCTCAGTAAGAAGAAACTGTCATTACAGTATGCTATCACATAGGGGGACAAGGTTAAGTGTAAAAAAATAAAGTAACTTAGTAAATAAAAAAAAATAATAATAAATTCCCCCACCCACGAACACAAGAACCCATGCAGATGTGCACCTGCATATAAAAAAAAAAAAAAAAAAAAAAGATTGTGCTACATATTACATATTGCCGCAAACTATATGACCATTGTTCATGGTTAACTCTAAACTGAAAACCTGTAAAGAATTTAAAGATTCTCCTCCATAATTTTGGGTGCTGACGTTTGTAGCTTTTTAATGGGCACAAGCTGTTTGAAAGCTTTAGATGTTTTTTTTTTAACTATTTACTCATTGCAATCTCATCTTTACATTGCTTTGTGTGCACTAAAATTAATTTATGCATTTTTTACTGAAAGCATGTGTTTGCTATCATGTGGCATAAAAGTATTAACATTTTATTTTCCTTTGTATTAAACAAATATTTAATGTTAGTGGGAGGGTTAACTGATTTGCAGGCCTACAATATGCCTTTGCCATTAAAAAATGGCTCAAGAAACAGTCCTTAAACCAGGTCCTAAATGCAGCCAGTGTGCAGCCACCACCACCATAGTTCATGTCTGCGCATACTGCTCCTATGTGAAGAAACTGAACTTATTTATTATCACCACACTATTAATAATAAAATATCTGTAACCGGTGTTTTATATATGTAGAGTAAAAACTTAAAGTGGCCCTGTCAACACAGATGCAAAGTTCTAGCCCAAGAAGAAAGCTGCTTAATACTGTACATGCCTTCATGCTGCTGTTACATCACCTTGTAGCAAAGCTCCTAAAGCTGATCCAATTCGATTTCTCAGGTTGGTCAAATAGCAGGTCCCCCTATTGGCCGCTGTGGTTCATCCTGGTGATCCCTAGTCAATGCAGGACACAGTAGGGACTTAAGGGATGGTGGGATGAACCATAGTGGGCAGCAGGGGACATGATATTCCACACACCTAGAAGTTTAGGATAGGATCAAGGCTGAGAAGTTTTAGCAAGCTGGTCGATGCACAGATACTGTATGCATACTGCTGTTTTCTTCTCAGGTTGGAGTCTTTGTAACTTTGTTGATCTGTTGACAGGGCCACTTTAAATAATGCAGCATTCTTACTACTGGAAAACTGGACTATATGCCTTTAGCTCAGGGCTTGACAAATTTGCTTTGAATTTAGGAGCCAGCTAAAAAAGTTAGGAGCCAGTTTTTTATAGCGTAGTGCTGGGTTGTCAGCGG
>BLSH010192370.1:91094-106167 GCA_018402905.1 Glandirana rugosa | reverse complement strand
ATTTTCTGCAAGTGCTTTGAGGGCAAAGTTTTATTTAACCTTATGTTTTTTAATTATATTTACTTTCCCATTGTTTTAAATCATTCAAATTTTGATGCTACAGGGCAAGTGAGCTGTCCAGGTTGATGTACTGGGAGGTATCAGTACTGAGAAATCTCTAACTGGGAGGTTGTATATAAATGTGATTGACTGTTGCACGCCAGGCACACTCATTCTACTCCTTACCATCCCACTCTTCGACTGGGAACAACTTTGTTTTATACAGTTAGATCACTGACATATTACAACAAGGTTAATAGAGAGGCATAGACAGGATTATTAGCATAGAAAATATTAGGTGCATAAATGCTAACTGGCATGTGAATCAGTATATGCCCTTGAGGGCTTCGTGTTCATGAATACAAAAACTGCTGGAAGTGATGCTTTACAATATGGAAACCAACTGGTCTATACTTTGCTCTCTAGGCAAATAATTGCTGAATTAGTTGAAAATGCAGTTTTAAAAGTATTTGTTTTTTTTAGTAGAGAGAGAGTTTGCAAATAGTTCTATAGACCCCAAAGGATCTGAGTTATCAGTCATTGGTCCACTGTGCTTTGATGAATTTTAGACACTTTCTCTGTAATAATAAGAACATTTGTGTAATTTATAGGAGATAAGGGGATGTCTCCTTCGGTCATATAAAATATTTTATCTTGCAGTTGTTAGAAATGACAGAGCCACTCATCTATGCTGTGTTATCACTGGCATTATTCAACATGACATCTCTCAGGCCCTGGAGACATCTCACATTTTACTTTATCAGTAAACTGTGACTATCCACCTCAGTGCCCTGAAGCTAGCGAACCCTTGAGTGCTCAGCCTTGAATTATATGCAAAGGCACTGTTTGTGCTTTACATGCATCTTGTGCATAGATATCATTGCTCTCTGTTTACAACCATGGTAAAAACATTTGTAGTGCAGAGCAAATGTGTATCTGCTGCATTGCAGCTTGGAATACCCAAATCAAGGGGAAAGAAATGAATGGTAATATTGCTGCTGATTTGTACCTTCAGCATACCTTAGAGCTAACTCCAGCAAAGGAAAAAGAAAGATGCCTACAAACAGCATTTTTATTTAGGTCGTCTTTGCTGTGGTCATGTAAATTCTCAGTGGGTATTTGACAGGTTGTGCTGAGAAATAGTGGTGTGATATTGAGGAGGCTTCATGGGAGGTGCTTTAGAGCTATGTACAGTGTTTACCAGATTGGAGAAAGATCTTTAAATTGTCCTAATCTAGCCTGCAGGGTATGGATCATTCTGCAGTCAGCTAATATGGCTGTTTTTAGCCAGTGAGAATGTAGCACATGTAAGTAGTTTGACAAGAGCACAATAGTGCTCTTGTCATTGCTATGGTGCCTATAGAAGAAAAGACAGTAATAACTGAAAGGAAATGAGACTACAAGTGTTCAGGGTTTACATGTCATTTGAGCCTTTCAATTTTGATGGGCTGATGGCTTAAATTCTGTATAATGGACAGCATGTGCAAATTGGGCTTTGAATTGAACAATAAAGTTTGTCAGTTGATTAGCTAATTATCCATTCCTTAGCCTGAATGATATTTGTCCACATAGATCAGCAGTACCTTTGGCAACTAGCAGCTGTTTAGAAAAGTCCCAATATCCATTCACTGACATAATATAGACTGGCATGATGGGATTTGTAGTTTATTAACAATTGTTTTACCGGCCAATATCAGCTTTTTAATGCAACGGTATAATGTATTGTTTTTTAACTAGTTGAATGAATGAATCCTTCTCCTACAGGTTCGTAACTGCCCATCACCTTTTTCTGGGAGTGGCTCTGCATCTTCTCTCTTTCTCTGCATCTGTGCGTGACCTGTAGTCTTGCAGGGTACTAATATTGTATAACTGCATGTTAAAAACAAACTTGTCATTTATAGCAGAAGCCAAGATTAAAGGGGTTGTAAACCCTCAAGGTTTTTCATCTTAATGCATTCTATACAGTGACGTGGGAGCCGGGCCGGGGGCAGAGCTGAGTCCTGCTGTCTGTGTCAATGGACGCAGCAGCAGGACACGGGAGCGCGCCAGCACCAGTGCCCCCAGGGAAAACACTTGTCCTTCAGGGCACTCAATGCGGGGAGGAGCCTGGAGCGCCGCTGAGGGACCTCTGACAAGGAGGATCGGGGCCACTCTGCAAAACCCTTGCACAGTGGAGGTAAGTATAACATGTTTGTTGTTTTTTTTTTTTTTTTTTAAATGAGATTTTACATATCCTTTAAAGAAACACTTGGCATTATAAACCTTCCTATATGCTCCTTGTGTTTTTCACCTGCATAAGATGTGCATTGAACATCTTATGGTTTCATGGTGTCATATGTTTCCTTGCATATACAGTAGTATCTACAGTAGAGGAAATCTTCACAATCCGCATGACCTCTGTCTGTAGTCAAAGAACTGATACTTTCTGTGAAGAAACAACATATCCAGGATTGTAGGATATGTCATTTCTTCACAGAAAGTGTTAGTTCTTAGACTACAGAGAGAGGTCATGCATTAACCTGTGCAGTGTCTTGCAACATGCCTCATGCCTCTCAGTATAGTATTCTACAAGCATGAGCTTAAAGTGTTTGTCAACCTGTGACAACCACTTTAACCTACAGGTTAGCCTAGAATAAGGCTTACCTGTAGGTACCATGCATATCTCCCAAACCTGCACGGTTCAGGAGATATGCAGTGTTCTGCATGTGCCGACGTCATTTCGGCACATGGGCTGGACTCCTTTGCAGGTAAGTGGCACATAATGGGTTACTATGCGATGCATAGTAGCCTATTATGTTTCTAATTTACAGGTGTATGTAGAGGAAGTAAACCCCATCTGGGTTTACTCCCTCTTGAACAGTGATTAGATCTGGCACTGCCATGGGCAGGCAAAGCACTAAAGGGAAGAGATGTATTTCATCACATTTAGCACTCCAACGTGTGATGCAACACAGAGAAATAGGGAGGCATGCACTGGTTGCTGTATGACCCAGAATAAGAAGTTGCCTGTCTCTTTAGCGGATAAAGACATGCTAGGTCAATAAATAGATGGACATAGGGGAATTAATCAGCCATAACCCTACAAACTGCAGTCACAACATGTGAGCCTTACATTACAAAGTAAGGCAAATAAACAGCCCAATAGATAATTACATTAATACCTAGTTAATACAACAATGACATATGGGAAAGTGTATAGTGCCTTTAAACACACCTGCATGCTTCTTTTGTTCTCCAGTACAGCTCCCATGGAACCCCAAACTTGGCATGCTTATTGTGCTATGGCTGGCTGCAGCTCTGACATTGGAGTATTGCCCCACCCAACAGCAACCCTGCCTTCCTCAACCCTAAATGCAGTAGGGAGACTTGTTTTACAGCAGGCCATACTAAACTTCCCCTTTGATGAGTTGAAAATTTATACTTTTATATTAAACATCTCAGAAATAATGTGACTTGGATTCTGGGAATTAAAGTGGTAGTAAACCCTCCTATCATTTTCAGCCAGGGAAGCCGCCATCTTGGCCTCTTTTTAATCTACAACTGCCATGATGCTGCACATGTGAACAGCTATTACACCAGCCATTGGATGGTTTGACAGTTTGGTTTAGAGCACAACCAATGGGAGTGTTACATTTCCGGCACGTGCCGGAAATATAACTGATTTTTAAACTGTTAAATGGATGGGTTACTACCGCTTTAATAAAAGGTACATTCAGGCAACCCTAGGTACTTGCTTATACATATTTATAACAATGTATCGATATACCTACTTTTATATGCTTAGAACTATTTGACTTTACTGTAGTTATAGTTTTATCTTAAAGGGCAACTATAATGGTTTTGGTTCAGTTTTCACATACACTTTTATAGGTTTGTTATTGGTTTTAAATATGAACAAAGTAAATGAGGGGGAGGAATCACTCCTCTGAATAGCTTGAGCTATTGGCCTGATTAAAGAAAGACAATATTTTATATTTCAGTTACAATCACCAAGGTAGCAAGTGCAAATTTCAAGTTGTGATTGGAAAATGTATGGGTAGCATTGTGGTTATCCCAATATAAAATACACTAAACAAAATTTTGCAAATCCATTCCTCGTAAAAGAGAGAGAGGGAGCATAAGCAACGGTCTTCTTTCATCTCATGTTTTTTTTTTTTCAAACATGAGTGTCACCTTTATGAAGTGGAGACAACATTTTTATTACAAAACACTAACAGATGATAGTTCAGGAGAGATATTGGTGATAAATTAACTTAATCTCCATCAGGATTACTTTGCAGCTGGGATTTAGGCATAATTGAATCAGAAGCCTGGACAATGACAGTGAATATCTATTAGGCAGTAAACAGAATAAATACACTATGTGGATTTTAATGAATGAAGCCAGCAGATCGGTGTTCACATTTTGTATATGGCTGCTGATGCGTGCATTGGGAGAACCACATAATATATAGTGAATTCCTTATTGGGCAGAAGTCTGATTATTAAATCGCTTCGGAAACATCAGTCTGTCCCAAAGACACAAGCCTTGTCATTTCAGTAAATATAAGTGTTTGATGTACAATGACCGCAACGTAAGCCAAAAAGCCTAAACATTTTTTTTTATTAGAGAGTGTAAATAGTTCTGTCTTCTTCCCTACAAATACAAAGCATCTAAAATCGTATTCCTAAACAGTAAAAAAGTATGTTATTTGACTACTTCCAGTCTAGGCGAATTCTGATATTTCTCTCTTACATGTAAAAATAAGCATTTTAGTTTGCTAGCTAATTATTTAGAACTCCCAAATATTATATATATTTTTTAAACAGAGGCCCTGGAGAATAAAATGTTTTTTGTTCCATTTTTATATGCCGCATGATATTTGTGCACCGATTAAGAAACACAAATCAAAAATAAAAAAAAATAAATAAAAGTTAGTTTGCACAAAGACAATACGATACCAAATTTTTATTTTTAATTTGGTATAACATAAAAGATGATGCTACACTGAGTAAATAGATGCCTAACATGTCATGCTTTAAAATTGCATACACCCATGGAATGGCGTCAGTACCTAAAATAATCTCTAAAGCAGACATTTTAAAAGCCTTTACAAGTTACTCGTTTAGAGTTAAACAAGAGGTCTAGGGCTAAAATTATTGCTCTCACTCTGACATTTGCAGCCATATCTCGCATGAGTGGTATGATCACCATTTACATATGTGTGCGGGACCTACGTGCGTGTTTGCATTTGCATGTGAGCACGGGGGAACAGGGGTGCATACATTTTTTTTTTTTTATTAAATAAAAAAAAATGACACTGTACCTTTATTTTTTCAGCTTTATTGCTTTATCAAAAGCACAGAACAAGCTCAGTTTGATCAGATGCTGTACAAGTTTCCTTCTTTTTTTTTTTTCTTTTTTTTTTTGCTGTTGTTCGTTTCCAGTACACAGTGGAACCAGAGCATGTATGTAAAACGAAAATTTATTTAAAGTGAAGCAATATCTTTTTTCACTTCTCAATGCATGTAAATACAACTGGTCGACACCAAAATCGGATATGTTGTAGTCCTGGGTCCCCTCTCGGTGCTCCCCAAGTTTGGTGTCCCTGTCACTTATGGTTCGGGAGCAATGCCATGTCAAGCTGACCAAGATTTTCCGCTGACAGCAGTGCCATGTCAAGCTGACCAACATTTGTGTCTGTACTCATGAGTGTTCGTAAATCGGGGTATGCCTGTACCTTCCTCCCCTGCCAGTGCTGCACCAATCAAAATGGTGGCAGTACTGGGCTCCTCGATCGATCAGAAGAGCCCAGGAAAGGCAGTAGTGGGGGGGGGGGGCTTCTGCTATCTGTAAAAGTGATCCTGCAGCTGTATAGCCACTTAGATTACTTTTACTTTGCAGGAAAAAGCTGGCAGAAAAAAAAAAATCTTGACCATTGCTGCACCTGCATTGATAACTGAGACCTCGCCCTACCTACCCGAGGACATAAATATATGTACAGAGGACGGGGAGCGGTTAAGCATGCTTTGTCATTATTGATTCTGTGTGTGTAGGAAATATGATAATTTATGCATTGTCTATAAAGGTATGAGTGTTTGCCATATTTTCATCAGTTTTTGATTAACACCATTACCTGTGCAACTATCTTCAGTACAGGTAATACCTGCACCAAGGTATTTCATGTTTTCTCTACATTATGTGAGTAACTATGTTCTTTTCCCAACATGAGAAGGTACATCTGCTGGATATACACCTTCATTATGGGAACTTGACCTTGTCATTATTGCTTTAATTTCCATGGATATTTCTACATTACAATTAATGTCAAATCCAGATGCTTTCCTTTCAAAATGGCCACTGGCACTCATAGATACAACCACTCCCACTCTTCTGGTGCTGTCTACTTTGCTCAGGTACTCTAATTCCAGCTTTGACCAGCTAATGTGTAAAATGTGTACTGCATGCAGGTAGGACATGAACTGGCAGTGGTATGACCACCCCTAAAGTAGTGCATTATAAACCTTTCCACTATGTATACATATTGTACCCGTTGCTGGTAATGTTTGATATTTATGTGATGTAAAACAAGATGTGTAAGCTAGTGCAAACAATTTTTTTTGCAAGAACACGCTGAGTTCTAATGCATTAGAAATTGGAATATTTATAGACACCTACCACATTGTTAATGTTACATTACTGACCCAGATACTGAGCATTCCCATGTATTGCAGTTGTAATAAGCATTAATTCTGTACTGTCAATGTTTATTGCATTGTAGAGTCTGAAAACTGTAAATTACAATTGCATGTTTTAATTCCCCTTACCTGTGTTTTAGTATTGAAAATGTTTTCGTTTCCCTCTGTGTAGGGTTTGGCTACAGAGCTTCATAAAGATGTGTGTGAAATGAGAACCCATATTAGACAAGCCAAGTTATTGCAAGAATCCGGCAGTGGTCCATCCAAGCATTCTGTACACAAAGCACAGTCCCTGGCAGCTTCAATCTTAAACATCTCACATTCTGACCTGAGTGATATTTTAGAGATTCCTGATGAAGAGGTAAATCACTGAATTCTGAAGACTTCACATTACCGTCTCAAAGATATATAGTGTTAAACTGATCAGCTCATACACATGCAGTCGGGATGTCATGCTGGTTTGACGAGTCAAGCCCATGATTCACTCAGAATTCTTGATCATACACTATGCATTTTTGGCAAGCCACAGGCTTAATTTGTTGTGACAGTTTTGTTTGCCCTAATAGAGGTGCTGGCAGTTACCTACATATAATGTCTTGTTTTTAAAGATTAGTTGAGGAGTTTTCCTTTGCTCTTTATCAGATGCAGACTCCATCTTTTGAGTCCTGTTTGTAGTAACATAATTTGAGGTTACAGATGGCACAACTGGTAAGCCCTCTATTCATTCATAAAGGTAAAGCAACAGTTCTTTAACTGCTGTGACAGTCTGTGCAGCCTGGCTGAGTTTATTGGTAATCATAAAGCACTGTTATTTAGTAGAAGTGATTAATTGCAAAGATCTTCCAGTATGCTGGAAAATCTCTGCAACAAATGAGGGATATCTTTTTTGTTATGATAAGGTTTGCACATCTACACAGTAAAAAAAAGTATTAACAGTAGTAAATACAGCGGGTATAGAAAATAATTACCCCTCCCCCCCTTTAAAACAATCACATTTTGCTGCTTTGCAGCCTTAAATGAAGACGCACACAGTTTTTGTTTCATCCAGCTGTATTTAGTCAGTGCAACTTTTAACATCCAAGTGAAAGATATAACACAAACGTGTCAGAAAGAAAACATTCAAAAATAGAATCACTGAGTTGGAAAAAGGATCACCCCCTACTTAAAATGACTTGCAAACTCAATCAGGTGTAGCTAATCACCTTCTCAATGGCACACAAAGCCATTTGACTTTCAGCTGTGATCATCTAGATTAGTTAAGCATGAGAAGAACTTTCCTGGAGCTTTTCAGTCCCTTGTAGTGCAACTGAACCAAACAGTGGCTACTATGGGTGGCAAGGCACTGTCAAAAGATTTCTGGGATCAAGTTGTGGGCAGGCACAGGTCAGGAGATGGATACAAAAAAAATTCAAATGCTTTATCAATGCCTAGAAGCACAACGAAGTCTATTATTAAGAAGCGAAAAGTATTTGGTGCAACTCAGACTCTCCATGGATCAGGACTTAGGATGAAAGAGCCAGGGGGAAACTGGTCAGAGAGGTTACCAAAAGGCTTACAACAACTCTAAAGCAGTTGCAGGAAATTATGACAAAGAGTGGTCATTGTGTGCATGTGACAATAATCTAACAAATTCTCCACAAATGTGGCTTGTATGGGAGGGTTGCAATAAAAAGCCACTCCTCTAGAAAGGTCACATGCAGTCACGACTGAGCTTTACCAAAACACATCTTGAATATTCTGAGGCCACATGGTAAAGGGTGTTATGGTCAGATGAGACTAATATTTAATTATTTGGCCTCAACACCAAATTATATGTCTGGCAGAAATCCAATACAGCTCACCATCCAAATAACACCATTCCTACAATAAAGCATGGAAGTGGTAATATCATGGCATGGGGCCATTTCTCACCAGCATGGACTGGAGCACTTGTCAGGATAGGAGGAAAAATGGATGGGGCAAAATACCATCAAATTCTTGAGGAAAATATGCTGCCCTCTGCCAGGAAGTTGTCAATGGGAAGACGGTTTACTTTCCAACATAGGAAAAAACAGGTAAAGCAGCACTCCACTGACAAATATAAAGCTTGCTGTTTTATTGTATCAGGCAATGCAGGTACAGATATGCAGGTAGACGCGTTTCACTTGTCCATAGCGAGCTTAATCATTACGGTATGGATATGGTAATGATTGAGCTCGCTATGGACGAGTGAAACGCGTCTACCTGCATATCTGTACCTGCATTGCCTGATACAATAAAACAGCAAGCTTTATATTTGTCCGCGGAGTGCTGCTTTACCTGTTTTTTCCTACTGTGCACGGCGGCGAGCCGAGGCTAGCACCCGGATATATCTACAGGTCTCCTCCCCACGGGCTGGAGCAGTGTGTGTGTTCTCTTACTTTCCAACATGACAATGACCCAAAGTACACAGCAAAAATGACCGCAGAGTGGTTTAAGGAGAAAAAGGTGAATGTCCTTGCATGGCTTAGTCAGAGCCCACACTTAAACCCCATTTAAAATCTGTGGAATCGCTTGAAGACTGCAGTCCACAAACGGTCACCATACAATGTAACTGAACTTGAGCAGTTCTGCAAAGAAGAGTGGGAAAATGTTGCAAAGTCTAGATGTGCAAAGTTAGTAGAGACATATCCCAACAGACTAAGGTCTGCAATTAACCACTTCAGCCCCGAAAAGTTTTACCCCCTTAATGACCAGGCCATTTTTTGCGATATGGCACTGCGTTACTTTAACTGATAATTGTGCGGTCGTGCAACCCTGTAACCAAACAAATTTGATGTCCTTTTTTTTCCCACAAATAGAGCCTTCTTTTGGTGGTATTTGATCACCTCTGTGGCTTTTATTTTTTACTTTCTGTTATAAAACATATCCAATAAAAATATGTAAAAAAAATCTTTTACAATTCTTCATTAACCCCTACAGATCCGCGTTATTGCCGAAGTACAGCTCCAGCGCAGATCTGAAATGCTGGGACGACGTCCATGGACGTCGTCCCCTGTGCACGCTCCTGGCGCACCCCCTGCGCGAGCGTGCCCGCGGGTCGGGCGGACTCGATGTCCGCCGGAGACCCGCCGATCTCTTTTAGAAGCCTCAGAACGGGGAACCGCCGATGTAAACACGGCGGTTCTCCGTTCTGTGACAGGGGACATACCAGATCTACTGATCCCTGTCACTGGGATCAGTTAGATCTGTTATGTCCCGGCCAGCCCCGCCCCCCCCCACAGTTAGAACACACCCAGGGAACATTGTTAACCCCTTCACTGCCCCCTACAGGTTAACCCCTTCACTGCCAATGACATTTACACAGTAATCAGTGCATATTTAAATTTCTCATCGCTGTATAAATGTCATTGGTCCCAAAAATGTGTAAAAAATGTCCGACATTTCTGCTGCAATATCGCAGTCCCGATAAAAATCGCAGATCGCCGCCATTACTAGTAAAAAAAAAAAATAATAATAAACACACCATAAATCAATTCCCAGTTTGTAGACGCGATAACTTTTGCGGAAACCAATCAATATACGCTGATTGCGATTTTTTTTTTTACCAAAAATATGTAGAAGAATATATATCGGCCAAAACTGATGAATAATTTTTTTTAATGGATTTGTACTTTAGCAAAAAGTAAAAAATATTGTTCTTTTTTGCTAAATTGTCGCTCATTTTTTGTTTATAGTGGCGATCAGAAATGACGCAGAGGTGATCAAATACCACCAAAAGAAAGCTCTATTTGTGGGAAAAAAAAGGACGCAAATTTTATTTGGGTACAACGTCGCACGACCGCGCAATTGTCATTCAAAATGCGACAGCGCTGAAAGCCAAAAATTGGTCTGGGCAGGAGGGGGGTTTAAGTGCCCAATAAGGAAGTGGTTAATTTAGGCCAATTTTTATGCTGCTACATATTTTTGGTAAAAAAAAATCCCATTTAGCATATATTGATTGGTTTGCGCAAAAGTTATAGTGTCTATAAACTATGGGTTAGATTTAGGGATTTTTTTATGTATTTATTTACAAGTAATGACAGCGATCAGCATTTTTTAGCGGGACTACAACATTGTGCCGGACACTAAGCGACACTCTTTGGGGACCAGTGACACCAATACAGTGATCAGTGCTAACAAAATGCACTGTCACAGTATAAATAACGCTGACAGGGAATGGGTTAACATCAGGGGCAATGAAAGGGTTAAATGTATTCCCTCAGTGTGTTTACTAACTGTGTGGGGGATGCTGACCAGTGGTTCTCAACTCCTGTCCTCAGGGCCCACCAACAGGCCAGGTTTGCAAGATAACTGATATACATCACAAGTGATATCATTTGCTACTTAGTGATTGCAGTATTCTAGTCTGCATCTACCCAAGATAATACTTAAAATCTGCCCTGTTAGTGGGTCCTGAGGACAGGAGTTGTGAATCACTGCACTACACGAAGAGAGAGATTTGTGTTCCTCATTAGTAGGAATCACAGATCTCTCTCTTCCTCTGTGACAGAACGACAGTCTGCCATTCTGTCATTCCCCGAATGATTGTGGGAGTCTGGCTGATTGTCTCCCACTGCGTCCAATCACAGCGGGAGCGGGTCGCGGGCTGCACACGCCCCAGACCAGGGAGCATGAACAATGTACAGGTAGGTTGTTTTGTGCAGCTGGGCTGCCCTACCGCAGTAAATGTGCAGGGGCAGTCCGGAACTGGTTAAAGCAAAAAGTGGTTTAACAAAATACTGACACAAGGGGGTGATCCTTTTTCAAACTCTGTGATTCTGTTTTTTGATTTTTTTTTCTGACATGTTGGTGTTATATCTTTCGCTTGGATGTTATAAGTTGCACTGAGTAAATACAGTTGGATAAAATAAAAACTGTGTCTGTCTTCACTTCAGGCTGCAAAGCAACAAAATGTGATTATTTTTATGGTGGGTGATGCATTTCTATACCCACTGTATATCTTAATTCATCTATTGGGATAAAGGGTGCGTAAAGCCTAACAAGTCCTGTTTCATGGATCCCAATAGCTCAAAATATTTGAATCGGCACACCACAAAAAATGAAACATTGCAGCAGAAGTTCTTTATGTACGTAATTACATCCACAGTTGTACAAAGTTAAATATCAGACACAGTACATCACATGTCAGCAAATATAGTAACATGGCGGCCTTAGTCATGTTGGCCAGACCCCACAAGAGAGTAGGCAATGCCCTGGGGAACACCAGCAGTTTTGCAAGACACGTTTTGGAGGTAAACCATTGGAGCTTTTTCAATGTATAAATTAGACATGTTGCATCCAAAAGAGATGAATGAGGAATGTGATTTAACTGTAAATTGTTCAACTGGTTACTGTGTGACCTATCAACCTATTAATGAGAACCCTTCTATTTCCTAATTATTTTAATCTGTTGTTTATATGTTTTTATATGGTGTTTAGTGTGCAAACTACTTTCTTTAGTCTTTCTATAGGTTTTTCTATGGGTCACAAGCATGCAACACTTATATCACATTCTCTTGCCTGTGTCCTGAGTGCCATGCCCCCATATGGGATGTGCAGATTGTGGAGGATAGTTGGCAGAAGTGTGTGCTCCATCCGCCTCCAATGGTTGGCATTTCTGGGTATGCGGTGCAGAGTAAATGAAGTCATACTGACCCCAGATTAGGATGCCAGAAGTGACATAATAAATGCCTGGCTGGGGGGCATTTAAAAGTAGCAGTGTAGGGTGTGATAATTAGGTAAGATTGGCTTAACAAAGGAAGCTTGTTATCCCCAAAACGTTACTACCAAATTTCCAGCTCTATTTCTTTGTACAAATTTAACTCTGGATTCACTTTATATACATTTGTGCTGTATCTGATGTATAATATTCTGCTGCAATATTTCAGTGGTCATGGTGTACTAATTCATTTATTATATATTTTTTTCCCCACATTAAAGGAAATGGTCCATTCAATGTGCAAAAAACTGATATAAAATAGCAATAGATATAGATGATTAGTGGGTTCTCTTTTTTCCAAAAAATGATGCAAGACTTCCTGGTCTATGACCAAACTAAAATCAATGCATTTACAAAGAGGACATTATTTGAGATATCTCTGTGCATCTAAGTAAAAGTTAGAGTTCAAGTTGGAACCTTGATGCTGACAGCGTTTTGACCATTGTCTGTAAAGTGTGTGATATATCTTTTACTATTTGTTGTGATGGAGAGGGAGGAAGCGCCCCATTACACTTTAATTATTACAAAACTACATTGGAAAGTCATTGAAGACTCACCAATACGTTTAACCTTTATACCTCATGTATGCAATTTCCACTTTGGGACTTAGCTGATAGGTTATGGAAAGTAAATTACAAAAATAAAGTGCTGCGCAAACTGTTGGTGCTATATAAATCCTGTATAATAATAATAAGGATGACTCTCTTATTATCCTATCTAGAAAACATGATAATTCTCTTTGTTCTTTGCATGAGTAAAGTAATTCAGGCTATAGCGCCTCCATGAGTATTTTTATGAACGAAGATTGTTATGGACTATGTTAATAGGAGGAGCATAATTTGTTTTCACTGTTTGTGTGCAGTTAATGTAATGGAAACATAGATGGCTCAGCAGCTGTCAGAACAAGCTTCTGCGACCTCTATGTAGCTGGGGTAATCCTGGACCAGGTCCATACGGCCATTTCACGCATTTATGGAAGATACAGGGATATTGATTGTTCCTTGTTATTAGCAAAATAAGGATATGTAATGTATCCATGAAGCACTCTGGTCACTTCTGATGCAAGGTGTTTTAAATGCAATGCACTTTTTTATTCTGTGTCCATAATGCTTTCATAAACCTGTCATAAATTATTGTGTCTCCTTTCCTCCCATTAGGAAATAGCAAATGCAAAGCGGTCAGTAGAATATGATAAAGAATGGATGAGCCACATAATGAAGCTGCTTGAAGGACAGGTATTGGTAATATTCCACCAAGCATTTCTCATTTTAAACCATTTACATAATGAAGATTTTACAAACAATGTAAGACTTTCTAGTTTGGGTCCTTAAACCAACATCAACAACATGAAATTGTGTTTAAAACAAAGCTGCAGCCATTGTTCTTACATGTATACACTTATATCCACCTATATCCTAAAGCTTTGATATTACAAGCAGAACAGTTAGAGATAAACTTGCTGTTTACTTATTCATTGAGTGTAATCTATGATTGCAGAGGCTTTTGAAATACCAGTTTGCCAACAAAGACAGTTACCTGTAAACTAGTTCTTGAAAATTTCTTAAATCCCGCAACAATCTTTATTCTCCACTCTTTACCCATCTTATCCAGGAATTCTCTTTGGCGCCTAGTCTGGTAGCTGGAAGACCTTGGTCTTTCTAAGACCCCTTTCACACTTGTGCGAGTTGTCCTTCGTTTTGGGGCTGCAAAGTTCCATGACAAGTCGTTCCCCATTATTTCCTTTGAGTACCATTCCTATCTGTACGACTTTCAAGTCGTGCCGACTTCAAAGTAGTCCCTGCATTACTTTGGTCCAACTTTGATGCAACTTGAGGTCCATAGACTTCAATGATAAACCCTCAAAGTCTCATGCAAATCGCACCTGAATAATATAGATGTGATTTCTATACTACTACTGTACGACTTTGTAATATGTTTTCATTAAGCCAAAGTTGCAACAAAGTCAGACCAAAGTCATACCGATCCCAAATAGCGGCAAAAAATCGCAGTAAAATCGGGTCGCACAAGTGTGAAAGGGGCTTAAGAGTTTTCAGTCTGCCGGTTATAGTGATGACAATGTTTTAATCATGTGCAGTGCAAGGGACTCTCTTTAAATGTTTAGTGTTTTTTAATTATTTTAATACTGAGGGAATAATAACACAGGCTGAATTAGCTATTAAGTGTTTGTTGAGATCACGGATGTATCGTAAACAACAAGTTATGAATGTACCAAATTATACACGATAAATCGTTAGACTCAGTCAAATAGATACTAACACACCGATTAAGTCGGACACAATAATAAGGGAGTCATAATTTTATTAATTTTTTGTGATTTGT
This sequence comes from Glandirana rugosa, assembly GCA_018402905.1. NCBI lineage: Eukaryota > Metazoa > Chordata > Amphibia > Anura > Ranidae > Glandirana > Glandirana rugosa. The sequence goes on along the minus strand of BLSH010192370.1, from coordinate 91,391 downwards.
AAATTTCTCTCAGGGAACGTGACGTGTACTAATTTTGTAACAGTAGTGATATTGGCCGTCTGACTTTTGAGAATTCGGGGAAAGTGTGAACACGCTGGGCTAAAATGACGCTAAAAAACGGCGATAAACCCTAGCCATACTGAAACCAGACTGAAACAACGTTGAAACCGAATTACTTTTGTATAATGTTTCAGCATGTCATCATCATATCTTTAGTGTAGATATAATAAGTCCACGCTAAACGTACTCTGAAACTCCCAAATAGTAACTTCAGATACCTGGAGTTCAACGTAGTTT
>BLSH010192370.1:67407-91084 GCA_018402905.1 Glandirana rugosa | reverse complement strand
TTTAATTATTCTTGTTATTGTTACTTGTTGACACTGTTTCAGACACTTGAAACACGTTTTTAGTCTTTTACAAAGTGGAAAAAATAAATAAGATAAATAAAAGAGAGAAAAAAAAGGGTTGAGATAATAAACAATTGGTAAGGGATGTGATAGGTGTTTTTTAATTAATGTATGTGAAAAATTACTGACATAATGATGTGACTGTCAATCAAAACTGACAACATTCTCCCACTGACTATCCCTTTATATCCATGTCATCGACTTAAATTTTTATATTCAAATAGCATTTATTTGAAAATCTGTCCAGACTTAACACTCACCAATCGAGATTTGAGATGTTGGCATACATTATCTATCATCAACATCGTAAGACTGTGCATAATATGAAAATGGGTAAATTTGTTTTTTTTTTTTTTACACTTTATTTTATATTTTTAAATTCAGCTACTGTACCTATATTTCCCTATCAGTCACCCTCTTACAACAGTCAAAACTAACTGTCAGTGTAGTAATACAGTCATTAAAAAGTGTATGTAATTAATTTTTTGTGGATAGTGTAGGGAATGGTTAACAAATAATAGAGTTGGGAAAAAAAAGAGAGAAAATAAATAGAATAAATAAAAAAGGTGAAACATTTTCTGATTTTTGCACAAAGTTCACAGACTTTGTCACAGTTGTTCATTGTTATTGTTCTTATTAATTTCTGGCCATTTGTAGGGCTAATAATCAAGATATTGTCAAACAAAAGGTGTGGTAAAGCCCCACACTGCCATGGGAGATCTGTACCAATGCCAAAAAAAATAATTGTGTGGCGACACTGAAGATGTGCAAAATGAAATGCTTGAGAGATGCTGTATATGGTGTTATGAAAACACATATTTTCAGGCAGCCTCAGAGCCAGTAAGGAGAATTTACTAAGACTAGGACAGCCAGAATCTGAAGCAGGTGTGCATGGCAAGCAATCAACTTCTAGATTTCATGCTATGTCTCTTCTGCAAAAAGACACACCTGCCTGATCGCGGTATTTTATTGAATGTATACTGAGCTGTGTAAGTAGCACAGCGTGCACTGTTGGCACATTCTGGCTTTACTGGATTGGCTGATTCCCATACACGTGCAAGGAATCATATAATTTCCCTGCCGGCCAACCAAGAGACTGGAACCTGGCCCGGGGAGATGATGACAGCTGCCAGTGAGGGATGTAGCTGCCACATCGCTAGAGGGTGGAGGTATTTTGTGGCATTTAGTTATGGAACAGGCTGTGGCTACAAGCTGATTGGTAACTATGCACAACTAATCTAGATTCTGTCTGCTCCAGTTTTAGTAAATTCAGCATGAACCGACAGCACATAGTTTGCTTTGGAATTGAATTGTAGTTTTGCTGAATACAGCAGCAGCACACTCATTAAAAAAAAAAAAAAAAAGAAAAAGAAGCTTTTCAGGTAGCTTTAGCAGCGACATTTTTTTTTTTTATTAAATGGGCGATGATAAGCCGACTTTAACAGTTAAAAGGCGCAGCTGCAGCAGATTTAAAAGCCCATAGGAAGGCATTTTCTTATAAAAAATATTACAGATAAAATGGGCATAGCATGGATTGGCCAGTGGAACAACAGTTTAATGGTATAGTTTGTGAGCTCCTTTAAATCACAGCACTTCACTATATCATCTAAAAAAGCTGAAGAAAAACTTCTGTTATTTTTAGTCTTCTTGGTGTAGTATTTTTTGGATATGAATGGACTTGTTAGCTTTAATTTATACAATTGTGATAGAGGGATGAATGTATGGTGCTTTGGTGTACAATAGTTACTGCACACAGCAAGCTGCAAACAAAAGGCAATTTAAAGAACAAATGGTCAGCAATAAATTAAATGACCTCAAATTAATCACACGATCAAGGAAAATCCCAAAAGCCCCAATAATAAACAAAAAGAGGTGGGGGTGATTGCCTAAAGACCTAGCAATGAGAAGTAAAATGCAGATTCTTAACTGACCCTAGTCTCTCTCTCTATGCAGTTGCCACCCCTCCCTATCTTCTCCCTACAGCAGTTTTCATTACACTGACACTATTGCTACTGTGTACCTCTCCTTTTAGAGTGACGGGGTTGTTTTATCCTTAAGCTCATTTATAGCCCCCTTATTAGCCTTCAAATCCTTTCTTTTATTAAGAGAGGTATGGACTCCAGAGAGAGAGAGAGAGAGAGAGATTTTTACCCCTGTACAAATCATTAGTAAGACCTCATCTGGAATATGCAGTTTAGTTTTAGGCACCAGTTCAAAAAAAGGATATCGGAGAACTGGAGAAAGTGCAGAGAAGAGCAATCAAACTGATAAGAGGCATGGGGGAGCTCAGCTATGAGGGAAGATTAGAGGAACTGAATTTATTCTCTCTTGAGAAGAGATTAAGGGGGACATGATCAACATGTACAAATACATAAGTGGTCCATATAGTGAACTTGATGTTGAGTTATTCACTTTAAGATCATCACAGAGGACAAGGGGGCACTCTTTACATCTGGAGGAAAAGGGATTTAATTTTCAAATGTGGAAAGTTTTCTTCACAGTAAGAGCTGTGAAAATGTGGAATAGACTCCCTCAAGTGGGATTAGCTCTTGTGGGGGATCAACTTTCCTGGGAAAAGGCAGTTGAGACAGCAGATTTCCCACAAATAGAGCTTTCTTTTGGTGGTATTTGATCACCTCTGCGTTATTTCTGATCAACACTATAAACAAAGAGCGACAATTTTGCAAAAAAAAAACAATATTTCTTACTTTTTCTATAATGCATATCCAAAAAAAAAATATAAAATGTTTTTTTTTCATCGGTGTTGGCCGATTTATATTCTTATATTTTTGGTTAAAAAAAAACGCAATCTGCGTGTATTGACTGGTTCGCGCAAAACGTGCCGCATTTACGAATGATGAGAAGTTATTTATGGGGTTTTTATTTTTTTTTTTTTTACTGGTAATGGCGGCGATCTGTGATTTTTAGTGGGACTGCGATATTGCGGCGGACATGTCGGACCATTTTGACACTTTTTTGGGACCATTGGCATTTATACAGCGATCAGTGCTATGAAAATGCACTGATTACTGTGTAAATGTCACTGTCAGGGAAGGGGTTAACCTGCATGGGGCGCTCTAAGGGTTAACTGTGTTCCCTGTGTGTGGTAATAACTGTATGGGAGCTGGACTGAGTGGGGGAGGCGAGTGATCACACTCCCATATACAGGGAGCCTGCTATCACATTCTTTCCCCCTGTCAGAACGGAGATCCGTGTGTTTACATACACAGACCCCCATTCTGTCACTTCGGGGGAGCAATCGCGAGTAGCCAGCAGACATCGAGTCCGCCCTACCCGCTCCGGAGGTGCGCGCGTGCTCATGATACACGATATCGCAGCCGCTGTTGGGTGGCGGCGGTTTGCGATCTCGAACCACTTTGCCACCGTCAGGCGGTCGGCAAGTGGTTAATACGTGTTGGCTGGCAACATTGCTTTAAATATTCTAATTATTTTGAGCACAGGTCATACATTACTGTTTGTTGTGCTAATTGATTTTGTATCACGGTGGTCAGATATTAACTAATGCATCGTTTTCTTTTTGAGAATTATTTTGGGCCTGGTTTTCTCTTTTTTGTCTTCACATAGTAAAACATTATTCTTTGACTTGCAGCAAAGCTGAAGTAACATATATTTTAACTGTAATTTCTTTTAAAATATCTATACTAATAGACTTGCAGTCGGTAAAGAACTCTGTACTACAGCTGCCCATGCTACGTAGCCGTGCTTTGGATAGACCAGCAAAACTTTAGTGGTTCAGTACATCTGTAATGAAGCTGTTCGGCACAAAGGCCTTGTACTGTCAGCTAACAACCACTGCAGTATTCATGTCCATATCTTTACTTGATTACTGATTTAACCTTGTCTACCCAGTGTTGACAAATGTCTGCAGTGCAGGGGGACAGCTGTGTGTTTTAGTCAAACCAAGCAGCAAAAAAAATACTGTAAATTTCTGTCTGGTTCTCTGGTGTATGCAGAGGAAGAGTCATACCTCAGGCTAAAGTAGACTAATAGCTACGTCTTGTTTTAATAGTTAAAATAGAAGTCTGCTGAATTAAAGAAAGTTAACTTTCCCCAAGTTTTTGGGTTTTTTTTATGTTAAACTTTAAACAAGTAAAGTATTTATTGTAGCTAATGTATAGTATGTAATACATGTATACAAAGAGAAACTTTTTAATCAGTTTGTGTCAGAGTTTTTTAAGATACATTACAGCTCCATCTGTATATTACTGTAAAACTGATCATACCCATGATGATCTACTCCCAAACAATTTTATATCCTCAGAAATCCTTTAAAGAGTTGCTTCTCTTTTTTTTTTTTTTTTTTTTAAGCAACCCTGTCTGGGAGATCAACCTACATTGTAGGGATTTTTTGCTGCAGATTCCTACCTGTTTCTGCCCTGAAGGAAAAGCCCTATGTTTGATTATGTCTATGTGCAAGGTGAATCTGAATGGGGGTGACATTGTCATTATTAATCTGCAGATGCTCTGAGGGGAGTTGTAGGGTCTGAATCCCCTTAGAAGTAATTAACCCTTTGTTAGTATCCCCCCAAAAATGACATATGTGTTGCAGAGGATGCCTAAAATCTGACTTGTGTCTTAGTGCAGCTACTCTCTGCAACATTCTTTAGTGAGATCAGGGTAGGAGGCAGAGCCTTGGTGCTCGGTGCTCACAGGCTGTAGGTATAATTATGCTGAGCTTCATTTAACAAATTAAAAGGAGTGGTGCTGGATTGGTTTTTGTGAGATGGCAGGTTGCATCTTCATAAAAGAAGTTTCATAAAAAGTAGTTTCAAAGACCTAAAACCGAGGGTGCTTTATTATACAGCAATCAACTTCAAGCTGAAGTTTAACCCCTTTGGTACACCCCTAGCACCTCTCTATTGTTTGGTAAATGTGAGGGACCACCTTATTGTTTAACCTCTTAGAGCCAGCGCCTCCTGTCCCTTTAAGAGTTTTATGACATCGGGAGGCGGAGCGTGGCTTAAGATCACATGGCCGTCCTGATTGGCTGTCTCAACGGTCACGTGGTCTGAAAACTTTTGGTTAGTCAACGGTAACTGTGCTGGCAGCGGGCAGTGCATGCGCTCTCAGCACTGGTGTACAGTTGCTCTCATAAGTTTACATACCATGGCAGAATGTATGATTTCTCTGCCATTTTTCAGAGAATATGAATGATAACAAAAACATTTTTCACTCACGGTTAGTGTTTGGCTGAAGCCATTTATTATCAATCAACTGTGTTTAATCCTTTTAGATCATAATGACAACCGAAACTACCCAAATGACCCCTATTAAAGGTTTACATAACCTGTTGATTTTGGCCTGATAAAATGCACGCAAGTTGACACAAAGGGGTTTGAATGGCTATTAAAGGTAACCATCCTCACCTGTGATCCGTTTGCTTGTAATTAGTGTGTGTGTATTAAAGGTCAATGAGTTTCTGTACTCCTGACAGACCCTTGCATTGTTCATCCAGTGTTGCACTGACGTTTCTGGATTCTGAGTCATGGGGAAAGCAAAATAAGTGTCAAAGGATCTGCGGGAAAGGGGAAGTTGACCTGTATAAAACAGGAAAGGGATATAAAAAGATATCCAAGGAATTGAGAATGGCAATCAGCAGTGCTCAAACTCTAATCAAGAAGTAGAACATGAGGGGTTCTGTTGAAACCAAACCACAGTCAGGTAGACCAACTAAAATTTCAGCCACAACTGCCAGGAGAATTGTGTAAAGAAAAACCCACAAATAACTTCAGGTGAAATTCAGGACTCTCTGAAAACATGTGGTGTGGCTGTTTCAAGCTGCACAATAAGGAGGCACTTGAAGAAAGATGGGCTGCATGGTCTAGTCGCCAGAAGAAAGCCATTACTACGCAAATGCCACAAAGTAACCCGCTTACAATGCGTCACACAGCACAGAGACAAGCCTTAAACCTTCTGGCACAAAGTCATTTGGAGTAATAAGACCAAAATTGTGCTTTTTGGCCACAACCATAAATGCTACATTTGCAGAGGAGTCAACAAGGCCTGTCAAACACGGAGGTGGATCACTGATGTTTTGGGGATGTGTGAGCTACAAAGGCACAGGAAATTTGGTCAAAATTGATGGCAAGATAAATGCAGTATGTTATCAAAAAATACTGGAGGAACATTTGCATTTATCAGACAGGAAGCTGCACATGGGACGTACTTGGACATTCCAACATGACAATGATCCAAAACACAAGGCCAAGTCGACCTGTCATTGGCTACAGTAGAATAAAGTGAAGGTTCTGGAGTGGCCATCTCAGTCTCCTGACCTCAATATCATTGAGCCACTCTGGGGAGATCTCAAACGTGCAGTTCATGCAAGACAGCCCAAGAATTTCCAGGAACTGGAGGCTTTTTGCCAAGAGGAATAGACAGCTTTACCATCTGAGAAGATAAAGTGCCTCATACACAAATACCACAAAAGACTTCAAGCTGCCATTGATGTTAAAGGGGGCAATACACGGTATTAAGAACTGGGGTATGTGAACTTTTGATCAGGGTAATTTGGATAGTTTCTGTTGTCATTATGATTTAAAAAGAGTAAACACAGTTGATTGATAATAAATGGCTTCAGCCAAACACTAACCATGAGTGAAAGAAATGTTTTTGTGTTCCCATTCATATTCTCTGAAAAATGGCCAAGAAATCATCAATTCATCAGGGTATGTAAACTTATGAATACAACTGTATATGCAGCAATTCACACAAATATGCAGCCCCTTGGTGCTAAGCACCAGACGCAAAGAGGCCGCGTATTTGCATATGGCCGGCGCCTAGTGGTCAATAGGTAAGGGAGTAGTGAGGGCTAGCCAAAGCACTATGAAATCCGCATTTCCATAATAGAGATTATACCTTAGTGCAAACACAGGAGGTTACTGCTATGATATTTAGCTGCCAATTTATCATCCTAAACCTCTCTACAGGTTTGCTTCAACTCTGGTCCTCAAGCAACTCTAAAGGTGCCCTCACACTGTTCAATCTGCATCAGAAAAATCTAAGCATATATTGTTTTCAGACTTTTTCAGGTCAAATATAAAAATGCATTGGACAGGTTAGACATATATCTTTCTTTGAAGTAAAAACAAAATACCACAACATGATTAAAAAAAAGAATGCTTGTGAATTTAAAGCTAGCCATACATTCTACATTTTTCTTGTACAATTTTCATGTCGATTTCCAAAAACCATAGAATACGAGATCAAACCTAAACACTTTCAATTTGTATGCAGTCAGACAGGCCCTTGCACTACATAGTTGAAGGTAACTCTAAAGGAAATCGAATAATAAAATTGTATAGTATATCGCCAGCTTTAGTGATTTTCACAAATGATAATTAGTGTTGCTCTTTTTACACATGTTACTTGATGATTGCAACTACCAGGTGGAGTGGAAAACATGCACTTTGGGCAGGACCACCAGCTACACTAACACTGGAAAGTTGCTATAGTTTTCATCAGGTGTACACATACATTTTGCTGCAGCAGCAAGAGCTATGGCACAGATTTAGAATTTCAACAGGAAGCTACTGCCATGCAAAGGGTTAAAGAAACAATAAAAGAAGGGGAACGCATATAGAGTCTTAGCAAATTGACTAATTTAATTATCTGCCTGGCATGCACACTGTCTTAAACTGAAAACAAGGATCTATTCTTTCTTCCCTCTCAGGAGCAGGCTTTTCTTTAAAGTCAGTAGTTGATAGGGACACCTGAAGAGTTCATGGGTTTCAGTGACCTTTTACTATGGACCAGCTTCCAGTCAATTCATGTTTTCCTCACAGTCAGACAGCTGTTTATTACTGTGTCTTCCCGCACTCTCTGCAATATTTTCTACTGAGACCTCGAGCAGCTTGTTAGTGGGAACTAAATATTGATTTGGCATCCTGTCGATGCAGAAAGAATGAAAAAATTTCCACCAGAGGCCCCTCAAACATTTTCCTATCGACATTTTCTGGGCAGAGTGGAAAGCTGCATAGAGGATGACAAGGCCGAGACTAGTTGAAATCCCGGAGGGTTCGGTTGAGACTGCTGCTGTGACCTGTGTGATACTTTTTCTTCCCTTTCAAGTATCTCTTTTTCTGCACACATCTAGTCAGCTGGGAGGATCCCCTCTTGCAAGTGATCAAGGGCAGTTTATTGGCAGGTGAGAGCCCTGCTTCTCAAGCCATAGATTTGCTTTTGTTTTGACATCATTTACAAGAATTCATGAAACTTTTCTTCTGTTTCATGTAAGTTTTCTCCGTCTGTGAAATAATCCTACATAGTGTGAAGTCTATTGAAATATTTGATACTGTATGTATTCATGATACATGCTGCTGCTGAGAGGGGAGCATTAAGCAGCGGATGTCATATGCCTACTGTAAATCATTACAAGGCAACTGCTTTATGCTACTTTAAAGTTGGACTGTTAATTTGCTGTTTAGTTCATTTTTATCATTTTTGCTTATGATCGGATGTCTGGACCAAAAAGGTCTTGTAATTATTTGCATTGTATTGTAGTAGCAGAATGTTAATAATGTCAATAGTGTATGTGTCCTTATTTGCTATAGTCTTGGAAGATAATGGTTATCGTTACAGCATTAATTGTATGGCGCCCTTATTTTTGCAGGGCTGTACAAATTTCCAGAAGTCAGATTTCACCTATAAAACAATAACATTTCCCAAAATGTTAGTTGCCTGTCTGTTATGTTATTACCTTTGTCTTTCAGCACTTTAAACTCCAACTTTAATTTACCATATGCTTGCTTTGGGCATGTAGGCACAGCCAGGTATCTAAGATTTTCTGGAGGAGATCACCAATGGTAGACATATGACATGACATATGTATCTCATTGAAAATAGCAGATGGGTCTTGGAGTATTCTGAAAGGCTTTGAAATATTCAGTGTAAACTAGCATTATTTTCATAAACATAAAAGTATTTCTATGCTTTGTTCATTTACACAAGCCTTTCTAACTGCCGTAATGAAGTTCATTACATTTTTGTGTCAAGATGAACTATCGTCGTCATATCATACACTCATATTAACATATCAAGCAAATTTCATTTCATCAACACTCACCAAGCTATAGGCAATTTATTGTTTTCCAAGGGCCTAAAGGCACCTGAGGCTATTCCATGTTGTACTAGAATTAATTTGTTCATTTCTTTATGTAAACTATTAAGCAAATATTAGTTTCAGATACAAAACCTCAGCTTAACGTGTCCAAAACTGCTTGTTGGAACAGCTCAAAGGCGCAGATTGGATCCCCCACTTAGTTTTAAAATGTTATTGTCCTAAATTGCACCACCTATAATACTGCTTATTTTCCTCTTGGCGCTGACCATAGATTCTCTTTGGATGGAAGCCTTCCACTGATTTCTGTACATTTGCTAATGATAACTATACGAATGTTGGTTGTTGCACCAGACCATTTGATGCTGCTGTGTAAAATATGGTGTCTCTGCGATTGAGGTCCATGGAATATAATTGTCCAGTAGTATTGATTTAATTGCCTGCGTTTATTTGTGGACTCCTAATTATTGACTGGAGGTAAATTTAATAGAGCAGTCTTTATGAACACTAGGAAACCACTGCCGTTGCAGTTTAACATAATGAACTGCATCATATCCCTTTAGATCATTTCAAGCTCATTTTATTCCTCTATGACAGAACAGTAATGTTTAAAGAGTCTTCTTTTTTTATTTATTTTTTTACAACTCATTCTTCGAGTTTAGGGTGAAATAAAAGACAGGGAGTGGGAAGTTCCCATTTACTAATCCGTAATTGCTCTTTACAATTTAACTGCAGGGAGTCTGCAACCTTCAGTGAACCATTAGTTCATTTATTGTTACCTTCCATTAAGATTTATTTTGGGGGGGGATCACATAGTACTTGAAATGTGAACTCTTTAATTGAAGAGGTTTATTTCTCCTTTAATTAGAATTTTTTTCCCGTTTGTTTTATGTGTTAAGGGCTCACCATACACACAGCCTGCCATTAATATTAAAAATGTGCATTCTAGAATGCGGCGAGATTGAAACACTAGCTAGCAGTTATCAGACAATACAGCAGCGAGAGAAGATCTTCTGTTGCACAGGTTAACCATTGCTCGTTCAAGTATTATTATGGGAGGATTCCCATGACAGGTTACATTGCATGCACCACTTCAGGATCTGTAGCCTATATGCATATCAGAGTCAGCACTACAACATCAGTATGGCTGCATTATTCTTTACTCAACTTATTCTACCTATCTGGACAAATAAGCAGACAATGAAAAAAAGTTTGTTACAAATAGGCAATATTTCAATCCATGTTTCAGACTCGCAGTCTTGCTAAACTGCATATAGTGAACAGACTTCTTAGTCTTAAATTTAGTATTACCCAAATCTTTGTTTCACAAAGTGAAATAGAAAAATATCAAATATAAATGATTATTATTGTTCAGTGATTGACAGTTGTATGAGATTACGCTAACAAAATATGCCTTATCGTGTCATTTTATTTCACAAAACTGGAAAAAAAGGAATATGGAGTGTGAGGTAGACCATATTATACATTAGTTATATACTGCCTTTAAACATTGGTAATGTCTAGACCGGTTAACCAAGTGTTTTATTGCAATAAAAATATAACTTTAATGTCTAAATACTTTAATATTTATAATCGTCTCTTTGTTCAGTAACTCGGATTGTCAGATTTTAACTTGCACGTCCTGCAAGTTATTTTCATAATTATGTATCACAAGTTGGATCGCATTTTAAAGCCTACAGATTTATGGCAAATTCAATTTGTACTTATTTGGACAGAAAATGTGTATTAGGGGTAGGAAGATGGTACATAGAGCAGATTTTTTTTTTTTTTTTACATTGAATGAGATGTGGCAAATATTTAGCATGCAGGCAAGAATTTCACTGATATGAACTTAAATGTTTAAAATGACATATAAATGAATAGGCAACACAGCAGTTGTCACACATCAGATCAAATTCATCATCATTCATCATCAAATTTTAAGGCCAGCATACATTTTACAACAGTTTTGCCTGTCCCTAACGCAGTAAAAACCAATGAAACTTGCACAAGCTACATATTCAAGCAATATTAAGTTATTTTCCCTCAAAATGTCTGATCTTTTGTTAAAAAGAGGAGAGCCTATTATATTAGCGGTTGCAGCGATATAACATCATTTTCACGCAAACACTGCAGGTTCACCTCAATGTTTTACCAGTCGTGTGTGTGTGTGTGCACTGATTTTGTACGTTTGCCCACTGACAGAGAAATGATCAGTCTATAATTTAAACGGTAGGTTTATTTTAACAGTGAGAGGCAGCATAACAACAAAGAGAAAACCAGAAAAACGCATTTCAAAAGAGTTATAAATTGATTTGCATTTTAACCACTTCCTTACAGGGCACTTAAACCCCCCTCCTGTCCAGACCAATTTTCGGCTTTCAGCGCTGTGGCATTTTGAATGACAATTGCGCGGTCGTGCGACGTACCCAAACAAAATTTGCATCCTTTTTTCCCCACAAAAAGAGCTTTCTTTTGGTGGTATTTGATCACCTTTGCGTCATTTCTGATCGCCACTATAAACAAAAAAGAGCGACAATTTTGCAAAAAATAACTATATTTCTTACTTTTTGCTATAATACAAATCCAAAAAAAAAAAATAAAAAAAAAAATATTCATCGGGTTTGGCCGATATATATTCTTCTACATATTTTTGGTAAAAAAAAATTGCAATTGGCGTGTATTGATTGGTTTGCGCAAAAGTTATCGCGTCTACAAACTGTGGGAATTGATTTATGGCGTTTTTATTTTTTTTACTGGTAATGGTGGTAATCTGCGATTTTTATCGGGACTGCGATATTGCAGCAGTCATGTCGGACATTTTTGACACTTTTTTGGGACCAATGACATTTATACAGCGATCAGAAATTTAAATGTCTACTGATTACTGTATAAATGTAATTCGCAGTAAAGTGGTTAACACTAAGGGGGCAGTGAAGGGGTTACTAGTGTTCCCTGGGCGTGTTCTAACTGGGGGGGGGGCGGGCTGGCCGGGACATAACAGATCTAACTGATCCCAGTGACAGGAATCAGTAGATCATGTCCCCTGTCACAGAACGGAGAACCGCCGTGTTTACATCAGCGGTTTCCCATTCTGCAGCTCTGTCAGGTGATCACGGGTCTCGAGCGGACATCGAGTCCGCCGGGCACGCCCACGCGTGCCGGGAGCTTGCACAGGGGACGACGTCCATGGACGTCGTTCCGGCAATACAGATCTGCGCTGGAGCCGTACTTCGGCAATAGCGTGGATCTAGAGGGGTTAATGAGTGAAATAAATATTTGACCCCCTATCAATCAGCAAGATTTCTGGCTCCCAGGTGTCTTCTATACAGATGGCCAGCTGAGATTAGGAGCACTCTCTTAAAGGGAGTTCTCCTAATCTCAGCTTGTTACCTGTATAAAAGACACCTATCCACAGAAGCAATCAATCAATCAGATTCCAATCCCTCCACCATGGCCAAGACCAAAGAACTGTCCAAGGATGTCAAGGACAAGATTGTTGCCCTACACAAGGCTACAAGACCATCACCAAGCAGCTTGGTGAGAGGGCGACAACAGTTGGTGTGATTATTCACAAATGGAAGAAACACAAAATAACTGTCAATCTCCCTCGGTCTGGGGCTCCATGCAAGATCTCACCTCATGGAGTTTCAATGATCATAAAAATGGTGACGAATCAGCCCAGAACTACACAAGAGAATCTTGTCAATGATCTCAAGACAGCTGGGACCATAGTCACCAAGAAATCAGTTGGTAACACACTACGCTGTGAAGGACTGAAATCCTGCAGCACCCGCAAGGTCCCCCTGCTCAAGAAAGCACATGTACAGGCCCATCTGTAGATCGCTAATGAACATCTGAATGATTCAGAAGAGAACTGGGTGAAAATGTTGTGGTCAGATGAGATCAAATTCAAGCTCTTTGATATCAACCCAAACCTGCCGTGTTTGCAGGAGGAATGCTGCATATGACCCCAAGAACACCATCCCCACCATCAAACATGAAGGTGAAAACATTATGCTTTGAGGGTGTTTTTCTGCTAAGGGGACAGGACAACGTCACTGCATCAAAGGGACGATGGACGGGATCATGTGCCGTCAATTCTTGGATGAGAACCTCCTTCCCTCAGCCAGGGCACTGAAAATGGGTCGTGGATGGGTCTTCCAGCATGACAATGACCCAAACCATATGACCAAAGCAACAAGGGTTGGCTTAGCCAGTCTCCAGGCCTTATTCCCATAGAAAATATGTGGAGGGGAGCTGAAGGTTCGAGTTACCAAAAGGTCAGCCTTGAAACCTTAATGATTTTGAGAGGATCTGCAAAGAAGAGTGGGACAAAATCCCTCCAGAGATGTGTGCAAACCTGGTGGGCAACTACAAGAAACGTCTGACCTCTGTGATTGCCAACAAGGGTTTTGCCACTAAGTACTAAGTCATGGTTTGCAAAGGGGTCAAATACTTCTTTCACTCATTAAAATGCAAATCAATTTATAACTTTTTTAAATGCGTTTTTCTGGATTTTTTGGTTATTATTCTGTTTATCACTGTTAAAATAAACCTACCATTAAAATTATAGACTGATCATTTCTTTGTCAGCGGGCAAACGTACAAAATCAGCAGGTGATCAAATACTTTTTTCCCTCAGTATATATAATATACACTATATTGTCAAAAGTATTGGGATGCCTGCCTTTACACTCATATGAACTTTAACTACATCCCAGTGTTAGTCCGTAGGGTTCAATATTGAGTTGGCCCACCCTGTGCAGATATAACTGCTTCTACTTTTCTGGTAAGGCTGTCCACAAGGTTTAGGAGTGTGTCTAGAGCAGTGGTTCTCAACTCCTGTCCTCGGGACTCACTAACAGGCCAGGTTTGCAGGATAACTCAAATACATCACAGGTGATATAATTTACTGCTCAGTGATTGCAGTATTCTATAGTCTGCATCTCCCCAAGGTAATACTTAAAATCTGGCCTGTTGGTGGGTCCTGAGGACAGGAGTTGAGAACCACTGGTCTAGAGGAATGTTTGACCATTCTTCCAGTAGCGCAGTTGTGAGGTCAGGCATTGATGTTGGATGAGAAGGCCTGGCTCCCAGTCTCCACTCTAATTCATCCCAAAGGTGTTCTATTGGGTTGAGACCAGGACTCTGTGCAGGCCAGTCAAGTTCCGTCACCCCAAACTTGCCCATCCATGTCTTTATGGACCTTGCACTGTGTACTAGTGTGCAGTCATGTTGGAACAGGAAGGGGCCATCCCCAAACTGTTCCCACAAAGCTGCGAGCATAAAATTGTCAAAAATGTCTTGGTAGGCTGACGCCTTAAAGTATAACTAAAGCCAAACTTTTTTTTGTTTTTGAAAGAGTGCAGAGGTATTAGAACCCATGTCAGTGCCCTGTTAAGGAGATTCACCCTCTCCATTTGTCCTGTTTACCATTATTTTTTACAGTGAAAGGAAATGAAAATCCCATATTTTGGGTTGTCCTCAGAAAAGTAATAGAGGGGAAATCTTCCTATAGTGACCGTAGTTTTGGTGACCTAGGGGTCCTCAAGAAATTCCCCTAATTAGCAAGGTTTTCCTCTCACTTCCCGTTTGGCTATGGGACAGGAAGTGAAGAGAAATCTTTGCAATGGGACACAGATGATGAAATGACAACATTTTTACAACCCTTTTTTGCTCTATCCAAAATGGAAAAAAAAAAGTTTTGCTTATAGTTCTACTTTAGGAATTCCGTTCACTGGAACAAAGGGGTCAAGGCCAACCCCTGAAAAACAACCCCACACCATAATGCTCCCCTCCACTAAATGATTTGGACCAGTGCACAAAGCAAGGTCCATAAAGACATGGATGAGCGAGTTTGGGGTGGAGGAACGTGACTGGCCTGCACAACCCCATAGAACACCTTTGGGATGAATTAGAGCGGAGACGGCGAGCCAGGCCTTTTCATCCACATCAGTACCTGACTTCACAAATGTGCTTCCGGAAGAATGATCGAACATTCCCATAGACACACTCCTAAACCTTTACAATATAGTGTGTGTGTGTATATATATATACACACACACTTTTTTTTAACTAATCTACTTCCTAAAATCAGCAATTTATCATCCTGAGATTTACCCAGCTCTGCCACACAGCACTGCCATTTTGGAGAGCTCACTTTACAACTGCTGTTAGTCAATACAGCTTGATCCCCTCCCTGCCCTCAGCTTGTGATTGGACAATGAAGGAGCAACAGCATACTGACAAATTTATTACTGTGCTCTTTCCTTCTGCAAACATGCTCTTTAAAAGCAGATATACACTGTAACATTGTATATTTTGCACTCATTTGAAAGTGAATGCAATTATCTAATAATGAACACACAAGTGCACTACTGGTGTGTTTCATAGCCGCCTTATTTTTAAAGCTAACACTAACTAATTACATTAAATGCACGCAGGCCTCAAGGTTGGAGGCAAGTCACCTGTAGCATGCTTTCACGGAAAAATGGCTTAACAGCACTGAGAAAGTATGAAGGCTACCTTTGCTGACCTCCAAGCTAGTTCCATGGCTGTCTTGCAGTTTCAATAGCTTCAGTATTTTTGGAATCACCGATCCAGAACAATTATGTTTGTTGAGTTCTGGTGTCTTGGAGATTTTTCTGATCTATATTCTGTAATGTACTCAAAACAGTGAAAACAAAACTACTATTACTTTCAAAAGATGGTCTGTTCTTCAAAGGTTTACTTAAAAATCAGTTGGAGAGGAGTTTGAGATTATTATTATTATTATTATAATACAGGATTTATATAGCGCCGACAGTTTGCGCAGCCCTTTACAATATTAGGGCAGACAGTACAATTCCAATACAATTCAATACAGGAGGAATCAGAGGGCCCTGCTCATTAGAGCTTACAATCTAGGAGGGAGGGTTAAATGATACGAAAGGGGGAGATTCTTTTAAAATACTCTTGACCTGCATTTACATTGACTAGTATAACAAAAAAAATGAGTTCAGATGTAACAGAATAAAGTGTGCTGCATTTGTAAAAAAGCAAATGCAACAGTAAACGTAAGAGAACGCTGCTCTGCAATATGTTGTTTAAAGTGCAAACCTTGCCTTCCAAATTCATCCAAGATTCTTCACAATGGTAGATGAGAAAAAAAAATCCTCAGTCACAGGGGCCACAAACTAACAAATCCGTTGCTAAACGAGAGGCAGGCAGATTTGCACTAGATAGGTACCTGACCTGTAGATATCTTGCTTGATAAATCCCACTCACATTATATTCTAACCCAGCAACTGATTTATTGTCTCAGCACTGTTTGTTCTGCTTTGGCTTATAAATATGCTGTGTACTTATGTGAATACACTCTGGGAACAGCAAAGTCAAGCAGATCAAACAACTTTACTGCTAACCTGTGAGGTGGACAAATACTTCCATAGGAATACATTGTGGGAAAACAAATAAGGTGAAATCTGAGGTGTTCCCACGTTGGGGAAATAGGTTTTATGAAAGTAATTGTTAAACCCAGGTGATATGTTATCGGTCAAATGTGTGGCTACCGTATATTGTAGCCAGTGATAGAAGATTTTACTTCATGTCTTTTCTACATCTTAAAAATAAGTACTTGCAGCCTTGGCAACTTCCAGAGCTATGCCCAAAGTACAAGAGATTATTGAGTGATTTTTAACCATGCAAGCAAAAATATGCTGTATTTCAGCCTTTCTCAATCTTTTTTAACATGAAGGAACACTTCAAATTAGTTTCAGGTTTCAAGGAACCTCTCTTAATAATATATCTAAATCTAAAAAGACATTTGTGTAAACAGTAAGTTGTAGAATAAAAAAGGATTAAGGAATGTTGAGTACTTGATGTACAGTATTTGACATCCATGTCTGCCTTATAAAAAATATATATATTCTTTTTAGTAATAAAATTAATAAAAATATACAAATATTTTTTTTTTAAAGAAGTATAGTGTTCCTTACAATTGGTGGTCAGTGGAAAAGCGAACCCTTACAATAATAGTCATTGGGAGAGATTTCCCCTTATACTGCTGGTCAATAAAAATCTCTAGTACACAAGTGGTCAATAGTAAGAATGCTCCTTACATTGGTGCTCAGTAGTAAAAATGCTTCTTGCATTGGTGCTCAGTAGTAAAAATGCTTCTTGCATTGGTGCTCAGTAGGAAGAATGCCAACTTTATAGATAGTTGAAAAGAACATTGGTAGCTTATCTGAAAGGCAGAAATAGCTAATTGCTCAAAAAAAACCCTACCAACCTCTGGAGGAGCCTTAGTAGAGAAAGACTTCTGCAGATGATGTGGAATGATAGGAACAGCCATTCGAATCATTATTTTTTAACCAATTATTTTTAGGGCCCATTTACACCAGCGGGTACATGTTATGCTCTGTATAACGTGTGCCACTAGGGTGCACTGTGTAGGGGTTGTGATGTTGTGTTAACATTTTTTATGTTTTAATTATATTGTCACAACTGTTGTGATGTGGTGTAGTCCTACTTCTTTTCAGCACACACTGACGCAGAGCTTTGATGTGTCAACCAAAACAATAGGACATAAGACAGATCGCCTTGTCTGTGCTTTGGGACTGTGTTGGGCAAAGCTGCCCAATGTGGCTAGTGTGAATGAGTCATTAATCTAAATACTAGAGAAACACTCGCACAGCACTGTAGTTGTTTAGGGTCAGTAACAGACAGCCATAGCCATCAGTGACTGTCTAGCACTCAATAGAACAAAAGGTTAGCAGTTAGCACTTTGTGAGCCATTTTAGGTCTCATGGCACACATAATTCCAAGTTCTTGTAGCTGCATTCAGATTTATAATAAAGACCTATATTAAAGTGTTTTACAGGATATGAAGGAGGTGGCAGCTTCATATAAGCTAATGCTGACTATGGAGGAGATCAAGACAGCTGGGAGCTAGGAACTGACTACCTGCAAAATATTGTCCAAAACATATTTGCCCATGCTAGTGTCAGTTTCAGCAACAGCATTGGGGGCTGATTCACACCAGTTGCAGTCCAGTGCATTTTTATTCTGCATCAAAAATGCATGGACAGTGTTTACCATGGATTCCAATGACCCATAGCTCACACCAGTTTTAAAAAAAAGAACCTGCTGCATTTATTTCTGCATGGAATGCATTTGGAACATAGCAAAACGCATCAAAAATGCATATGTCATCAAATGAGATGATGAAAAAAAGGGGGGGAAAAAAATCACTGAAACATATCAAAAATGCACCGAAACACATCAAAAATGAGCATGCGGAAACGCATTTGTAACACATAAATTCTGGTGTGAACCAGCCATTATTATACCTTATTAACTTTTTTCTTTAGATTTTTAAGGTAGCCCTTCTAATCCTACTACTGTATATTTTAAAAGTTGTTGTAGTTATATGAAAAAATATACATATGAAAACACAATATATGTGTGTAACAAACGTGAAAAAGCCATCTCTAATTCTTCAACAAAAA
The DNA here is from genome assembly GCA_018402905.1 of Glandirana rugosa. Lineage (NCBI taxonomy): Eukaryota > Metazoa > Chordata > Amphibia > Anura > Ranidae > Glandirana > Glandirana rugosa. The sequence continues at coordinate 72,454 of BLSH010192370.1, read as the reverse complement.
CTACTAGGAAGTAGAACATAACTAGACACAGCAACACGTTTTTGATTTTTTTAATTTTTTTTTTACAAACATTTTTCACCATGCCCATTGTTTGGCACATAGATATTACTGGACAACAGCAAGGAGTATGTTTGTACCATGGTCTCAAGAACCAAGCACACACTTAGAATCTCATATCCAGTAAAGCATTGACTTAGACCATATCCTGGGAAAGAAATTGCAGATTTTCTTGACAATAGTAGTATGTCCATATTTTTCTAGGTTGAGATTTTTTTTCCCATCACTTATGCCTCTATGCTAAGGTCTGTGGGAATGTTTCAGGGTACCCACTTTGTAACAAAATATTTGAGGTGCAACCTGCTAAACCTTACACTATTACTTACAAGGTTGTTTTATTAGATGTGGAACATATTTACCTTTCGTACTTAATAGGAAAAAAAGAAATTCCAGCAGTCATCTTTTATTAATGTGTCTGCTTCACTTGCATACTTTTTAAAGAGACAGAACATAAGTCAGGCAAACATACATCTATGAATATATGTTTCTTCACTGTTGTCTATAGTTCTTTTACTTCCAGCATCTTGTGTTTTACGGAAATGGCTTAAATTACATTCATTCACTTCAAAACTGATCCACTACCCCCACCTTCTGGTAAACCTATCAAATAGCACTTAACAGAAATACTTAGGAACCCCTTTACGACATTCTAGAAAACAAAATATTGTATTACTATGCTGTAGAAAATAAATTATTGCTCTCAGGAAAATTATACTGATTTTAGCTGTTACGAAATGGTAGTAAAAGGAATTCTCCTAACAAACACACCAGAGCACCAATGTTACTAAACTGCTCTAAATTGTTAGCTCCGTATTAGGTCTCTGCCGTTTTCTGATTGGAGGAGAATATATTCACCATACAGATGCACAAGGGCACATAGCCTAAAAAACAAATAGATTGTGCTCTAAACAAAACAAAGGATATATAAAGGTGGAAGGACCAATGTTACTGATAGTTGTATTATATATACATTTAGTGGTCAGTATTCCTGATTGCAAGATATTTTTTTATTGTCAGATTGAGAAGTGATGCGCTACTTTCTGAATATTTGCACTTTACTTGTTCTGTGAAGGAACCCTAACTGCTTGATCAGCATCTTTTCTTAATGCTGGTGAAGACTGCAACGTAGACATTGGTGTTAAAATAAGGCTGACATAAAACTGGGCAATTTAGACACAACATGCCATGAGAAGATGCATCAACTGAATGAATAAGTCCAAAATGATCAAGTAGGTTGATAGATATAGGCAGCTGCAATTAAATCTTGATGTCCTTTAATAGTCAATCTTGGCCCCAATCCCCCATCTTGAAGGCTAATATTATTTCTGTGATACGATGGGCATCCTCATTTAGCAATTGAGAAGCTTGAAGGGTCAAGTTTAGCTTTCGCGAAGACACGATTTGCATGTATCTCTGCTTCTACGGATTGTTTGTTTTTACTTTAAAATTTCACTGATCATAACTTCCACTTTTCCACTTTGCATTTTTAAACCTTATGCCCACTTTGACTTGCCTAGATTGCCTAGGTTTGTGACAAGAATTGTATTTAAAGCTAAACTCCAGGACACCTTTACAGCTGTTAAGTATACATATAAGAAAACGTGTTGCTAAAAAAAAAAAAAAAAAAAAGCCAAGTAGAAATTTACCTTTGAAAAGGCTAAAAGATGCTATTGCATCTTTTAAAGTGATTCTAAAGCTTCATTGTTTTATTTAAATGATAAACATGTCATACTTGCCTGCTCTGTGCAAAGGTTTTGCACAGAGCAGTCCCGATCCTCCTGTCCCCCATTGGCGCTCCTGTCTCCTCTTCTTTAGTTAATGACCCCCATAGACAGCCTACTCCTATGGGGCCACTTCTGCGGGCTCGATCCCAAGCCAAACTGCCTGCTTCCATAGACGCAGGTGACATGGCTCAGCCCTGCTCCCTTGTCACATGATTTGATTGACAGCAGCAGGAGGCAGTGGCTCTCACATCTGCCTCGCTGTCCTGTTAGGAGAGAGAACACAGAGAGAGATGCAGCATAAGGGGGGTTTGGGGGGATCCTAATAAGGTTTTTTACCTTAAAGTGGATGTAAACCTAATTCATGAAATTTGACCTGGCCACATATATGTGAAGTGTTTTTTTTATCTCTCTACAAAGCCCTAAATCCTGTGGCTTTCTGCTGCTCAGTTCTTCTGTTATCAGCATGATAACGAATACAAGTTCTCTGACAACCGAGATAAAACCAGCCTGAGATTTGTGTCGGGGTGGGTGCTATAAATTAATTAGCAGAGAGTTGGTCTATTCACTGCACATTCCTTCCTTCCTCTGCCTATGTGGAGGAGGGGTGTGTGCCTTTCCTTCAGTCAGCTGCCACACAGTGTATGCCAAGACTACACTCCCAGTGCTGAACAGTATGAGAGAATTTCTAACACGATGTTCACTTTCAGCACATGGTGCATGTAAAACTTATGTAAGGAGACTTGTTCCATCCCTCTGTATCATCTGAGGCTGTTCACTTCACTGGGTATATGTGAGGGTTTATATCCACTTTAATGCAGAGAATGCATTAAAGTAAAAAAAAAAACAAAAAAACACAATCCTTTCGAACCACTTTAAACATCACTGTCTGGGACATGGAGGAAGGATGAGAGAGGCAGATACCTCACATCCACTCTGAACAGCCCTGTGATTGCTAACTACATTTTTCATGATTCCATGGGAATATCTTCTGTAAATGGGCAGGACAAACCACAAGTCTCCTTACCTGTCCCTAAAAATGCCCAATGGGAGTGGGTGGGTCAGACCGAGAGTCCAATGCCAGGGTTGTGCCCACTAGATCGAGCTGCTGTGTGATGGCATCCTGCTTGTTGTAACACATAGCAAATTATATGTTAAGGGGAAGCAATAAGACTGATGGCCAGGGCAACAGCAGCGATTTTGGCCTCCAGGCTTGTAAAAAGGAAATCCGGGAGACACAGCATGATTGAGCATTGATTCAATGGAAGATTTAGAAGAGGCAAAGAACTTGTATGAAACGAGCTAAAGAATTTAGTGTAAGATAAAAAAAAACAACCTTTATATACTATCTAAGAATAGTCCTACCCAGAGTTCACCTTTAACAATAAAATACGAATAGCAATGATCCTCTCATCCTTATCATAGTATAGTAATAGACCAATACAAGGCAATTATTGATTGATAAAGGTTACAGGTCAGCAGCATCTAGTTTGAAGGGAATCTGTCTCAAAGCATAGCATCTCCCACAATAAATTTCAAACATAAGCTGCCATTCTCGAACTCACAATGTACAGTATAATTACACATTGTCAGCTTCATTGTGACTGAAGTTATTGTCATGAAACTAGAACCCATCAAAGAAGTACTTCTGTAAAGATATTTTATGTGACAGATTCTCCAAGACAAAAAGTTTTTGGGTTTTTTTTTTTTGTTTTTTTTTACATTAATACTTTGCATATAAATATTCCATGAGGATGATGGTAATTTGCACTTATATTAGAACACTTTCAGCTTCATATGTCATTTTCACTTTGTCTTATAAGTAATTTCTTAACATTAAGCAAGTTTTCTGTTATATTTTTCAAAGCCTTTCAAGGTATCATGATTCCAAAAAATATTTTGCCTGCCACTTTTTCTATAGTTTAGGGATTCTTACTGTGGGATCTCAGCAGAGTTCTGCAGCTAGAGTGAGTCTCCATATTAAAGTTAAAATAAAGTGTATTTAAAGTGATCATACATTTTCAGTCTTAGGCAGTCCATAAATGAGTCTTTTTCTCGTTTTCGTTCAACCAGTAGGTTGAAAGAAAAAAAAAAATGTGATTTCCCCATCCACATACTCAATATGGATTGAGGAATACTCCCTGCTGAGCCTTGTATTCTGACAGCAGGGAGACTCTCCCACCATCAGAATACACTGATCAAAGCTGCTGGCTATAGCCACTGGTGATAATCAAGCAGGGAAAATGGTTGTACAGAAGTCTATTGGAAGATCTGTACAACCTCCCTTCCCATAAATGGATAGAAACTCAATCCAACTTTGATTCATGTATGGCTGGCTTTAACCACTTCAGCCCCGGAAGGTTTTCCAGCTTTAGGACCAGAGCACTTTTTGCGATTCGTCACTGCGTCGCTTTAACTGACAATTGCGCGGTCGTGCGACGTTGCACCCAAACAAAATTTGCGTCCTTTTTTTCCCACAATAGAGCTTTCTTTTGGTGGTATTTGATCGCCTCTGCGTCATTTCTTATCGCCGCTATAAAGAAAAGAAGAGCGACCATTTCGCAAAAAAACCCAAATTTCTTACTTTTTGCTAAAATTCAAATCCAAAAAAAAAAATATAAAAAAACATTTTTTTCACCGTTTTTGGCCGATTTATATTCTTCCTCATATTTGCGATAAAAAAAAATGCAATCTGCGTTTATTGATTGGTTTGCGCAAAAGTGGCCGCGTTTACGGTTGATGAGAATTCATTTCTGGGGTTTTTATTTTTTTTTTATTTTTTACTAGTAATGGCGGCGATCTGCGATTTTTAGCGGTACTGCGATATTGGGGCGGACATGTCGGACATTTTTGGCACTTTTTTGGGACCAATGACATTTATTCAGCGATCAGAAATTTAAATGTCCACTGATTACTGTATAAATGTCATTGGCAGTGAAGGAGTTAACCTGGGGGGGAGAGCTAGGGGTTAACTGTGTTCCCTGGGTGTGTTCTTACTGTGGGGGGGTTGGGCTAACATGGGCATGAGAGATCTAACTGATCCCAGTGACAGGGATCAGTAGATCTCTCATGCCCCACTGACAGAGCGGGGAACCGCCGTGTTTACATCGGCGGTTCCCCGTTCTTTTCCCTGTAGCCGCTCATCGCGGCTCGCCGGCAGACATCGGGTCCGCCCGAGCCGTGGGCACACTCCTCAGGAGTGCGGCGGGTGCGCGCGCGCGCCGCCGGCGCGCGCCCCCCCCTGGTACGGGTGCCGAGCCCGCCTGGGC
>BLSH010192370.1:32190-67397 GCA_018402905.1 Glandirana rugosa | reverse complement strand
CATTTTCAGAATAGTTTTGAATGAAATTTTCTATTTGGGACAGTAATTGGCTAAGGGGTGGCGCGCGGCAGAAAAATGCCGCCGTCACCCCCTCGGGACGCGCTTAGTGGCATTTATTCGCCGCTAAACGAATACCTGTGGTCCCCCCCCGCGCGCGGCCGCCGCGCGCGCGCGTGGGCGGCGTGAGGACTCCTCACACGGGTGCCGAGCCCGCCTGGGCTACAGACGGCCGCTCGGCGCTACTCGCCGGGGAACCGCCGTGTTTACATCGGCGGTTCCCCGTTCTTTTCCCTGTAGCCGCTCATCGCGGCTCGCCGGCAGACATCGGGTCCGCCCGAGCCGTGGGCACACTCCTCAGGAGTGCGGCGGGTGCGCGCGCGCGCCGCCGGCGCGCGCCCCCCCCTGGTGTCCATAAGCAAATCGCCGCTTATTTACGGTGATTCGCGCAGGGCTCCCCCACTGCCGCCGTAAAAAGACGGCGCGCGGTGGGGAATCGGTTAATGACAGGGTTTATCTTTTAAAGTAAGTTTTGATAAGACTTTTACATTTTTACAAGCTAGATGTTATTAGGTTTTGCTTTATTAATTGTAGAGATTTGTATATGAGCTACAAGAGGGACCTCTTAGTGTCTCAGTGCAATAACTGTTATTCAATCTTAACATTTGTCATTAAATGTCAGGCACACAAGGGGCGAACTGTTCTCAGTGTGTCGTCTATTTGCACTGTAAAATACAATGCAAACATTTACCATCACTCTTACCAGCTAACTAGCATTAAAAATAGAGGTTTTTGTAGCATATATATGTGGAAGCCTCAATCCCTTGTCGAGGACCCTCTGTGAGGTATGGTCCCTAACTCCAGTATAACAAAGCTCCCATCTTGGGACATACAGTATATAGCAATGAATACATTTATTCTTTGCTATATATGGTATGTAAGTACGTCAGGATATATATTATTTTGGGAAATCATCTGTCCATGTGCACCTAACTTTTAAAAAAGCTAGTTCTAAATTAATTAGAACAGTTGCCTTTTTTTTTTTTCATTGCTGGATTTGTTGCAGGGGCACTGGAGGTCTTCAGCTACTACTAAGCTGTGCTGGGGTTTTAGTGTGTCCTTGTATGTTTGAGGAATTGGGCTACCTTAAGGCATACCTACTCTTAAAAGAAGTATGGCCAAATTTTTCTTTTGTCCATACTTCTCTTCTGGGTCACAGTTAAGTACTTAAGCCGGCCAAATCTCAACCTGTTCAGGTAGGACTGGGTGAGATTCGAATCGTGTATGGGCAGGCTGATTGTACCCAAGTTGATCAATCGATCAACTTGGGTACAACTAGCCTGTCAGATTTTTCATGTGATTATTACCAGCTGCTATAGTTGCTAGCAATGATCACTGTGTGTTCTCCCGGGCCAGGATGGCTTCCCCTACCCCGCCAGCAGGAGAACACAGTGACTCAGCGGGAGGGATTCCCTCATCAATGCTGACCATTGACCCGTGGTTGCAGGAAAGAAAATCGCTCCATCTATAACCGGCTTTACTTCTGCACTCCTGTGACTTAGTTATGTCGACAGCTGACAAGATTTATAAAACATGAATGCATATGAAATTATACTAGGCTGACCTATTTAATTTAAAATATTAAATATTCCTTTAAAATGAAACCTGCACTAACAGAAATATGGAGGCTACTACTGCTGACTTCCAACAGAAAATAATTTGTTCCGCAACTGTCTTTGGATTTACTACCATGAGCCACTGACCTGGAACAGGCATGCAGATTAGAAAGTCAGAGTGAAGTCAGGACCCCTGGTCTGCTTAGCTATTCCAGGTCAGTCATCCAAGAACTACTGAAGGTCATTGCATCAGCATGGTGGCCAGGGGGAAAGGCCAGCAATGGGGAGTATCCATATTCTGCCAGAACAAGTTTCATTTTAGAATGGAGAGAGCTAAAAACTCTAGCAGTGACGTTTCCAATGGAAAAATGAAGGCAATTGGTTTCAAGTAGAAGTCCAAACCCGTTTCAATAGTCTGCTTTTCTTCTGTGTTTTAGGTTCCCTTTGCAATGTGCCTAATGGACCTTGTCAGAAGAAAGCTCACGGAGAAAAAGAGACTTGTAGAAGAATATGCTTTGATGAAGCGGAAAGACTCCAAGTGAATGACAACTGCTCCCAAGAAGTATGCTGAAAACATGGGCAAATAATGGCATTTGGCTGAGTTCACACTGCACCTGTAAAGTTTTTAAGTTATTTTTTAAATAGTCATGTAAATGAAATATGGGCAGTATATACATATTTATGGTTTACATGATAACATGCTTGTATTTATTTTTTGTATCTGTGATTATATCAATAAACCATACATTCATTTGTATTCTTTGTTTTTAAGTGTATTCTTTAAGAAAAAAAAAGTGTATGGAAAACAAACTGGCCAAATATTCCCCTCTAGTTACAAGTGCTGTGTAGAAAAAAAGTCTAAACATTCTCAGGAGTTTCCAAAGGTTTAACCACTTGAAGAGCAGGCTTTTTTTATGACACTTCTCATATACATGTAAAAATTAGCATTTTTTGCTAGAAATTACTTGGAACACCCAAATATATATATATATACATTTATTTATTTATTTTTAAATTGAGGCCCTAGAGAATAAAATGGTGGTCATTGCAATTTTTTATGTCACATGATATTTGCTGCGCAGCGTTTTTTTCAAACAATATTTTTTTTGGGGGGGGGGAAAAAGCTTTAATAAATTTTAATGCACAATAACACAATATAATACCCAATTGTTTGGAAATATATAAAGAATTATATTACGGCAAGTAAATATATAACACAGATGTCACACTATAAAATAGCACACGCCCATGGAACGGCGACAAACTATGTACATTATATTATCCATATTGAATATGAATGGGCTAAGGTACTGCTTTACAGAGAAGGCAACTTTATGTTAGTGATTTTTATTGTGTGTTGGTGCCCCCTAGTGGTTCAGAAATAATTATTTAATGTGCAAAAAAATATTAAAATTATCAATAAAATGTGTGTCCTGTGTGTTTCTTGAAACATATAAAGTGCATAATAAACCAGGTTGTCTTAATTCATAACTCATGTAGTGATAAACAAAGTTCTAGTGCGAAATAATAAAGCATGATGAATCATTGACATAAAATTAATGATGACTCTAATAAAATATATAAAACACACCATATAACTGATACTGTGATTGCCTTAATTCCTAAATCCTGCAATAAACAACAAAGTGCTAGCGCAGTAAATTATATAAGTCTCTGAAAAGCGACAAAACCATCAATTCAATCCAGTAAGTGCTCAAAGTGCTTGTGAATTCCCTTTTTTTCCAGGTTGCTTTACACAATCCCTAAAAATACACAGTTCATGTAGATGGAGATGATAAGATAGCAGATCCTTAGAAGCTTTTTTTACTCTGGTGCCGGACGTGTGCGGGTCAAACGTGCTCCCCTAAGGATACCCTACTTGGCAAATGGCGTCACCCCTGCAGGGGTAAAACGCATGTGCGCCTTTCTGGTAGCTCCTGGGGTGCTGGTGGCTTTAGTGACCGATTATGGTGTCCTCAGCGGGGGTGTAGGTGTCCAGATACTGAGGGGAAGAAACAAGGAATGCCCATAGTGAAGTCTGTTTAAAATGAATGTCTTTATTTTTAAAATGAGCCAAGTGAATAAAGCCAATATCCAATAACAGTAGGAGATAATTCAGTTTCTGTGGTAAAAGCGGCCAAGCCTTGGCCGCTTTTACCACAGAAACAGAGAAAACACCCACCGCTTGGCTGCTTTTACCACAGAAACGGAAAACACCCACAGCTTGGCCGCTTTTACCACAGAAACTGAATTATCTCCTACTGTTATTGGATATTGGCTTTATTCACTTGTCTCATTTTAAAAATAAAGACATTCATTTTAAACGTACTTCACTATGGGCATTCCTTGTTTCTTCCCTCGGCACCCCAGGAGCTACCAGAAAGGCGCCCATGCGTTTTACCCCTGCAGGGGTAACGCCATTCGGTAAGTGGGGTATCCTTAAGGGAAAACGTTTGACCCGCACACGTCCGGCACCAGAGTAAAAAAAGCTTCTAAGGATCTGCTATCTTATCATCTCCATCTACATGAACTGTGTATTTTTAGGGATTGTGTAAAGCAACCTGGAAAAAAGGAATTCACAAGCACTTTGAGCACTTACTGGATTGAATTGATGGTTTTGTCGCTTTTCAGAGACTTATATAATTTACTGCGCTAGCACTTTGTTGTTTATTACAGGATTTAGGAATTAAGGCAATCACAGTATCAGTTATATGGTGTGTTTTATGTATTTTATTAGAGTCATCATTAATTTTATGTCAATGATTCATCATGCTTTATTATTTTGCACTAGAACTTTATCACTACATGAGTTATGAATTAAGACAACCACGGGACCTGGTTTTTTATGCATTTTATATGTTTCAAGAAACACACAGGACACACATTTTATTGATAATTTTAATGTTTTTTTGCACATTACATAATTATTTCTGAACCACTAGGGGGCACCAACAAAAATCACTAACATAAAGTTTCCTTCTCTGTAAAGCAGCACCTTAGCTTATTGATAATCAATTTCTTTATTAATTAACCCTCCAAAAAAAGGGGGGGGAACGCCCTGGGCGGCAGCAGGCTTTTTCTCAATCAAATCCTAAGCGCAGTACCTACCTACTTTTATTTTTATATTATCCATAGGCGACGCTTTAAAAGCCTTCACAGGTTACCACTTTAGATTTACAGAGGAGGTCTGGTACTAGAATTATTGCTCTCTAGCTGTCATTCCCCCCACTTACTGGGGATTTGAATTTTTGAAATACAGTACCTGTCTGCCATTCCCTACGGTGGGGGGGGGGAGTGGCACCCCCAAGAACCGAGACCCCAGAAGGCTGATCCCCACCTGAGTCAGCAATGATCAGTATGTCCTTGTCACAGGTCATCGTAGAAGAAGGCATGCCCAGTGTGCTTATCGGATGTTCCCAGCCAGGTTTGCTAGGCATTTCTGACAGTCATGATAGCCGTGTGTCATAGATCCTGGATGTGACAGGAGACTAGCAGTCATTGGTTGCTAGAACCACTGGTGTCCTATCAACCAATGACCCACTTTTCAGTTGCTCCATCAGCTCCACCTCCCAGCTCTGCCCCCAGACTCTGGCTCCCGCTTCTTGCCTCCAGACTGCTCCTGTTGGGTAAGATAAGAGATTCACTTCCTGCCTGGAAGCCGCTCCCAACTAGTAGCCTAGAAATCTATTCTGCCACAGCACATTCTGGACTCTGAAAGAATACACAGTGTCTAGCACCTGAGTGATTATAGTGTGTGTCCTACTGTAACACTCTCCCCTCCTATGCCACTTTCTCCTGTCACTCCGCCACTCTCCTGTCCCACTGCCTGCTCCTTTCCCACTGCCCCCATCCTGTCATAATGCCTATATACCCCTCTCCTGACACAATAGCATATGTGGCAGGAGGATGGTGGTGAGGGGAGGTGGTTGGCCAGAGGACCGTGGGGGGGGGACATCAAAATGCACCTTAGTCTGTGCAAACTGAATGCCCCTTCCTTAATGCTGTATTTTGAATTTTGTGTAGCTCCTGCACAGCACTTACAAGCAGGGCGGGAGGGCTCTTGAGAGGAGTACTAAGGCAGGGTACTGAGATGTTTTCAGAAATGTATGTACAGCACCCTGCTGCCCCCTCTCACCAGTCAAGATCTGCCTGCACTGCATAGAGAAGTACAGATAATTCATTTTTTATTTGACATAAAATGTTCCTGATCCTCATCTTAGTCAAAACAATAGACAAATACAATGTGCTTATGCTGATCACACAGAACCAGAGCTACAGAAAGTGCTTGCTTGAAGTCATTGCTGCCAAATGAGGTTCAACCAGTTATGAACGCCAAGGGTTTTTCTCCAGTGCTGTGAATGTTTAAGGGATGTGTTCAATAAAGAGATACAAATTAGAATTGTATATGTGTTACCAGCTTAAAGCAGAACTCCGGGATTTTCATAATCCCCCATTAGTACACCCCCTACACAAAACACTAAACCGTTATTACATTTGTGAAATTCCTTACCATTCAACAGAAAAGTCTGATTGAATTTTCAGCAGGCCAGCTCTGTAATTCAAAAAATGCATCATGTATTCTGCTGAGGAGCTGTTAGAACAGTGATTGCATCATATCCTCTCCCCTCTCTTACACTAATAAAACTACATTTCCCTTCATGCATTGCAAATTGCAATGCATGTGGGAGGGACACTAAGTCTGTACATGTAAATGTGAACAAGCCCACTTCCACATAAATCACAGCCCTCATTCTGCAACCAGCCATACTGTTCAGTAACATAGCAGTGCAGGATAAGTTACAGACTTATAAATGCAAAGCATTAGTGGTGCACCGAATGGAAATTTTGGTGCCGAAACTGATACCGAAAATGAAGGACACACTAGGCCGAAAACATACTGATATCGAAAATGACCGTTTTTAGAAAAAATGTATAAAAATAAATTACTTTTTTTTTTTTTAAACTGTCATTAAATAATAAATGTTTTCTTTTTTGATATAGAATATTAGAATTGTATTACTAAATTATTAAGTATTATTAAATCGATGATCTAGAACTGTTCAATGCAGTACAGAGGGTTGGACTTGGTGTGTTGAAACCGGTTGTTAAGGGCCTCCAGTAGAGTGGTTTTAGCCGTTTTTACGCCATGGGCTGTTTCTACCTTTTTTTCTAGCAGACGCTTCAGTGCAGCAATCAGGGGAATAACTTCAGCAATGGAAGCATTAGCTGAGCTTATTTCTTTTGTTAACTGTACAAACGGAGTTAGAAGAGACAAACAATGTTCAACTAACATCCACTGACGTGCGCTCAATGTTGCCGGCAGCTCGTAATCTGCAATGTATGCAGCTAAAACACGTTTTTGTTCGAAAAGACTTTGGAGCATGTAGTAGGTGCTGTTCCAAAGAGTGGCTACATCCTGCTGCAGGCATTTCAGTGGCATTCCAAACTGTATCTGCAAGGCTTGTAATCTGGAATAAGCAAGCGGAGAATGCATAAAGTGACCCACAATTTTTCTTCCTTTTGATACTATATCTGATATGGTGCGCTGACTCCGCAATCCCTCATTCACAGCCAATTGTAGCGTGTGTGCCATACACAGTATGCTTTTAAGTTCACTGTCCTCCATAGCCTTTGCCATGTTCTGCGCATTATCTCGGACAATCAGATGCACTTTAGACTTCTCAATGTGGCAAGTGTCAAGCATGGTTTTTAAAGCATCAGATATTGCTGCTGCAGTATGTGATCCAACAAACTCATTAAGTAGGATGTTTTGCAATTGAAATTTGCCATCTATCCACTGCGCTGTCAGGATAAGCATGCTCGTTGGACTGACATCTGAACTCCATCTGAACCTGAATGTCGGTAGTAAAACTGATTGCTGTGATGTTGGTAGTAGCCATGAGCTCATGAACGTATTTTGTAACACTGCCAAACTATTCGGGTAGACAGGTATCTGCAAAGTAGCGTCTGCTTGGTAGGGTGTAATGCCAATGTCCTCCACAACAGAAAATGGCTGGTCATCTAACGCAATAAATTCCATAATTTTATTTGTAATGCCATGAGCTTTGGCACTGTCACTTGTACATTTTTTCACCTTTTCGAAGACTGTGACCACAGATGGTTTTGAAATTGATGTGCTACTGCTTGGGTCACTTTTTGGAAGCACAGTTTTCTTGTATTCTACATGTGAGTTTTCAGTTGGTGTATCAAACCTGTTGTTTAAAAATGCCTTGGCACTGTACCCCCTCTCTTGAAATGTTTGCTGAACAAAGACTGCAGATTGCAAATGTGGGGTCTTCATCATAAACTTTAAAATATTTCCACACTGCAGACATGGTCCACCTTTGCTGGTAACGCAGAAGAATAGCATAGAATGATCTATAGGGGGAGTGAAATCTGAGGGGGGGGGGAGAGAAAAAGGACTAAAATCTATTTTAAAACTAAACCCCAGGCAGCTAAAAAAAACAGTGCAGCTCAATCAATGTTGTGTATTATATAGTACCAATCTTCTAGTACTATAAAAAAATATAATATACAACATTGATTTGTTTGCATGCTAGAAAGAGATATTCAGTAGTAGTATAGTAACACTAGTACTTAGTTCTACTACTACTACTACTAAACTTCATAACAGGGTAAGAAATGCATGTTTAACTTTAAACTGCTATATAGAATTGTATTTTTAAACATGCTACTAGTAGTAGTTACATTTAGTACTGTCTGTCTATAACTACTACTAGTAGCATGTTTTAAAAAAAATGATGTTATCTCTCTCTTTGTAATTAACAGGGTAAGTATTAATTATGCATTAAACTGCCATCTAGTTGAGTAGTAGAACTAAGTACAAGTGTGTTGCTACTGAATATCTCTTTCTAGCATGCTGCTGTGCATTATATTTTTAGTGCTAGACTAGTGCTATAAAAAAGATAATACACAGCATTCATTGATTGCATGCTAGAAAGAGATATTCAGTTTCAATACTACTACTAGTACTTAGTTCTACTACTACTAAACTAGATAACAGGAGGTAACAGTAATATATTGTAATGCTACACTACTAATTAGATTGTCGGTTCAAGAGGAAACTTTCCTCAGGAAACATATACAGTGGCAATGCTCATCGGCGGATAGTAGTAATAGTAGCCATCCAGGAGGGACGGTGCCCACTCTCCAATGCAGCTCTGTATGCACTATGCTGTTGTTTCCAACTGTGTCTCACTCAACCACAAGGAAGGTGCTCTCAACTCCAGCGTCCATCTGTGGGGAAAGTTCTCCTAACTCCAGTGTCTCTCAACTGCAGGGAACATGCTCACTAGTCCGGCGTCTCAACCACGAGGAACATGCGCGCCATCCACCCGGTAGCGTAGCCACCAATACTGCGCATGTGCGATTATCTGCAAATATTTCTTTCGGCAACGCGCCGAAAACACCATTTTCGGCCGATATGTTTCGGTTGCTGAAATTTCGGTGCATCCTTACAAAGCATGTTTGTTCTCTCCCCTCCTGCCACACCAGGACATAAACATATTGTCCTTACTTGCTTTATGTAATCATTACTGAACTGTATACACACCCCATAATTATATATTATACACACTGTATCCGGCTGTAATTCTGTATTAGAAATATTCCTCCTCCTGCTCTAGCTTCATGAGATCTTTCTAACAGCAATCAGTGCTGGTATGTTGTATATGAGAACATCCCTATCTGCAACACAAAAAGAGCCGGGCCATGATGCTTTGCATCAACATGTGGTACAAGTAAATGTTTGCATGAGAAAAAAACGAATCTGTGCCCATAAGTGCAGCTTATCAGTGCCCACCAGTGCCTCTCATAGTTACACGTTTGTGAGGTTGAAAAAAAAGACACAAGTCCATCAAGTCCAACCTATGTGTGTGCTCATCTATGCCCATCAGTAGGGTCTCATCTATGGCCACCAGTGCGGTCCCATCTATGCCCATCAGTGCGGTCTCACCAGTGCAGCTTATCAGTGCCACCTCACTAATGCAGCTTATCAGTGCGATCTCACCAGTGCAGCTTATCAGTGTGGTTTCACCAGTGCAGCTTATCTGTGCCCATCAGAGTGGTCACACCAGTGCAGCTTATCTGTGCCCATCAGTGCGGTCACACCAGTGTCCACCAGTGCAGCTTATCAGTGCGGTCACACCAGTGCCCACCAGTGCGGTCACACCAATGCCCATCAGTGCGGTCTCACCAGTGCAGCTTATTTGTGCCCATCAGCCCGGTCACACCAGTGCCCACCACTGCAGCTTATCTGTGCCCACCACTGCAGCTTATCTGTGCACATCAGTGCAGCTTATCAGTGCGGTCACACCAGTGCCCACCAGTACATCTTATCAGTGCACACCAGTGCAATCACACTAGTGCAGCTTATTAGTGCGATCTCACCAGTGCAGCTTATCAGTGTGGTCTCACCAGTGCAGCTTATCAGCGCGGTTTCACCAGTGCCCACCAGTACAGCTTATCTGTGCCCACCAGTGCAGCTTATCTGTGCCCATCAGTGAGGTCACATCAGTGCAGCTTATGAGCACTGTCTCACCAGTGCAGCTTATCAGTGTCCAGTGCAGAGCAGTTGCATGAAATCATCCGCATGACAGAGCGGAGATCTGGAGCTGGCAGGTCTGGTATGTGAAAACACTGCTCGTAGCAACTACCCGCCTCTCATACCAGCATTGTCATAGACGGCACAGAGCCCACTGGTCCAATGCAGGTATGAGAGGTGGGACGCTACTGCAAGCGGTGTTTTTACATGTCAGATCCAGATCTCCGCTCTGACATGTGGATGATCTCTGGTAATTGTCTCTGCTTTGCACAGCAAGATGACAGGCGGGGCGGCATCGACTGGGGGGGCTGTGCTGGCAGGGAGGAGGAGGGAGCAGAGTAGGAGGAAGGAGGATACCACCTCAATGGGTGGCACAGACCAGAGGCGATACCCCCTTCGCCCACTACAGTGAGCAGGGCGAAATAGCAATCCCTGCTCGCTTTTAGGGAACTACTGGTGGGAAGTCACAAGATCGCTGGCTGGGAGTACAGGAGGAATAGCAGCCAGCAGTCTTACAAACAGGAAATCACTGGGCAGTAACGTTTTTTTCTTCAAGATCAGCAGGCTATTGCAGAGGAACTACAGAGATTACAAGAACATGGATGGCATAGTTGGTGAAGGTAGGAGATCAGCAACAACGACATGGAAAAAAGTTTTTTTCCCGTAGTTCTGCTTTAAGCACATAGTATTGTTGTGATGTAAATGAGGATCAGATCACATTTAAAAAGCTGCAGGAAAATCTTTACAGTCTGTAGCAAGGGTCAACATCCTTTTCCACATTAAGCATCAATTTACAAGTATTAGACAACCAGCGTGCCAGTGAACAATAGCGTGCTGTAGATTTATAGTTTATTTTTAGTTTTTTCACCGATCGTTGTAGTACTAATGGCAACTTAAAATAATTATTAACAGGTGTACACACAAAACAGGTTCATATTCACGTCTTAGTGGTTCTATGCCTGATCTGTAGCATGTTCATTTCAGCTGCACACAAGCTTCTTTTGTCATCTTTCGTATGTTGGGTAGGACTTAACCCTGTCTTCCAACATGAACAAATCTGTTGGCACATATATGTGGATCTAAATGCAGAGATTAATGCAAAGGTCACCTTTTTTAAACATAAGAAATTGTCCGGTAAACTGACTATACTACAGACTAGAAATATTTCAAAAACTTTTCTACAGGTATACAGTATTTTATTAAGAATTATCTAATATTTTTGTAGAAATGTGACTATCGATCTTCCAGGTACCACTGAAAATACACTATATTACCAAAAGTATTGGGATGCCTGCCTTTACACACACATGAACTTTAATGGCATCCCAGTCTTAGTCCATAGGGTTCAATATTGAGTTGGCCCACCCTTTACAGCTGGCCCCTTTCACACTTGTGCGACCTTACCGCGATTTTGATGGAACTTTAAGCAATGCCAGTGTAATCTTGAGGTCTATGAACCTCAAATCGCATTAAAGTCGGACCAAAGTAGTGCAAGGACTACTTTGAAGTTGCAGCAACTTGAAGTTGCACAGATATGAATGGTACTCATTGGAAATCATGGGGTATGACTTGTCATGCTACTTTGCAGTCCCAAATTGCAGAACAAGTCGCACAAATGTGAAAGGGGTCTTAAAGCTTCAACTCTTCTGGGAAGGCTGTCCTCAAGGTTTAGGATGTTTGTCTATGGGAATGTTTGACCATTCTTCCAGAAGCGCATTTGTGAGGTCAGGCACTGATGTGGATGAGAAGGCCTGGCTCACAGTCTCCACTCTAATTCATCCCAAAGGTGTGCTATCGGGTTGAGTCAGGACTCTGTGCAGGTCAGTCAAGTTCTTTCACCCTAAACTCGCTCATCCATGTCTTGGATGTTGCTTTGTGCACTGGTGCATAGTTATGTTGAAAGGGGCCACCCCCAAACTGTTCCCACAAAGTTGGGAGCATGAAATTGTCCAAAATGTCTTTGTATTCTGATGCCTTAAGAATTCCCTTCACTGGGACTAACTCCACACCATAATCCCCCCTCCCAAATGATTTGGACCAGTGACCAAAGCAAGGTCCATAAAGACATGGATGAGGGAGTTTGGGGTGGAGGAACTTGACTGGCCTGCACAGTGTCCTGACCTCAACCCGATAGAACACCTTTGTAATGAATTAGAGGAGAGACTGCGAGCCAGGCCTTCTCATCCAACATCAGTGCCTGACCTCACAAATGCACTTCTGGAAGAATGGTCAAACATCCCCATAGACACACTCCTAAACCTTGTGGACAACCTTCCCAGAAGAGTTGAAGCTGTTATAGCTGCAAAGGGTGGGCCAACTCAATATTGAACCCTACAGACTATGACGGGGACGCCATTAAAGTTCATGTGCATGTAAAGGCAGGCATCCCAATATTTTTGTTAATATAGTGTAGCTTGGCATGCCCACCATGGAATGCATGACTTACATTGCTGAACCTTGCTCTATAGAGATTAGCGAATGGTATGTGAGCTGCTGTAAGATCAGATTTCATAGAGATTTTTAATAATAAATTGTCTGTCCCTCAACACAGACAAAATGCATTGTAATGTGTAGAAAATCAGGCCAATCCTTGACAATGGACAAATGAGAAAAAGGGGGCCATACAATGAAATAGATAGTGTCTCACAATGTCTCTTCCATCTATAGACGTCCTATCCTTAACCATACATTGCACAGAAACCACAAAAAATGCTAGGGACAGTACGCCCTCACAGCTGCAGAAAAGAGGTTATTGGGACAGGTCAAATAGAGAGTAAAGGAGTAAAACACGTGTATTTGTTGATAATGTATAAAATTAAATACATAATTCATTCCCTGTTAGGGGAGACATACACCCAGTGAAAAACCGGAATAATACCCACCCATCCCTAATGTTAAAACCAATATATAACACTCCTTACAGAAAGAACACCCCCCTGCAAGTCTGGACAAGGAACGAATGATGTCTGCACAATATAAAGGGATCAGTGAAAAATGTGAACCCACGTGTAATGCCTGATCCCACTGTACATGTACAGCCTGCGGTTAGCAGCGCTGCATAGCCCCAATGGAGGTAACAATTCCTCGGTGGTGATGTGAATACGGTTGATTGCACCAGTCCTGACAGGTTAACCTGTGGTGAGGTATACACAATGAGATCTCTCTGTAACTCACTGGAATTGGTCCCGACTAAGTCCAATGTCCTAGAGCAGTGGTTCTCAACTCCGGTCCTCGGGACCCACTAACAGGCCAGGTTTGCAGGATAACTGAAAAGCATCACAGGTGATATCATTTGCTGCTCAGTGATTGCAGTATTCTAGTCTGCATCTCCCCAAGGTAATACTTAAAATCTGGCCTGTTGGTGGGTCCCGAGGACTGGAGTTGAGAACCCACTGTCCTAGAGCATCCAAGACAGTTTCTTGGGGAAAAACACTAAAGGTGGATTGCCTAGTGGCTATGGGAACAAGGGAGGATAAGATCTAACTGCAGACCCATATATCTAGGTTCACGTAGCTAATGACATTACCGTTGCTGCTGGAAAGTAGGCTTGTCTGACAGCTGATATTGGAGCCGATACTGGCCAGCCTGTGGCCCTGGCTCCAACTGTTCTCCTCCATCTAGGTGATGATAACCCGGCCACACAGGGTTGGTGAGCAGTGTTAGGTTAAGGTCGATGACTACTGTAGGTCTCACTCCACATGCTGCGCTCCTTTGCTGGTATGCTGTTACAGCATGTGGAGGGATCGGGATCAGCTGCTCATTGCGAAGCATGCATGCTCACACTGGAAAGCCCTGGTTCATGGCAGTCCTATAATCCCTAGTGTCGGGAGTCTGTATGGCAATGTCCAATGAATGATAGGGCCAGGACAGGCATGGATCAAGTCAGGACCAGGCAGACCGTTCTAAGGACCCTGACGCGGGTGGTGGTAGGAAGCCTACTTTCCAGCAGCAACGGTAATGTGCACCTAGATACATGGGTCTGCAGGAAGATCTCATCCTCCCTTGTTCCCATAGCCACCAGGCAATCTACTTTCAGTGTTTTTCCCTGAGAAACTGTCTTGGATGCTCTAGGACATTGGACTTAGTCAGGACCAATTCCGGTGAGTTACAGAGAGATCTCATTGTGTATACCTCATTGAGGAATTGTTATCTCCATTGGGGCTATGCAGCGCTGCTAACCGCAGGCTGCACATGTACAGTGGGATCAGGCATTGCACGTGGGTTCACATTTTTCACTGATCCCTTTATATTGCGCAGACATCATTCGTCCCTTGTCCAGACTTGCGGGGGGTGTTCTTTCTGTAAGGATGGGTGGGTATTATTCCCGTTTTTCACTGGGTGTATGTCTCCCCTAACAGGGATTGAATTATGTATTTAATTGTATACATTTTCAATAAATATAAGTGTTTTACTCCTTTACTCTCTGTTTGACCTGTCCCAATAATATCTTTTCTGCAGCTGTGAGGGCGTACTGTCCCCTATCAGCAATCCTTGACATTGTTATATTTTGCCTACATGAAACTGTCATTAAAGTGTTACTAAACCCAGGACCCTTCGTTCCCTATATCTGGTCTCCCACAATACACAGAACATGGAAATGCAATTATTTTAGTAAATATAAACTGCTAAATACTTTTTCTCCTCAGTTAGAGCAGTCTTGTGACTTCTATCAGTGTCTGGTTAAAGCTTGTAGGAGGAGTTTTCATTCTCCTCTGGCTGTCCTATGAGTCTGCAAGACCACTGGCCCTCTGTCTGAACAGTGCTGATTGGCCCTGTGTACCCGCTCAAGGAAAAAAAAAAAACTCTCAAGCAATACACACCAAAGTGAGCATGTACAAAGTGCCCCCAAGGCGCTGTTCTATCAACAGATGGATTGAGGGCAGTAATAGAAGGGATCAAACAGCCTTTTTACACAATGCAGAGGAATAACCCCTTAGGTTCCACAGTGAGTATAACAAGCATGCTATTCTGCATATACAGACCAATTTTACTGTAGTGGGTTTAGTAACACTTTAAGTACTATTTCCATACCCACCCCTGGACACAGGGGTTCTTCCAGTGATTCCTGTTTAGAGTAAAAGTGGCATTTCTAGTTCAGAAACTGCACCTTCTCTGACACGAATTCCTCTGAATGCTGGCATTTGGCAAGGATAAGACAAATCGTAAAAACACAAATGTCTAGGCCATAAACCTGCAAGAAAACATTGTCTGTTATCGTCCACATCTAGCAGTCTTTATTAAAGCATCTATTACATAATCTGGTACAAAGGAGGGACAGCGTGGTTTTACCTGTAACCATAATTGATTTCACTAGTTCTTACACTGTGAAACACGTCCAGAAAATATCTATGGTGTTACAAAGCCAAGTTCAAAATCATGTGTAGCTGTGTCAATGGAGTCATTCTGTCATGGCTGCCTTTCTGGCACCAAAGTCATTACCTGTTAAGGGTGTCTGTGGTTTTAGTAACTTGCATAATTCTGTTAAAATACAAATGGTCTCAATGGAATAAGATTTCAGAATACCTCAGAAAAAAGAGTTGTGGACATTTGTAAGACTAAAATCTTCATCGGTCCACAGAGATATGCTGGTGTCTGCCTTCATCTCCCTTTATTCCCCTGAACATAGGCATAAACACAAACAAGCATTTACAGTATGTCAATGCAAGGCCCAGCCAATGCACGGTTCAGAAGGTGCTTTATCACACCTGCTCATGTAACTTATGTTTATTTTGACAGCTAATTCTCTGAAGGCATTTCTTGTACTTGGTAACAACTGTATTCATGTAGAAGACCTCAAAAAATTGCTGCCAATTCCATGTTTGCTGCAGTCCAAGTCTGAGTGCGAAAACTGGTGCAGCTGTACATGGTAGCCAATTAGCTTCTAACTTCAGCTAATTTAATTAAGCTTTGACAAACAAAATACTGGAAGCTGAGGTTTCTATGCACAGCTGCACCAGATTTTGCACTCTCTAGCTTTAGTACTGTAGCACCCCCATAGTAGAGGTGAGTTTCTAGCAGGGTTTTGGCTAGGAGAGGTAAATTTAGTCAGGCTTGACTGTAATATGCAGGCCTGGATGCTTTGATCTAAGCCGGAGGAGTGGCTCAGGGAGGATTGGGTGGACTTAACCGATGAGGTCACCAGAACCTTCCCCTCTGTATCCAGAAACCTGAGGTTGGTTTCTGGGCAGAAAGTGGGATGATAGGTGGAGCCATCTGGAGTGTTCTAAGGAGCCCTGACCAATCCCCAAGCACGATTGGCAGGGGGCAGGCCTCCTTAAATACTCTGAGTCAGCCCAATCTGGGAGGAGTAGTGTTGGGTGGAAGTCTGGAGATATAGCAGAGGCGCTGTGATGCAGGCCCCTACCTGGGTGGTCACCCCCAGTCTGGGGAGGGTGTCCTTGTGGCCTGGGTTGTTCAGGTGCAGCCAGGAAGGAGAATGATCCCTTGTGCCGCACAGGAAGAACAGGAGAACAGCGGAGCTGCTACAGGATTAGAGAGACTTTAAAGTATTCACCGGTGCAGTGAGTGATGGTCCCTGGGACTGGAGGAGAAAGAGCTGGAGCAGGCTGGGAGAGGAATGGTGGACAGTCTGTGGGAGCCAGTCAAGGGAAAGGAGAGCCACTGCCAGAGAGCAGGTCGATGGGACCTGGAGGAGGATGGATTGGGAGTTGTAGTCCGTCAAAGGCTCGGTTAGCACTCAAGTTTTTGCTGCACATTCAGGGGCGCGTGATCTCTGGCCTGTAATGGGTGTTCTTGAGGTCCTGAAACAAGGTAGGCCTCACCATGTGCTAACCACGGTGAAGAGAAAGATATAGAGAAGCATGATACAATTCCCTTCAGGCTGGAAACTAAGTTCTGAGCTGGAGAGAAGCAAGTAAGTGTAAAGCAGCAAGTTCTGTGCAGTGAGAGAACTGGAAGAGAAACGGTCAGCAAGTGAAGTTCTGGAGAGTTGAGAGGAGCAATAGTCTGCAGAGGGAAAGTCTGCAGTGAAGTACGCATATACAGGACTGTATATGGAATCCTTGTACCATAATTCTTTGTGCATCCCACAGTTACCCCTTATCCCCATCCAAGTTATTTCCCCTCAATAAAACAACAAAAACAAGAGCCGGTCCAGTCAGTGTTTTCGGATGTGTGATATATGGTGTAATTGAGGGCAGCTATAAGGTGAACCACTACTACCAGCCACTCTCGAGGGAGCACATGGCTACAGTAAATATACCCCAATGTTTCCTAACAGATGACAAAAGTTGAGAACATTACACATTATCCTAACTTTGAAGCACTGTAGGGAGCTTATAATGAAAATGTTTTTTTTTTTTGCTGCCTCAGGAACTGATAATTTACAATTATTACAGTGGCTGCAACCCTAAAAAAAAAAAACTGACTTCCTGTGTTCCTGCTGCTGAGCCCTGATTACCATGGTCAGTTTACATGCCTCCATCATCCGCAGCCCTCCTCTCTCCCCCTCCCTCTATGCTTGTCAGCTCCTGTGTGTGTGATACGTCTCCGACACACCCCCCCCCCGCGCGCGCGCGCGCGACGCTATTATTAGCAAATAGAGGTCAGTAATAGGTAGGGCAGTGTATAGAGGTCAGTAATAGGTAGGGCAGTGTATAGAGGTCAGTAATAGATAGGGCAGTGTATAGAGGTCAGTAATAGGTAGGGCAGTGTATAGAGGTCAGTAATAGGTAGGGCGGTGAATAGAGGTCAGTAATAGGTAGGGCAGTGTATAGAGGTCATTAATAGGTAGGGTTGTGTATAGAGGTCATTAATAGGTAGGGCAGTGTATAGAGGTCATTTATAGGTAGGGCAGTGTATAGAGGTCAGTAACAGGTAGGGCAGTGTATAGAGTTCAGTAATAGGTAGGGCAGTGTATAGAGGTCAGTAATAAGTAGGGCAGTGTATAGAGGTCAGTAATAGGTAGGGCAGTGAATAGAGGTCAGTAATAGGTAAGGCGGTGTGGTCATACTACAGGAGATGGTCAGAGACTGCAGACATAGTGCAGGAGATGGTCAGAGACTGCAGACATAGTACAGGAGATGGTCAGAGACTGCAGACATAGTACAGGAGATGGTCAGGGACTGCAGACATAGTACAGGAGATGGTCAGAGACTGCAAACATATTACAGGAGATGGTCAGAGACTGCAGACATACAGTCCCTGACAAAAGTCTTGTCGCTTGTGTACAAATTGACCTGAAGTGCCGCTGAAATATATTTCTAATCAAGATTTTTACAAGAAATGGCTCATTTTAATCCCAACAGCTTTTGTAATAATGTTTCAGTGCAAAACGAAACTGTCAAAAAGTATTCTAATATTCACAGCTTGGTAAAGCCCATTGAGTCAATTTTTGCAAAGACATAAGTGTTGTCGCCTTGTCATATGAGCTTTACCTGTGACTAATAATGGATCAATTAGGTCTCAGGTGTGTATAAAAAGAACCCCAGTACACTAGACCTTCACATCAACTGCAACTAGACCTCTGCAAACATGCCTAAGATTCACCCTGAGACTAAAGTTTTGATTATCAAGAGGCTGAAGACCAGATCCACTGCTGATGTGGCAGACACCTTCAATGTGCCTCAGCGTCAAGTACAGAGGATAAAAAAAGATTTGAAGAGACTGGAGACGTTTTTGACAAGCCCAGGTCAAGCAGACCCCGCAAGACAACTGCTCGAGAGGACCGCTTGTTGGCTCGAAAATCCAAGGCCAGCCCATTTTCCACTGCAGCAGAGCTCCACAAGACCTGGTCACCTGAAGTCCCTGTGTCAGCCAGAACAGTTTGTCGGATTCTGTCTCGAAATGGCCTCCATGGTTGAATCAGTGCCCAGAAGCCAGCGTTAAACAAAAGACAATTGAAAAACTGTGTGGCATTTGCCAAGGCCCACAGCCTGCTAAAAGGATGGACGCTGGAAAAGTGGCAGAAGGTGGATTTTTCAGATGAATCTTCTGTTGAATTACACCAGTCGCCGCAAATATTGCAGGAGACCTACTGGAGCCCGCATGGATCCAAGATTCACCCAGAAAACAGTGAAGTTTGGTGGCGGAAAAATCATGGTCTGGGGTTACATCCAGTATGGGGGTGTGCGAGAGATATGCAGGGTGGAAGGCAACATCAATAGTCTAAAATACCAAGAAATCTTAGCTACCTCTTATATTCCCAACCATAAAAGAGGCCAAATTCTGCAGCAGGATGGTACTCCATCGCATACTTCCATCTCCACATCAAAGTTCCTCAAGGCGAAGAAGATCAAGATGCTCCAGGATTGGGCAGCCCAGTCACCAGACATGAACATCATTGAGCATATGTGGGGTAGGATGAAAGAGGAAGCATGGAAGACGAAACCAAAGAATATTGATGAACTCTGGGAGACTGCTTTCTTTGCTATTCCTGATGACTTCATCAATAAATTGTATGAATCCTTGTCAAACCGCATGGATGCAGTCCTTCAAGCTCCAGGAAGTCATACAAGATATTAAATTTGGACCTCACAGCACAACTACTTAATTTGCTGACATATTGTTGTATTTGCAGTAAATTTGTTCAAATTCTGTATAGGCGACAAAACTTTTGTCTTGCCAAAATTTGACCTTTCTGTCTTCATTAAATGATAAATCTTTTTTCAGTGAAACTAATTTATTTTAGTGCATTAAACATAATTTGGGAGGGTTTTAGCTTTTCATATGAGCTATTTCTAACACCAATTGATTAATTAAAAGTCAGGTTAATAGCAGGTGTTTCTACAAAATAGATAAGCGACAAGACTTTTGTCAGGGACTGTAGTACAAGAGATGGTCAGAGACTTCAGACATAATACAGGAGATGGTCAGAGACTGCAGACATATTACAGGAGATGGTCAGAGACTGAAGATATACTACAGGAGATGGTCAGCAGGTAAGTATGATATTCTTTTTATGTTAAAGAAAAAAATAATATCCCTTAGTATCATTTCAAAAATCATTGGTGAGTTTTTTGGCAGCATCTTCAATGCAAGGGGGAAAAAAGGGAAGGCATTACAATTAGCAAGAAGCATACTGCTTCAAGATAAGTAGAGGTCTCCAGAGGGGAAGCATTGTAGGGAAATCTCAGGAAGAAAGTAGACATTACAAAATGAGTGCACTCCACCCCAACCACAATGTAATAGGCACACATTGCACAGTACAAACAGGCCGAATGGGTGCAGCAGAGATGGGAGATGTGTCACTATACTCACCCTGATCACAGCGATAATAAGGATGACAGGCTGCTCTCTCCTCAAACATCCGGAGCGCTCCTACCATCCCCCTCACAGCTCACTCAGCCATGCTCTTATCAGCATCGGCCAGGAGACAAAGGGTCCAGACAGACTTCAGAGAGCAGTTAGTTCTTCTAGTGCTGGGAAATTCAGCACTAGCGGCTGCCGGGTCCTCCGTGCACCTGATTGGCTGTTAGGACGCTAGCAGCCAATCGTGTTCACACACAGGTGGACAGTGGGGCAGACTGACGAGGCATGGGAGACAGAAAAAGCAGCTCCTACCCAAAAGTGGTGGCCGCGGACACTGGAAGGACCGCTGGAGTCCGTACTGCATTCCCCTAGATCGTAGCTGACTCTGATGGGGCCCCATGAGCACTTGGGGCCCCTGGGGTGTGCCCACTCGGAAAGACGGCCCTGCCTGCTCCTCCCTCATCAACTCATGGTTCCTCCACCATCTCATATGCCCTGTAGTCAGTGGCATATCATCCATGGGTGCAACGTGTGCACTGCACATGAGCCCTGAGGAGGGGGGCCCACTGCCCTCTGACAGACACTACACCCATGGATGAAACATGTGTCAGTCGCTACAGCTCCGCCTGTCACTAAGCACATATGTGTTAGGGAAATGGATGTTTCTGACTGTTTCTGGCCCTCCATGCCCAATGGCGCCAAACGGTCTATTTGAGCTGACAACGCCCTGCAGCGGATTCTGTCCGTTCTACAGCGTTCCCCGAGTGTTCCGTAGCTGTTACTTCTGAGTCTTCCTGCACGTGTGACCCGGCTTGCCTAACCTTGCTTGAACTCTGCCTGCACCGACCCTCAGCTTGCCTACGACCCCTCTGCTGCCTGATCCTTTTGTACTTCTGCTGCCCGCCTGTTGACAACCCTGCCTGTACCCGACTACCCGCTTGCCTGCTCCAACTGTACCGCACTTGCCCGCCAGTTACCGATCCGGCCTGTACGACCAACCTTCTGCCTTGCACGAGCCTCTGGAGGATCCTCACATCATCACCTGTGTCTATTCCAGCCCTTGTGCCCCCTGTGCTCCAGAACTTCCTGTCCACTCTACAAGGGGTTCCTGAACCGGGGCCGCAAGAGAGGTTGCCCACTGCACTGTCAGACTCCACCACCAGGTACGTGACAATATGGCACTGCCGCCACTAAGTTTATAGACCACTGACCTGGATTCTCCTCCCTCCACCCAGCGGCGGAACTTTAGGGGTCACCATTGCAGCCCCGCCCATGCTCAACACAGGTTCATTGGTAAGCACAGCTAACACCTGGCACTGATGGAGCAAGGGAGGGGCCTAATACATACTACCCACCGCCATACACTCTGCACTCCTCTCCTTCACGTACCGACCCACCGCCATACTCTCCATACCCCTCTCCCTGCACATACTAACCACCACCATAAACTCTGCACTCCTCTCCTACACATACCACCGCTGTACACTCTGTACTCTTCTACTGTACATGCTAACCACCGCTGTACATTCCGCATTCCTCTCCTGCACATACTGCCCACTGTTGTACACTCCGCACTCCTCTCCTGCACTAACTACTCACTGCCATACTCTCTGTAACCCTCACCCTGCACATACTAACACTAACCACTACCATACACTCCGCACTCCTCTCCTACACATACTGCTGGCCGTCGTACACTCTGCACTCCTCTCCTGCACATACTACCCACTGTCATACACGCCCTACTCCTCTCCTGCACATACTACCCACCACTTTACACTCCCCACTCCTCTCCTACACATACCACCAGCTGCCGTACACTCTGCACTCCTCTCCTGCACATACTACCCACCGCCATACACTCCATACTCCTCTCCTGGACATACTACCCACCGTTGTACACTCCATACTCCTCTCCTGTACATACTACCCACCACCGTACATTCCACACTCCTCTCCTGCACATCCTACCCACCTCCATATACTCTGCACTCTTTTCCTTCCCATATTACCCACTGCCGTACACTCCACACGCCTCTCTTGCACTAACTACCCACCACCATACTCTCCGTACCCCTCTCCCTGCACATACTAACCACCACCATACACTCCGCACTCCTCTCCTACACATTCTACCAGCCGCCGTACACTCCACACTCCTCTCCTGCACATACAGTACAACAAACCGCAGTACACACCGCAACATTACCACATTCAGCAATAAGTCATCTCCTCTACTGCACATAATACTTACCACCATACACTCCATACTCCTCTCCTGCACATACTACCCACCGCCGTACACTCCGTACTCCTCTCCTGCACATACAGTACAACAAACCGCAGTACACAACGCAACATTGCCACATTCAGCAGTAAGTCATCTCAGACTCTATCCAACCACACCCCCCTTAAGCCATGCCCAATATTTAGCACAATTTGAAATCACAAGCACTATTTGACGCGTTATTTTTCTTGATGTCTAGGGCCCACTTTTGATCCTGCACGCGGGCCCACTGATTTCATTATATGCCCCTGCTTGTAGTGATGCATAAGCTGGTCAGAGTAAGCACAGTTTGTGGCAGAGGAGCAGGTAATCTACAAACGTGGAAATGTGGAATGCCTGCTGTGTCCAAGGTAAAGCAGAGCGGCAGTGTTTTAACACAAGGGCCTCTGCAGAGATAAGTGTACTGCTTTGTGTTTTACAGGGTCCTGATTGTGTACAAATAACCCTGTAGTAA
This sequence comes from Glandirana rugosa, assembly GCA_018402905.1. Classification (NCBI taxonomy): domain Eukaryota; kingdom Metazoa; phylum Chordata; class Amphibia; order Anura; family Ranidae; genus Glandirana; species Glandirana rugosa. The sequence continues at coordinate 44,271 of BLSH010192370.1, read as the reverse complement.
CAGGGTCACTTTAAATAGTGCATTATTTTCTTTACCCCACACTAAAAAGAAGGATTTACTGACCTCAAAGCAATCATATTGTAATTCTGTCCACATCATGTACAAAGGATAAAGCGGAGTCTTGTGGTTTTAAATTATAGGAATATGGGCATGTAGTTGCAGTTGTAACTGTCTTTGTCACAGCAATAGCCCGTAAGGTGGTGTAAGATTGGGGTTGATCAGACTCCAGTCCAAAGCGGTATTTTTTAGGACATGGCAGCCCATTTTTATTAAAGGGAAAGAAAAAGTTCAAAAAAAGAGTAATCTTCCCTCGCAGGGGGTTCCATCAGCATTGCATAAACATGCTTCAGCCTCCTGGCTTTACTCACTGTCAGCTTTGTGCTGTTTGGTGAAATAAACAATCTCCAGGTCTCCTGGTTAGTAAATGAAATTCAGCCCCCCTGGCTTGTAAATACAGCTCTCCTGCTAAGGCCTTCTACTTTAGGCCTAGGTCTGTCTCCCACAGACCTGAACGCTCAGCAACTCGATGCTGTCCTGTAGCCTCGTGCTACACTGTCTGCCCCCATGCAACCCCTGACTCCTGCAGAGGAATGGGAATCCACCTGACTCCCTTACACAGACTTCCTGTCTGTTGGGTGGGGCCCTGAGCCATAGTCAGGTCACCACTAAATAGCCCAGCACACAGCTGTGCAATCAGCGTGCCTGTCTCTGCAAAATCTGGCGTAACCTAGCAATCTTCCAGGTAGCACAGGGCCCCACTACCACATATCCTCCCCCTTTGTTTTGAACCAGAGGGAGGAACACAAACCCATCCCTATGGATGGGACGCCTCTGTGCCAGCCATTAGCTACGTAGGCCCAACTCTTTTTTTGGGTATGTTTCCAGCAGCAGGAGTCCTAACCTGCCCAGCCTTCTTTCTAAAGGGGCACTCCACTCGCATCTTCTTCCGGGTGCGCTTCCACAAGCACTTCTTCCTGAACCGTGGGCTCCCACTAATCTTTCTACTATCCCTTCTACCTTCTTGCCCCGGGATCCTCCCTTTATTTTTATCTCCCCCAGACTTACTCTCCTGAGACTGTTGGGGACCCACTTCCATGACACTTGTCCGGGAATGACCTCTCTCACTACTTGACTCACCACTAACTAACATCATTTGTTTCTCAGGTTCACTAACCCCTGTGTGGTTACCCTTGGCAACCAAAGCATCAGAGATTAACACCACATCCTTCTTTTTACCCTCAATAGAAACTTCCCACAATGATACTCAACTCATGTCAGTGTCATCAGGACCTCTTATCCCCTGGTTTGTTAGGACAGTGTCTTTGGAGGGACCACCTACAGGCAAGCAGTTATTCCCCATGGGACTGTCTCATAGTAACTGTCCTACCAACAAACATTTTTCATCACATTTTTGCACACCAATTTCTTTAACCATTTCTGTGTCCATTGGTACTTCAACCAAAACCTCTGAGCTGTCCGACAGTGCTCTAGATTGCCTCTCATACACCCCATCAGTAGGAAGCAACCCAGCACACTGAGACAAACTTCAACATGGGTTTACACACTTCCCTGGTATAGTTACCCACACTGTTATTTCCTGTCATTTTACTGTCAGAGTGTCTCCGGGTACCTCAAACTGCACTTCGTTGTGATAGATGGACAATATTCCCACTACTGCCAAGTCTTTTCTGGGTCCTTCCTTCACATGAGATCTATCGGGTAAGACAGTACACAACTACTGATCAACCACACCTTGGACCACACCAGTAGGAATGCACCTCATAACACCAACATCCGGAGAAACTTCCACCAGGTCTGTCATTTCTGATTCCTCTAGCATTTCCCCTGAGCGCCTACTGCATACAACTGCCGCTGGAAGCACTCTCGCAGAGAACTGTGAGGCCACTTTCCACAATAGTAACCAACATTGCAGTTATTGTTTCCAACATTTGTGATCTCTACACAGTACAGCCTGCAATATCGAGCTCCCATCAACCGCACCCCATGGTACCAGTTCTCCAATCACAGGAGAAGACTGCAAGATATACACCGGTTGTACATTCACACACATTTTTCTCTGTATGCATTGTGGGCACAAATTCTGCTGTGCGTTTACACTTGCTTGGACCTTCAGACATGAGAGGGTTAATTTCTTCAACAGCCAATGCACCTTGGCTTTTAAGCTGTTCCACAGACACCTCTCCTGGCACAGAAGCCATAGTGTCCACCACACATTTAGCCCCAGAAATTTCATCCAGCATTGCAATTAGTCTCTTGGTCAAATCATCCCAACAAGTTTTGCTCTGTAGCACTATATCCGCCCAAGGAGACATAGACAGACCAAGAGGCTCAACAGTAAATTAAACACTGCACTTGTTAGTTTCACACGCCTCAACATCATCATGAATGTTATCAGCATTGCTAGAAATACATTTCTCATTATCATTCCTGACTTCTACAGTTGCTATTATCCGCCTGTCCATATCATTCCAGTCTGCCTTGATCAAACTCCCCTCAGAGGTACTACCCAGCACCTCCCCAACTATGCAAGGAGACCCAGGACAAAGTGGCTCAGCAGCGGACACATTAACCCCTTGCCGACCGCCGATTGGCATTTGACGGCGGCAAAGTGGCTCTGTAAGGCGAATCGCCGTCATATGACGGCGGCCGCCAGATCGCCGGAGGCGCGCTCACTGTGTCCGGGGAGGGCCAGGGAGCGGGTGCGGCGGAGTCTATCTCTGCTGGCCACCCGCGATGCCCCCCCCCAGAGTGAAAGAACGGAGGTCCGTGTAAGTAAACACGCACCTCTGTTCTGTGAAGGGAGAAGGGCTGTGATCACAGCCTTCCTGTACATGGAGGCTGTGACCACTTCCCTTCCCCAGCTAGGGCAGTCCCCATACAGTTAGAACACGCCCAGGGAACATAGTTAACCCTTAGAGCGCCCCCTGCAGGTTAACCCCTTCACTGCCAATGGCATTTACACAGTAATCAGTGCATTTTTATAGCACTGATCGCTGTATAAATGCCAATGGTCCCAAAAAAGTGTCAAAATGGTCCGACATGTTCGCTGAAATATTGCAGTACCGCTAAAAATCGCAGATCGCCGCCATTACTAGTAAAAAATAAAAATAAAAATAAAAACCCCAAAAATGAATTCTCATCGTCCGTAAACGCGACCAATTTTGCGCAAACCAATCAATAAACGATTGCGATTTTTTTTATCCCAAATATGAGGAAGAATATAAATCGGCCAAAACCGATGAAAAAAAATGTTTTTTTATATTTTTTTTTTTTGGATTTGTATTGTAGCAAAAAGTAAGAAATTTGTTTTTTTTTTGCAAAATTGTCGCTCTTCTTTTGTTTATAGCGGCGATCAAATACCACCAAAAAGAAAGCTCTATTTGTGGGAAAAAAAGGACGCAAATTTCGTTGGGTACAACGTCGCACGACCGTGCAATTTTCAGTTAAAGCGACGCAGTGCCGAATCGCAAAAAGGGCTCCGGTCCTAAAGCTGGAAATCCTTCCGGGGCTGAAGTGGTTAAGCACATTATCATTATACACTTTCCTGCTTTGTTTAGCTTATGTTTAAAACACATTTGTCAATCAGGGCGGCGACACAGTTGTCCTGGGAAACCCAAAGCTCAGGCATCATAAGCTCCTGTGTGGTCTCCAGGGACACCTCTGTTGCACCTGCCACGGTTGCTAGGGGCACACATTTCTCAGAGGTCATCCCTGACATATCTGGATAAAATACCACACGTTCCCCACTGGGCACTGACAATGCTTCATTAACTTTATATGACCCTGCTACTTCAGCAGGTCGCCTTAAATCCTTATCACACAGCGGGGGCGTGTCCGGCCGGCGAAGAAGATAGCCGCATAATCAGGAGCTCCGGACACCTCGAAGCCAAAGCAACGAGCAGCAGCGGAGAGGGAAGCCATCCTAGTCCAGGTGCAAGCCCAGGAGATCGGGGAGACCTCGGACGCCAACATGAGCAAAAGGAGAAAGCCGAATAAGCAGCCACAGCGCGTCACAGACTTTTACCCGGCGGCGCCACAACAAGGTAGGCAACATGGCGCTGGTAATAGCAGGGGGGGAGCGAGCAGCCCGCATCACAGTCTCCACTCACAACAGACAGGGGGATCTTATCCCGTGGAGCAGTCGGGAGATCAGGAGGGTCCGTCTCCCCCCCTCATTCCTACCACACACAGTCCGGCTAAAACCAAGCCAAGAAAGGAAGGAGATGACTCACAACAGGGGCGGCAGGCCACGCCATTACAGGCCTACACTCAGACACCGCTACAGGGTTTAGCCATAGAGACATTTCCAGCATCAGACCAAGCGATCTCGGAGCATACCATGAAAAACATGCTCCTCTCACTAAGGAGCACACTGTTTAAAGATTTCTCTGACATGATTAACCCGCTACAAGAAGTGGTACAAATACAAGCTGAGAAAATACACCATTTGGAATCTAAAATGGCAGACCTGTATACAGCCCATAATGAATTAGTGGATGCATATACAGATCAGAAAAGTGAGCTACAATGTCTCAAGAACACAATGGCGGATCTAGAAGACCGCGTGAGACTAAACAATATAAAATTCAGGGGGATACCAGAGACGGTCCAATCCAATGAGCTAACAAATTTTGTCCAGCGTCTAATGAAGGCATTAGATCCTAACCTCAGCCACATAGAGCTGTGCGTGGATAGGGCCCATCGTATCCCCAAGCCAAAATTTCTACCAGACACAGCACCTAGGGACACCCTAGCAAGGATCCATTACTACCACGCGAAAGAGCGCGTCATGGCAGCAGCTAAGCAAAACCCCACGGTTCCGGATGAATTCCAGAACATATCGCTGTTCACTGACGTCTCCCAGCAAATGGCGCTAAATAGGAAAAATCCTCCGCAACAACAAAATTATCTATCAAAGGGGCTTCCCAACGAAACTTCTCGTTTCATGACATGGGAAAATGTATCCAGTATATAGTGTTGAGGAAGGAATACAGCTATTCAAGGAACGGCAACTGTTACCTACGAATATGAAGCACCAAAGCTCTCCCAACAAAGAGCACATTCAGTCGGATTGGTCCTAAAGTAGAGACCAACTCTACACTTTCCTCTCACCATAGAGTATCAACTATTTGCGAGGCCCAGAGCTCCAACTCATGATACCCTACACCTGCCCACCAGTACTTACTGGCTAGAGCTCTTACCCCCCGTAGAAGTTCAGCAGCTCTGCTGCATATTTAGCCTGCGTTATATCAGGCTTTTCTTATTACCAAAGGTTTCTTAACACCTTTTTGTATGTGTTGTATGCTATATTTCTTCTTCCTTTTTCTCAGCCCAGACATGCAATACGAGGAATCTTCGTTTAGCCAACTCGATTATACAGTGAAAGTGCTACAGGAACTAATCGAGCTGGAAACATCCAGGACATCTTGGCAGAGATCTCTCAATGGACTTTTCCCATGGAATCAAGGCACAAAAGCTCAGGTACTGAGATATCAATCACCTACTTTTCCAATCAGAACTTTAGCCACATAAGCAGAGCTAAAACTGGTCCTCTGACATGCTGCTGAAGGTTCTGTCCATAAACTCTAAGGGTCTTAACAGCCCCTACAAAAGATAGGCACTACTGAAAGAAGCTAAAATGCACAAAGCGGATGTAATTTTTACGCAAGAATCTAATTTTGCTAACCAAAAATGCCCCAAAGTGCACCTGTTGAGATATCCTTTCCTATACATGGCCAATGGCCCTAAAAATAAATGTGGAGTCTTTATTGCTATTAAGTAATCAGTCCAATTTTGCCACATACGCACAGAAGCAGATCCCCAAGGGAGATATATTATTTTAATTGGAGAACTGAACCAATGTATTTGCACGCTGGTTAATATTTACGCTCCGAATACTAAAGTGAGGAAATTTCTACGCCCATTATTACACCAGATTATGGATATCAAACAAGGAACATTGCTGATTGGAGGTGACTTTAATACGGCTCTTCAGCCGGATATGGATTCAACAGCTCCCAACAGGAGACCTAGCAATGCAGTAGTATCTTTACTAAACAAATATGAGATTTATGATGTGTGGCGCTGCCTACACGGGTCTGAAAAGGACTTCACGCACCTGTCGGCGGCCCACGCATCATACTCCCGTATTGATTACTTCTTTATGCCAAAACTGACTTTACAAAATGTGATCAAAGCAGACATTGGCACAATTTCTTGGTCCGACCATACTACTAGAATTCGATGATAATATCTCGAAAACCCCGCCCCCACGGTGGAGACTAAACTCCACAATCTCGGGGGACGAGAAATTTCGCCAAACTCTGCTTCAAGAACATAAACTATTTTTTGAATGTAATGACACTCAGAATATGTGTAGATTTACGCTTTGGCAAACATATAAGGTTTATATGAGTTATATGAGGGGGATTATAATCAAACTGTCTGCACAAATTAAAAAGCGGAGGACGAGACAGATCGAAGAGACCCTGCATTCTATAGTGAATAGGGAAGAGACAAATAAAAACCACCCAAGCCCTGATTTAACTCAAGCTATCTTGCTAGAAAGACAGAAATTGAGATCACTATTACTTTATAAATACGAAAATAATCTAAAATATATGAAAGCCAAATACTATAGCCTACACAACAGAGTGGGAGCTTGGCTAGCGAGCAAGGTTAAAACAAAGCAAACTCAGCACAAAATAACCTCTATTTTACACCCCAGCAAAAGAGTTTCACTATATACCCCGAAAGATATAGCTGACTCCTTTGCTGATTATTATCAATCCCTGTACGAATTGGAAAAATACTCTTCCACAACACAACCCACTACTGAATCCATTAAGTCCTTTTTGAGCAAAGTTAACCTCCCTAAAATACCAGACGGCGAGCTTCTCGCTCTGTCTGAACCCATCACCCCCCAAGAAATCAAGACGGTCATAACTAGCCTCCCTAATCACAAATTCCCAGGAGATGATGGGTTCACAAACGAGTATTACAAAACCTTTTCCGGAGAATTAGCACCCTACCTCTGTGGACTCTTCAATCTAGCCACCTCCTCTGGCGTGTTCCCATCTCAAATGTTGAAAGCAGTTATAGTTACCCTTACCAAGCCCAATAAAGACCCTACAGTGCCATCCAACTATAGGCCTATTTCTCTCTTAAATACAGACGTGAAAATTTATGCTAAATTATTAGCCACTAGGCTTCAAAAAATACTACCTCTGCTAATCCACCCTAATCAGGTGGGATTTGTTCCGGGACGTCAAGCCCCAGACCCCACCAGATGCATCATAAACCTAGTGCATCGGGTGGGGATCTGCCAGACGCCTTCTCTCCTCCTCTCCTTGGACGCAGAGAAGGCGTTCAACAGGGTCCACTGGGGATACCTCAGGGAGGTACTCAATACATTTGGTCTGACAGGCTGGATCCAATCCACAATAACCTCTTTATACTCCACCCCATCGGCAGTAGTTCTAAATGCAGGGTTGACATCCAAACTCGTGCATATTAAAAACGGAACCAGACAGGGATGCCCCTTATCACCCATAATATTCATCCTCTTGATGGAACCCTTAGCAGAAAGAATTAGATCCTGCTCCACTATCTCGGGTATTGCCATCGCTGAGCGCAAGCATAAAATAAGCCTTTTTGCTGATGATGTGATGTTAATAATCACTAATCCAGAAAAGTCACTTATAGATACCCAAATGATATTGGAAGAATTTAGTTCTATGTCTTACTATAAACTAAACGCCTCCAAACCCCAAATACTAGGAATAAATATCCCCAAATCGATGGAAAATCGCATTAAAGCTCGGTTCCCGTTCACATGGCCAAATGACTCTATCATATTTTTAGGTACTCAAATAACCCCTAAGACTTCACAACTCTTTCGCGCAAATTGCAAACCCATCCTAGAATCTCTTCCTCAACAATTAGCCAAATTAAAATCATTAGATTTAAATACGATGGGCAGAATAGCAACGCTCAAAATGTTGATATTCCCTAAATTATTATATATTTTTAGAACAGTGGCCATCCCAATACCTAAAACCTTCCTAGTAGCAATACAAAAATGTTTTACCCAATATATCTGGAATCACAAACCCCCTAGATGTACATTAAGCATCATGACAAGACACAGAAAGATTGGCGGTATGGGTGTCCCTGACGTAGCAGCCTACTATAAGGCGTTTGTGTTAGACCAACTTCGATTTTGGTGGACTAATCACCCTCAAAAGACATGGTCTGCTATTGAAGCTATCAATACCCCACAAAATGATTTAAAAACAGCCTTACTGGCTGCAAAACTGTGTGCACCCCTACAAGATACTTGTTCCCCACCACTGCAAATATCATCAAACACTTGGAAAGAAGTTATTCTAGACTCCCTATCTACAGAGCAGTATTCCATGATTAAAACTCCTATATCGGTTCTCCGCTATTTTATCCCTGGCTTAAACCTCAAAAAGTGGCACTACAAAGGCATAGAGTATATAGAAGACCTACACCAGGAAGGAAACCCCAAAAGACTTTGTCACTTCGTCTACTTACAATTCAAATATACTCTAACACCAGCACACTACTTTCAATATATGCAAATAAGCTTGTTCCTACATACTCACCCAATACCCCTGAAAATGACAGTTGTCTCCTACTTCAAGGAAACTGCAGCTCCAGCCAAATGTATCTCTATGTTTTACAAGAACTATTGTACCCAGGGCTCCTTCTGCAAAACCAAAACTATGCTGAAATGGGAAAAAACCTGGGTATAAATATTCCAAAAGATCACTGGAAAAAAGCCCTAAACACCACATACGCAGCCTCCAAATGCATAAGCCATTGGGAACAATTTCAAAAAGTGATGCACCTCTGGTACCTCACGGCGGCCAGACTAGCTATAGTATACCCTCATCAATCGGCTTTATGCTGGAGGAATTGTGGTGAAACAGGTACATTAATACACACTCTATGGGCATGCAGATCACTAAGATCTTATTGGAACAAAATATTCTCACTCATCTCAGATATATGCAATCAGAATATCAAACCCAGCCCACACTAGGCCTTGTTACACCTAAATATCCATGAATTCCACTTAAAATACTGCACTGTAATAATACATCTTCTATTAGCTGCTAAGACGAATATAACAAAATATTGGAAATCACCTGACCCTTCATCACATAGAGAGGTTATTCAAATGCTTAATCACCAATGTGAAATGGAAAAAAATTTAGCGAACATATCCTTAACATATAAAAACTTCCACACATCCTGGGATTCCTGGCTCACCAACTCTAAATGTACTGTAACCTAAATGAAGATTGTGACATAATTAATTGTCTGGACTTGTATCTCTCTTTCTTCCTCTCCTTTAGTCCCCAACTCCTCTCCTCCCCCCTTTTAGCTATCTATAATCCCCCCTTCTGCCTCCACCTTACAAGGCTGCATTGTAGCAAAGTATTAGCCTCTGTGAATATTGGTTTAGACCATTTATTATAAATGTTAAAGACTTAGTGCTACACTTCCTGAATTTCCCACAGGCTTCCTCCATGCCACAGACACAGTGTGCTCCCATTGGGGTGTCCGGGATGGGGGAAGTCGGAGGACAAGCATCCTTACCTATATACAATTGGAAAAAGCTGTAAGTAGACCTTCATCTACTAATGCCTAGACAAGGTAGCGGTACCAATTGTATATTGTATATATATTGTAGTTCCTGTACACCAGCATAGAATGCCGTATTTTTGTTATGCCTTGTTTTCTGGTTGTCACTTGTTTTGATAACTCAATAACTATTGAAACTAAATCCTTATCACGCATTTTAGCTTTAGCATTTGACCTCTATTCATGAACAGGTTCAAGTACCCTCTTATCCTTTAGAGTGGCATCACAGTTGTTCCTGGCAACCTCTGGCTCCAACATACAGAGCTCCCTGGAGGTTACGCGGGACACCTCTGTGGCCTTATCTACCTTGCTAGGGGAGATAACATACTCTGCTTAGCAGTCAATTTTGAACTCATTAAGCAACACCTTATCAGCTTTAACTTTAACACTTGCCCTCCACTCAACAGGGCATTGCAGCAAGGCAAGTCCTTTTTCACAAAACAGGGGATCTCCCATTTGGGGTCACTTCCACTCTCGTGTGCACAGTCACATAGTCAGTTTTTCTCACACATGAAATCGGAATGGTCTTGCCAGTCTTCCTTTTGGCAGGTGATGAACACTTCAACTGAGGGCGTAGTCCCTTCTTGGCTGTGCTCTCACAGGATAATGCCCCAACGTGGACACGGGACAACATTGCAGCCTCAGCCTTATTGGACTCCCCAACATCCCATACAGGCCGAACAGATTTCCTGTTCCTAGGGTAACAGCAGATCCACACTTGTCAGACCCAGCACAGGGTGCTTGATACTGTGCCCTCTTCTCTGAGCTGACCACTTCATACAAGCAGCCATAATGTGAAACCACCAGTTTCTTGCGCTCTCTGTAACCCCCTGCAGGCTGAACCAAATTTTCTCCACAGTTGCCAGGGGTAACAGCAGATACTCTTGCACAACCATCTTCACTCAAGATTTGAGGCACATCTCTGCTGTAGCACCTCCCTTCTACAAACACATTTTCTCTGGTTCCAGCGCTCTCTAGATTGGATTGCTTCTAGGTAATTGTCGTAGTCATCTCTGAATATTCCGCCTGTACACTTCTCGGTACTCCTCTGTGAGAAACGGCTGCACCAATTCAACCCAGCGACCTCTGGGCCACCCTCTGTAGGAAGCAATCATCACAAGCTCATCCAAAAAAGTCTTCAACATGTTCAGAAAGCAACATAGGCCATATGAAGTCAGCAGCATGAATTTCTTCTTTGTTGCCACGGACAACCGCACCCATATGCTCACTACTTGCACTAAGTAATGGCTTGCTTTCCTTTTCCCTTTGCTCCAGTGTGGCCAAATGTATCTTGCACCAGTCTGGGGCTTGTACTTACGGTAACAACCCCTCCAGCCACAGAGTTCTGTCTCTCATCTCAGCAAACATTGCTTCCTTTTTGCGTTTTGACCACCCCATCTCTGTAGCCAGGCACACAACACTTTTTAACACAGTTCCTTTTAACACAGGAAAATTTGGTGTACTGTCTCTTTAAGACTTGCAAGCAGCACACTTTCACATGCAGACTCCACTGGGTTCACCTTAGCCGCTCCTCACAGCATTGCTGCAAAACACCCAGGTTCTTGCTACTTACTGTTTTTGGTATGCGATGATCTGGAATTCTTCTGTCTCTGCCCAAAGCGATACCTCCACCACATGTAAGATTGGGGCTGTTTAGACTCAAGAGGTAGGTGCATTTTCAGTAAGTGCACCAGTTCAAATCGGTATTTTTAAGGGCATGGCAGCCCATTTTTATATTTTTATTAAAAGGAAAGGAAAGGAAAGGTTTAAACAGTAATCTTCCCTCGCAGGGGGTTCCAACATCATTGCATAAACATGCTTCAGGCTCCTGGCTTTACTCACTGTCAGCTTCGTGCTGTTTGGAGAAATAAACAATCTCTAGGTCTCCTGGTTTGTAAATGCAGCTCTCCTGCTAAGGTTGTCTGCTTTAGGCCTAGGTCTGTCTCCCACAGACCAAAACGCTCAGCAACTTGGTGCTGTCCTGTAGCCTTGTGCTACACTGACTGCTCCCATGCAGCCTCTGACTCCTGCAGAAGAAATGGAAGTCCACTTGACTGGAGGAGTCAGAGACTTGCGACACAACTACATGCCGGGGCGCAGCTGCCATCTTGTGGGTTTGAAACCCCTGACGTTTCTGACATGCAAGGTTTTATCTCTTGCAATGTGAGTGTTATTCTGTTGAATTTTTATAATAAACCTTTGCTCAGATGTCTGCACTATGAGGACTTTCTCTTTTATGTCCATTTAAGACTTCAGGTGTCGTGGTGGAAATGCTGGTGAATACTCACGAAGGGGATTGCTGTTGGAACTAATATTTGAGTGATATCCAATGCACTATTTATCCCATTACAGTGTAAGAGGCAATGTGTTCGGGTGCTGGTGGTG
>BLSH010192370.1:18370-32180 GCA_018402905.1 Glandirana rugosa | reverse complement strand
ACACAACACTTTTTAACACAGTTCCTTTTAACTCAGGAAAATTTGGTGTACTGTCTCTTTAAGACTTGCAAGCAGCACACTTTCACATGCAGACTCCACTGGGTTCACCTTAGCTGCTCCTCACAGCATTGCTGCAAAACACCCAGTTTCTTGCTACTTACTGTTTTTGGTATGCGATGATCTGGAATTCTTCTGTCTCTGCCCAAAGCGATACCTCCACCACATGTAAGATTGGGGCTGTTTAGACTCAAGAGGTAGGTGCATTTTCAGTAAGTGCACCAGTCCAAATCGGTATTTTTAAGGGCATGGCAGCCCATTTTTATATTTTTATTAAAAGGAAAGGAAAGGTTTAAACAGTAATCTTCCCTCGCAGGGGGTTCCAACATCATTGCATAAACATGCTTCAGCCTCCTGGCTTTACTCACTGTCAGCTTCGTGCTGTTTGGAGAAATAAACAATCTCTAGGTCTCCTGGTTTGTAAATGCAGCTCTCCTGCTAAGGTCGTCTGCTTTAGGCCTAGGTCTGTCTCCCACAGACCAAAACGCTCAGCAACTTGGTGCTGTCCTGTAGCCTTGTGCTACACTGACTGCTCCCATGCAGCCTCTGACTCCTGCAGAAGAAATGGAAGTCCACTTGACTGGAGGAGTCAGAGACTTGCGACACAACTACATGCCGGGGCGCAGCTGCCATCTTGTGGGTTTGAAACCCCTGACGTTTCTGACATGCAAGGTTTTATCTCTTGCAATGTGAGTGTTATTCTGTTGAATTTTTATAATAAACCTTTGCTCAGATGTCTGCACTATGAGGACTTTCTCTTTTATGTCCATTTAAGACTTCAGGTGTCGTGGTGGAAATGCTGGTGAATACTCACGAAGGGGATTGCTGTTGGAACTAATATTTGAGTGATATCCAATGCACTATTTATCCCATTACAGTGTAAGAGGCAATGTGTTCGGGTGCTGGTGGTGGTCTTTTCACACCTATGATACTTTTTGTCTCTTCTAATAATCATCTAAGTGGATACACATGGACTATGCAGGGCTGTCTTAATGCATGGGCACCCCAGGTGAATGGTGCCCCTTGATAGTCTTGCATTACATCATACTTGCCAACTGTCCTGGATTTGCTGGGACAGTCACGTTTTTTACTAAGCTGTCCCGCAATGGCCATGTCCTGTGCAGCATCCTGGAACCGGTATTGTGCCCTCCTGACTCCCCCCCCCCATACCTTCTACCTCCTCCCGTGTACTGTGGCCTTTGTGTTGATTAGTCTTTGATCTATGGCATGTTTAATTGTTTAAAATCAATTTTATAAATATATATGTATAAATATTTTTTTAGTTCTATCAACTATTTATACTCAAATTCTTGAAAGTAGGTGTGTAAATTGAGGCAGGTTGGTAGGGCCCAGCTGCAATACTTTGCCTAGGGCCCATGATGCTATTAAGATGGCCCTGGTATTATGGACTTTAATTGAAATTAGCACTGCACCATTTTTTATTACATGTATTCATGAATTATTAAATCACAAGAAGATCATACACAGATAGAGAGAACATATAACATAGTGGAATTCTTGAGGAAATTAATAGCATTAAAGTGGTAGTAAACCCTCCTATCATTTTCAGCCAAGGAAGCTGCCATCTTGGCCTCTGTTTAATCTACAACTGTCATGATGCTGCACATGTGATCAGCTATGACACCAGCCATTGGATGGTTTGACAGTTTGGTTTAGAGCACAACCAATGGGAGAGTTATGTTTCCGGCACATTCCGGAAATGTGACTGGTTTTTAACCTGTTAAATGCATGGGTTTACTACCACTTTAAGAAGTGGCTTAGATTTTCACATTTTTGTTTAATTAGGCATTTAATATTACATTTTATTCTCCTAACCTATGTTCAGTACATAGGCCACATTTTAATTTCAGGTACACCAACGCATAACATATTTATTGTACAGCACTATAAGCAGCGTAGCACCATTTATTTTTATATGCATAACATTGTTGTAATGTGGAGGTACTCTCCTTACACTTGATACAGGGACATCATAAAAAAATAAGTGGCTGGTTGTCTGACTTCAGTGTAACATGCTAGTCATAATTAATTCATGTTTTAACATGTACACAGACATCCAACGCCCACAATGGGGAGCTATAACACAGTATAATGAAAGAAAAGCATCTGTTAGTGTATTAAATTGTGCATCTGCATTATTTGATTACTGGGTCCTTCAAAATGTGTGTTTTTTTTAAATATATAATAATTTTATATGATGGTTCTTCATAAAAAAAAAATACATAAAAAGGATTTTGTTGCAATTAGCCTCCATTAGATCACTGAGACAATTTGTGCATATATTTTTTGCTATATGTGATTTAAAATATACTGTATATTCTTCCATTTCCACTAGATGGCAAGCTTAGGTAATTATTATATGTGAAATACTTGCCAGTCGTGTGTTTTAATGTAGTGTCTAAGTGTACTTTCACTTCTTTGGTAGAAGATGTGTATCCCAATGTACTATAAAAATATGGTATGCTGACTAGCTGAAAGATCCTTCCTTCTGTCAGGCAGCTATGTACTGAAATGCCTTACTTTCCAGGAACATGTCTTGAAGCCTCCCGAAAAGAACCACTCACTGATGTATGGTTGTTTTTTTTTTACTTTGTGTTTTGCATATTGGTACATGTGTCACATGGCAGTGCCCAGCTTCCCATGCTTTTTTTTTTTTTTTTTTTTTTTTTTACACTATTTTGCCTATTTTCCCTGAAAATGGCCAGCATTTACTAGCAAGATTTGCTCTCATAGACTTTAATAGAACGTGCCACTAAAAGAGAAGTGTGGCCTTTTATAGGGCTTGCTGTAGAATCCAGTTAAAAGGTTTTGACACAATGGTATATGGTACCTGTTAGAATTTCTAGATTTGTGCCTGGTTATCCTCCCATGTATTTCCGAAGATGTGGACAATCTGGAACCTTTTCTCATATAAGGTGGACCTGCCCTCTTGTTCAGCAATTTTGGTCAGCAGTTTTTTCCATCCTGACTATACTGATGGGACAGGGCTGAATATGCCCTTCTCTGTATAAAGCCCCCTGATCTATTCTAGGTAAAATTTAAGTTAAAGTGGATGTAAACCTCACATATACCCAGTGAAGTGAACAGCCTCAAATGATTCACAGAGATGAAATCTCCCTACATAAGTTTTACATGTATATCTGCTGTCTTCAGCTTTCTACATTCTTTAGAAAGTGCAGATCATGTTAGAGATTTTTCTTCCTGTTTCAGCAGTGGGTGTGGAGTCTGGGCATGCTGATAACAGAGGAACAGAGCAGCAGAAAGGCATGGGACTTAGAGGTGTGTAGAAAGATAAGTAAACACTATAAACACATATGTGCCCAGGTCAGATTTCATGAATGGGGTTTACATCCACTTTAATCATTCATGTCCTTCCTGTTGCTAAACAGACAATTGGCAGAGCATGGAAAACCCCTACTCTCTCCATAGCCAAACCAAATCTTAGATCACACAAATGATGTTACAAGCGAAAGCGGAGGCTAGAGCAAATAATACAATATGAAAATACTCAGTATTCAGCAGTCTGTATAGCCTGTAGGTGGGGCTGGACCGATGCTCTGCGGTTTTTCCCTCTGCCCTTGCCTTTTTCTTTCTCTTATTCTGAATGTACTTTTTTCCTTCTTACACTCTGTAATCCACACTATCTGACTACTACTTATATTGAGATCCTGTTTATCAAGCCACTGTATATTTGCAGTTTCTTTATACTTCAACCTCGCTTGTTATAGAGCAACCCAATGCTGGATAACAATATCATAAACACAATGGGGCTGATTTACTATAAATGAAGAGTGAAAAATCGGGTTCAACTCTTCATAGAATCAGCTTCCAGAATTTTTTTGTTGAAGCTTAATTAAACAAGCTGAAATTAGAAGCTTATTGGCTGCCATGCACAGTTGCATGAGATTTTGCACTCTTCAGTTTTAGTAAATCAACCCCAGTGTATTCATTTTATTACCTTTGTTTCTTGCACAAATGTTCCTGTACTATATTTTTGACTATTCCATTACTTATTTGCATTCTGTGATATGTTTACGGAAAACAATAAGAAATGTATTGAACCATGAAAGAGAAGTATTGCCAAAGCCTAATAACATCGTTAACCTAGGAGTATCGGGAACGGAACTGGCCCAGTTCCTCTCCTAGACGAACTGGACATCTAAGACCTAACGTATTTATAGCCATTTTGAAGCTAATTTCATGCTGGACAATAATATGTATGTTAGCTGACTGTATAACTGTATGACATGACATTCTCATCTGACATTTTGGGTCACGTATGGCTGCACATGGCCGGCATTGAGTCTATTGACAGCAGGTCCTTCACTCTCTTATGTCATAATATCCCTTGACCCCCTTTCTCCTCATGAGTCCTCCTTTTGGTGGCCTGCCCCACCCTCAGCTCCCAGGCAAGACTATTCCAATCAGTGCTCACCAACTCCATTTGTCTTTTTTTGTGAGGGATGATTTTCATCTGACCTTTTAATGATGTTCGATTGAACAAGTGAGGCTATTGCCATCATGTGTTATGCATGTGGGGTATCAGCGTGAAATTTGCGCTGACTCCTGATGAAGTGAACTTTGTTTCACGAAACCCGTTGAGAAGTAATCTAACAGTGCCTGAGCTTTACCACACATTTTTGCTGTCATGTCATGTCAATGTACTATAGTGTATAACAATACATTTTAAAAAAATGTTTTCACTGTTATGTTTTTATACCATATATGAAATTCAAACAATAAAGTTGTAAAATGTTGTATATAATTGTTTAAATAACTGTGATTTTTTGGCTTGACCTTTCAAAAGTCTCAAGGGCATTAGTTCCATGTTTAGAAAATTTTGGTTGTGGGGACTAGGTCTTGTCTTCATTTGTGCACTTAAGCTCAGTTTTTGATTATTAATGTTTTATTACTCAGAGTCAAATGGGAGAAAGATTTAGGGTTGCAAATGCTCAGAATCAAAGCAGAATTTTGGTACTCCATCCATCACATCACAGGGAAAAGAGTCTTTAAGTTGGAACTGACCCTCCCGTGGAAGGATTCTCTAGCAATATCACCAGCAGCAGCAGCTTCCATCTTCTGCAAGAGAGTCAACCAGTCAACTGAATGTCGACTGTAGACCACAGGATAGTCAGTCACAGAAGACTGTTCAGACAGTAATCACCTTTTGGAGCAATAGGCAAAAGTTTGAGCTGCATAATAACCAAGAGCAGCCAGTTAGACCTGAGGAAACCTAACACGTTTAGGGGCAGGGGATAAGCAACAGATAAGCCAAATTAAAACCAAAATCACACATAAGGGTAGTAAATAGGGTTGCACCGATACCATTTTTTTTAACACAGAGTACGAGTACTGATACTTTTTTTAAGCACTCGCTAATTACTGATACCTATCGCCTAGGAAGAGTAGGTAGAGGGGTGCTTTGGGAGGTGCTCCTCTGCATCCACTTTACATTACACAACCCCCTGAACCTCTGGACCCCTTTATATTACACAGTCCCCTGCGCCTCTGCATCCCCTTTACATTACACAGCCTCCAGCTCCTCTGCATCCCCTTTACATTACACAACCCCTGCACCTCTGGACCCCTTTACATTACACAACCCTCCTGCACCTATGGACTCCTTTACATTACACAACCCCCTGCTCTTCTGCATCCCCTTTACATTACACAGCCCCCTGCACCTCTGGGCTCCTTTACATTACACAACCCCTGCTCCTCTGCATCCCCTTTACATTACACAACCCCCTGCACCTCTGGACCCCTCTACATTACACAACCCCCTGCACTTCTGGGCTCCTTTACATTACACACCCTCTGCACCTCTGGACTCCTTAACATTACACAGCCCCCTGCTCCTCTGCATCCCCTTTACATCACACAACCCCCTGCACCTCTGGACCCCTTTACATCACACAGCCCCCTGCACCTCTGGACCCCTTTACATTACACAACCCCCTGCACCTCTGGACCCCTTTACATTGCACAACCCCCTGCACCTCTGGGCCCCTTTACACCGCCTCTGATGATGTCTTTGTGACGAAACACGTAAGGCGGAGCCTCGTGAGCGTCACACGCACTTCCAACTTACCTCGGTGGAACGCATGGAAATTCCGGCTACCACGTCTGACTTCTCTAACCACACTGTGAGTCTATACTATTTGTCTGCTATATACTTGAAGTATCCTGCACCATAAGCTATTGTTTATTTTTCATGCAAACCTAAAAACACCTTCTATTCATTTCCGGGGCCCTGAGCGGGTGAGTGGGGGATACCTACTGACCGGATATCGCAGGGACATTGCCGGGACCTCTATACACCCTCAGAGTTAGATCCTCCCTTCCTAGACAAATCTTGGAGGGCCATTGGACTGGTGAGTGGGGTGTTCATTGGAGGGGAGCACCACTGCACTTTAGCCCTTTGATCCGTCTCCTCACCCCCTCCACACCATACTAAATATTGCTGCTGTTTGATGGACTTTTTCTATTCATTACCTATTTAACACAAATCTTAGTAGTTTTATCTCATTTGCACTGCTGGTTTTTATTAATCTTATTCATTTTCTTTTGCACTGTTGCACTTTGGCTCAACCTATATTTTGCCCTTAACGTTTATGATACACATACATATGCACATATTGCTTTGATTTTATGGTCTTGGATTATTATTGAGAGATTTATTTATTTTTTATCTTATTGTTGAATTGGATATTCACCGTGCACAGTATTACATTACTTATCACTGTTCTTAATTTGTGAATTTTCACTATCCATGTATTCATGTTATTGACCCTGATAGGTCATTCTTATCTTTGGCAGCGCCATACCCACTTTTTGCACATTTTATATACTCAGTCCTGGGGATTTATCCTCAGTTTTTTGTGGTGGCAGAAGACACACTCTCCCTGGTTTCTGAGCAGCGCCACACCACACACCTTTCTTACACCCTTTACATTACACAACCCCCTGCACCTCTGAACCCCTTTACGTTACACAACCCCCTGCACCTCTGGGTCCCTTTAAATGACACAACCTCTGGACCCCTTTACATTACACAGCCCCCCGCATCTCTGGACCCCTTTACATTACAGAGCACCCTGCACCCCTTTACATTACACAGCCCCCTGCACATCTGGACTCCTTTACATTACACAGCCACTTGCAGCTTTGAACTCCTGCATGTTATACAGACACCCCCCAAAACCTGGACCCCCTGCATGTTACAAAGACACCCAACCCCCTCCAGCATGTTGCACAAACCCCCCCACCCTCCAGAATGTTACAAAGACCCCCTACCCCCCAGCATGTTACAAAGACCCCCTCCCCAGCCCTGGACCCCCTCCATATTAGACAGGCACCCCCACCCCATAGCTCTGCCCCTTCCTACCTTAGGTCATGCAGGGGGGTAGACACAGCAGTGCTGAACAGAGAGCGGAACTGTTGGAGTTCATTTTTCATATTAACAAGTGAATGATTGATCGCTAGGACCACCTAGCAACCAATCACCTGCTGGTTAACTTAGGAAGTTAACTCCAGCAGGTCCCGTCCTCTTTTCAGCACTGCTTCTCTCTCTCTCTCTCTCTCTCTCTCTCTCTCTCTCTCTCTCTCTGTCTCTCTCCCCATCTGTACAGGAAGAGAGAGAGAGAATGTTTACTTTTTCCCGGCCACTCCGCTCTGGCAATCCGGCACTGCGCTGGCTCTGGGTGTCCCCCGGGTAGCGGTACATTCCACACCCGGCCCGGGCACCCCCCCCCACCCACCCTGTCACAGCTTACCTCTCTCTCCCTCCCTGCCTGCCCTGTCACAGCGCCACTGCTGCCTGAGGCCGAGCCTGGTGACAGCTGGCGGCAGGGGAGGAGGAGGCGGAGAGGGGGAATCCCGAGGATACGTGATTGGTTGCTAAGAAAGCAGTGGCCTCATTCCTTAACCAATAATTGCCAGCATTTTTTTCTTTACATTTGAGCTGTTAGCGGGGAATTCCCACTGACAACTGAAAGAACAGAGCCTGAAGGTATCGGTTTTGGGTATCGGGCCATTTTGCACAAGTACCAACACTCTGAAAATTTCTAGTATCGGCACCGATACCAGTATCAGTATCAGTGCATCCCTAGTAGAAAATGTTGTTTCCCAAACACAAAGTGAAACATTTACTCATATCAGTGTGCTGAACTGCTACTGAAAATCTGCCAGCAGATGGTGAGTGTGAGTCTCTCAATATTGTTTGCTTAAAGGTTAACTCCACTTTTATAATTATCTTTTCAATGTGCAGCATAGTCATTTTCTGTAAAATTCAATGCAATATGGAAACCTGGAGGTGTTCTGTACGCCAACTGTTCTACACATTTGGTGTACAGAATACTCCCAGAAATGTAATTTCCTGCTTGTGTGATTGGCTCACCAGATGTTTGCTCTAAGATACAAGTTAGATTTTAGGCATCTTCTGCACAACAAATGTCAGTTTTGGTGAGATGCTCCTACTGGGTTAATCACTTCTCAAGGATTGCAGACCCTGATACTTTCCCCATTAGAACCCTACAAGCGCATACCCATTCAGAAGCAGTATCCAAAAAAATAAAAGAGCAGACAGGCTTTTCTTCAGAGCAGAAACAGGTAAGAATCTCCAAGTTTTTTAAAATCCTTGCAGTGTGCATTGCTCACCCAGAGGGGATTGTTTTTTTCTCCACAAAAGTGGAGTAACTCTTTAAAGTGTATTTTTTCTTCTTCTGCAGCCACATTGGGATAATACTTACTTTATAATTGATACACGTCTCCATTCACATAGCATAAACATTATAATTTACCTTTTTTAGATGTCCTATTCTGGACCCTTCAGCACAAAAACAGGAGGGGATCCGTCACCAAGGGAGGGTTCATAGGGCTTCTTACCCCAGTTGTTGGACCACTTTGTTAGAATATGGTGAAAAGCGCTTTGATAATAATCCGCAACATGATCTCCATACACCCATAAAGACCGAAGATCCAATGTCTCCTCAGTATATTACATGGAAATAGGCATTGAGACACTTCATTGTGCAGTACTAATGGTAATGAAGAATTTATTTAAAGCAGTATTCCAAATACTTACAAAATGAGCAGGGTATTTACGCACATAACAATAGCTGTGGATGCTTCCAACCATCACACACTGACCAGCGTAGCGGCATCACGTGATGCCGCTACACTGGTCGGTTTATTTTTGGATTTTTAATAAAGGAATAGTCAAAAACTGTGCTTGTGTTTTTTTTTCTAAGTAATACTTTTTTTGGTGAATAAGTAGGGGTACAATGCACCCCTACTCATTCACGTGGGTGAGACCGGGATCTGGGGACCCCCTTGTTAAAGGGTGCTTCCAGACCCCCACAACCACAGCCAAGGGTTGTGGGGAAGAGGCCTTTGTCCCCATCAACATGGGTATAAGGTGCTTTGTGGGGGGGGAGCTGAGCACAAAGCACCTCCCCATGTTGAGGGCATATGGCCTGGTATGGTTCAGAAGGGGGGAGCTTGCTTGTTCCCTCCCTTTCCTGACCTACCAGTCTGCATGCTCAGATAAGGGTCTGGTATAGATCTGGGGGGCAAAAGGGCCTGGTATGAATTTGAAAAGGGCCCACTCCGTTTTTTTTCACAACATTTTTTGCCGTTATTCTTTTTTTAACATTCAGCTGTCAGCAGATGACTAATCCATTGTTGAGGATGCAGTGGTCAGCTTCCCACCTGCTCCTTAGCAACCAGCTATATACAGTGTGTTAAAAGAGAAAAAAATACGAACACAAAATGCATGAAAACTGCGTGCAAAAACGCATAAAAATGTGGGTTTAAAAATGCACTGCAAAATGCTCCTGAAAAACAGCAACCGCATAGATGTGAACCTAGACTTAAACTGAACCATACAGAATAGATTGGTGTGCTACAGCTAAGTATTGACTTGCCATACATATAACATTCTAGCGCCTCCACAAGTTAAAGCTGTAGTAAATTTTGCTTTGTGATCTTTTCCTACAGGTAAGCTTATAATAAAGCTTACCTGTAGGTAAAATTAATATCTCCTAAATGGTGCATGTTTAGGAGATACTTGCTTGCCTGGCAGCCGGCAACGTCACCGGTGCATGCATTCTGAAGTAACAGCATACTCATGCCATTCCTTCAGAGCTCTGCGCCATGACGTCATCACAACTCGCCCACTAAAATGACTGCAGCCCCCAAACTCAGAATAAAGACCAGGTGTAGATGGAAGCCCTGTCAGCGGTGACAGCGCGCCTTTGGATGGCTTCATTTTAAGGTAAGCCTTTCATAATGTGCTAGTATGCAATGCATACTAGCACATTATGATATTACCTTGCAGGAGGAACATTTTTTTTTTTTTCAGAAGTTTACTACTGCTTTAACTGGCTGCTGTGTAGTATTTTTAATTATTCAAAAGAAGTAAAAGAAAGTAACAATTCACTCAAACCTGTTACTTTTTTAGCTAACACTGACACATGTTGAGATTTGGCACAATCCCTGTAGACATTTATAACATATCCGCATCAGAGTCTAGACTGTAAGATTTTACAGTTTCAGTATGTTCTCTTAATGTATTCACATTAGCAGCTTTAGAAAAGGTGTGCAAAGCAAAGTCACTTCAACAGGCAAAAAACAGCATACCAAATACTGTATTACCTTGGCAACATGCTGCAAGGAATGCCCTTAATGGCTCAGTATTTCCTAATTGGGATCGCCAGCCAGTCCTCTTATAATGCATGCAATTTGAGGTATATTCAGGACTGGGCCGACATAGAGGCCGACCCAGGTGCTACAGTGTGTGTGAAGGGGAGAATAAAAAAACAACTACATTTTGATTAAAACACATTTTTTTCAGTGGCAGCCATGGTTGGATTTAAATGGAACCACATTGTTCTCCTTGTACTCTTTGGTTATCTTCTTTCTTATTAATAGGCTAATTATGATATCTTGCTAACAGTTGTTCAGATTTTTTTTAACTGCCATAGCTAGGTGCAAAAGCTGTGACCTCCTAAACTTCAATATAATTTCCTATTTCTTCACTAAAGAGAAAAGCTCAAGAGCAGTTACTTCTAGATCAGATGGACTGATCCACAGGTATTCCTTTTAAGGAGGAAAGGTACCCACCACATTGCTCTCAGCAGGGCTGGCCCAAGACATTATGCTGCCAGGGTCCAAGAATAAAATGCTGCCCCACGCAAGGGGCATTCTACGGCAGTAGTCAATTTTCTGGGTAAGGAGAGGCGGCCGTGGTTCAATTTATTGCCCCTCTCAAAGTGCTGCCTGGGTCCAATGGACCCACTGGGACCCATGGTAGGGCCGGCCCTGGCTCTCAGTATGGGTTTTTATTAAGTTGTGAACCAACGTAAAGAAAATGTTTGCAGGGAGACCTTCACGTGTCTAGAGCATCTAGCCCTCAAGATGTTCGGCAATTAGTGAGACCAAACAGAATCAATCGAAATTTACTTCATAAATATGAAATAAGATTCTCTTATAAAAAGTCTGTTAGACAAATACAAAATGCATTTATGTTTGCTGGTCTTTGTTAAAATCTGCACATGTAATGTTTATGTTAGGCAAAGAGAAATGGAAAAATCCAAGGACTTACACTTTTAATTCCACTCTCCTCACCTCACCTACAAAGAGGCAACTTTCACCTCTCTGCATCATCAGGAAAACAAATAAAACAGTTCAGCTGTGTTTGAAAGCTAAAATGTTCCTATGTTTAACTATTTGAATATTTCATGCCTTAAGAACAAATATTGCCATTCCCACCATGTAAAATCTGTGAATTTCAAAGAAACTCAACATGAAAATGATTCCAGCAAACAGTTACATATGAGAAAGTGCATGATAGAATAACCTAGGGCAACAGGCACAGACGGTAACATCAATCCTAACTAATACAGTAGACAGAAGCTTTCTTAGTCAATAGTAACTTCAATAAATAATAACAGAATTGTCATTAACCAAGTTAAAACAACCAGTCGGGTATTTGGAGGCAGAATTATATGTATTCTGCATAATTATTATTTTTAGCCCAAGCAATGATTTAAAGCGGAACCAAACCCTCCTATGGTTTTCAGCCAAGGAAGCTGCTATCTTGGCCTCTATTTGATCTGTAACTGCCATGATGCTGCACATGTGATCCATTATGACACCAGACATTTCATGGTTTGACAGTCTGGTTGAGAGTATGTGCTGGTAATGTACTGTAAATGTTTTTGAAACTGTTAAATCAATGGGTTTAGTTCCACTTTAGGCTACTTTCACACTGGAACGTTTTCAAAAACTCTCTCCCCATTCTCCCCAGTGTGAAACCCAGAGTGCTTTCACACTGGGGCGGTGCGCTTGCAGGACGTTAAGAAAAGTGCCGGCTGAGATGATCAGTTCCTCTCCCCCCAGTGTCCATGAGCCGAGTGAGCGGCTGAAGCTCCATAACATGGCAGGGCGGAAGCGACGTCACAAGTCACTTCCGCTCAATGCTCTTAAAGGGCCCATTTTTTTTTTTTTGCACTGTAATTTTTTTCAAATTATTTATTTATTTGCATTTTACTGTAAATATGAGATATGAGGTCTTTTTGACCCCAGATCTCATATTTAAGAGGTCCTGTCATGTTTTTTTCTATTACAAGGAATGTTTATATTTCTTGTAATAGGAATAAAAGTGATCATTTTTTTTTAAAAAAAGAACAGTGTAAAAATAAACAGTAAAATAAATAATTAAAAAAAAAAATTTAAAGCGCCCCGTCCCCACGAGCTCATGCGCAGAAGCGAACACATACGTAAGCCCCGCCCACATATGAAAACGGTGTTCAAACCACACATGTGAGGTATCGCCTCGTTAGAGCAAGAGCAACAATTTTAGCACTAGACCTCCTCTGTAACTCAAAACTGCTAACCTGCAGAATTTTTTAAACGTTGCCAATGGAGATTTTTAAGTTGCAAAGTTTGTCGCCATTCCCCAAGTGGACGCAATTTTGAAGCATGACATGTTGGGTATCATTTTACTCGGCATAACATTATCTAGGCCAGTGGTTCTCAACTCCGGTCCTCAGGACCCCCCAACAGCAGGGCCGATCCTGGGCGGGTGCGCGGGGTGCAATGCACCCAGGCGCCGCAGGGAGGAGGCGCAGAACTGTAAAAGTTCTCCCTTCACTCCTCTTCACTTTTACAGGGCTGATCACAGCCAGGCAGCTTCTCGGAGGGCGGCGGCTGCTAGATGAGAAGAGCCGCTCTGTCCAGTGTATGACACTCAGAGGAGGAGGGCTCTTCTCATCTAGCAGCCGCATCCCTCTGGGAAGCTGCCTGGCCCTGCATTTGTCATAAAGAAGATCGCTGTGTGGAGTGTGGACTCTTCCTTCTCCCAGCGTCCCGCCCCTCTCCTCCTATGTCAGCCCCCTCCTCCCTCCTCCCTGCACTCTCCCTGCAGTACAGAGGTTAGGGGAGGGAAACCGAGCACAGTGTTCCTCCCTCCCCCTCCCTTCTGTACTGGGTCTCCCTACGCCGACGATCTACTCTTCTCGGGAGGAGGAGACTCACAGTATGTGACCTGTCTCGCCGAGAAGAGTAGATCGTCGGCGGCGGGAGGCTCTTCGACGGACCGACACTAGTCGGGACATTTTCACTTCTCCTCACTTCCCTCTTGAAAATGTCAAGACGCGGAGGAGGGACGCCGCGGACCCACGTAACGTGGGGCGCGTGGGCGGGTCCTAGCCGGGACGACAACCCCCCA